>CM077212.1:5802600-6080100 GCA_039654625.1 Rhinogobio ventralis
GTGACCTGGACACTCTTGGAGACTCTCTGTGCGTGAGCAACACCACTTTCAACATCTTCGTGTGGTTCGGATGGGCCAATTCGTCGCTCAACCCGGTCATCTACGCGTTCAACGCGGATTTCCGCAAAGCCTTCACCACTATTCTGGGTTGCAACCGACTGTGCGCGTCTTCTGCGGTGGAGACGGTGAACTTCACCAACGAGCTGGTGTCCTACCATCACGACACCACTCTGCTCCACAAGGACGCTCAGGGTGTTTCCGAGCCGCAGCGCCTGGCTCTGGTCCCCGGTTACGGGGAGCACATGGACTTACCTTTCGACAAGGTCTCGGTCGCGTCCGATTCGTCTCGTATCCAAAGGAACGCGCTGCTGCCTGCACTAGAGCAGCAGGAGAGGGAGATGGAGATTTCCCTGGACATGATGCCCTTCACCTCCACAGCACTGAGCGACTGCTGTGGGATTCCGGGTCAGATTGAGGAGTGTTGAGTCTGACCTCATTTCACACGAACCTATTTATAGCATCAGAATTAATATGCGTAGTATGATCTCATTTAATTTTTACATGCACTCAAAAAATACTCAGTTGAACTGCATATAAAATTCCCATCCTTTTGGAGTTTTACCATAAACAAGCTTATAAACAATGTATTTTTCAATCAAATGGGTAAGATTTCTGCATCATGCATATTATTATCTAATTGGTTTTATTTAAATATTTAGCATGTATTCAAACAGAATAATCATTATGGATATAGCTGTGGAACAAGCAATATTCAATTAGTTTAAATGTATGAGATTGGAAGAAATTAGATTTATGATAAATATATATTAAACACATTCAGTTTATTAGCACTATATTGCCTAAAGCTTACCCGTTTCATGATGTGTAAGTGACACATATGCATCACATTAAGTATATTAGTTTATAGTAAAACTGTGTAATCCAAATGGATGGAAATTTTATATGCAATTCAAATATATATTGTTAGGCCTAAAATGTTTTTTGAGTCCTCATCAATTTCAGCAGTCCTAAATCCGTCAAAAAATGTCACATTTCATTTAGGATAAAACACTTTACTTTATTAAAAGAATCTCATTTCAAAGCTTGAAGAGATTGAAAGCTGGGGTCCAAAAGTGTGAGACCACTAATGACATGCAAAATTATATTTTTATAAGAAATAATATTATCAACATAACAGTTTGAATTAAGAGTTGAATGAAAAAAATGAATGTGAGAATCACCATGATTTTTCAAAAGTTTGTTTTGAGGTTTATATTAGATTTTGCATGCCAGATTTTCAGTATAGAATTTTGGAGGCCACTGTATAACTGAAAAAGATACAAATTCTAAAATCGGATTAGATCACAAAATTCAATCTTGAATAAATCTGGATCAAATTGTCAACTTGTGTTGTTCAAAACTTTTTTAGTAAGATTCCTTTGATCCCAAAAAAATTCTGGATTATCCTGATCCCAGCAGAAGGATGGATTTCAGGAACAAAAATGGAATAAAACTTAAAAAAAATGGTATTATGTAATATATACATACATTTATATTCTGCTCTTGATTAGTTTAACCTTTAAAGAAATAAAGTAGACATAGACATTAGGGGACAGTTGTTCAAAAGTAATCCGGCTATTGGATTGGATCAAATCTTGAAAATGTGTTGTTCAAAAGAAAAAAAAGGATTCTGAAATCAGATTAGATCACTGTAACATAGAGGTCCACTGGAGGCAAGGTTGAAGAACCCAAGTGCAGTCTTTATTAACTTAAACTCAAAATGCAAAACATAAAACAAAGACTTGGCTTGACCTGACCAAAAACAATGGCATGGCATGAACAAAGACTAACCAACAGTGGTTTACATAAAACAATACTCAACCAAGACACACGGCAAACATGAGGGTTAAATACACATTGACTAAAGACTAGACAAGACACACCTGTGAACAATGATTAAACCAATAAACCAATGAGAACATGACAGACCACAAGACAAAGGAGCACATGGCAGGATCACATGACAGGACCAGGAAGTGCATGACAAGACATGACAGTGAACATGACCAAAACACCCTGTGACAATCACAAAAGTAAATCTTGGTTTTGGATCAAATCATCAGTTTGTGTTGGTCAAACGTTTTAGTAAGATTGGGATACCTTTGATCAAAAAAGTATCAGGATTATACTGATCCCAGTAGAAAGGTGGATTTCAGGAACAGAAATGTAATAAAACTTTAAAACTGGTCAAAAACAACATTTATATCATGTAATACACACACACACATTTTATTTTGCTCTTGATTAGTTTAACTGTTAAAGTAATAAATTAGAAGTAGACATTACTATTAAGGCTTTCGGTAGCCTACAGTAAAGTAAAAAAGAGATTTTGGCGCCATACAATAATCACCAAACAGCTGCAAATATCAAACAAAAATATTATATTTAATACTTAAGTGCTTTTTATCACTGTTTATAAACTACATTGGCACAATCATAAGAGATAAACAGATTAAATGTTTTGAACATCTAGGCTATTAAGCCATTCAGTACAGTAAAGTAAAAATAGATTTTGACACCATAACAATCTCCCAAACATCAATATCAAACAAAAATAATATATTTACTATTAAGTGTTTTTTAAAAAAAATCATATACATAAACTATTGGCTCAATCATCAGAGATGAACCAGTCAAATAGTTTCTAACAGTTGCATCCCTTATTGCATGTATATTTGTTTGTTATTGTTGTGGGGGGGACTATGGAAACTCTAAAGGGACATGGTGATGGGAGGAAATTTTTTTTAATGCTTTCGCATTCTCTTGCAAATGTTTTATGTTCCCTGAGAAACTTTGCATTCACTCTCAAAACTGAGTTCTTTGCGAATGACTGCAACGTTTCTTGGGGGAACACAAAACTTTTGCGAGAGAACGCAAAAGTATTAAAATACATACTTTGTCTCAAATTTCACTTTTTTCTATCACCATGTCCCTTTAGTGCTTCTGTGGGGGTCTGATTGTTTAAAGGAAAATGGAAGGGGATGTTTAATGTGGTTTTCTTTATATTCAAACAAAACATTTAAAGTGACCCACATTGACTCTTCAAATATCTGTTGCTCTTTATAGCTAGCAGCCTACATTATGAAAAACCCCATTTGAAGCACTGGTATACCAGATTTGGTCATCTGAAAAAGTGTGTATCTGGATCAGGGTGATCCAATCCTATTTTTTTCAATTACCTGATCCTGGATAGCAAAACATGGGATTTCCAAATCTAGATATTTCTGATCAAGATAAAACTCTTTGAACAACTGGGCCCTGGTGTCAGATATGGTCACAATTTATTGTAAAGTTGTTCTTGAAGTATAATGAGGAATGTTATTCCCCTAATACACGTAAGAACCATATCATTACATGCCTACTCCAAAAACAACAGTTAAAGGTGCACTGTGTACATTTTAGCGGCATCTAGTGGTGAGGTTGTGAATTGCACAACCGCTCACGCCTCGTTTTGAAGCACATAGAGAAGCTACGGTAGCCGAAACAGGACAAAGATGTCGTCGTCTGAGACAGCAGAGAGTAGCTAGCACTCTGTTGAGCAGTTCGTCCGTTTTGGGCTACTGTAGAAAAATGACGACGCAAAATGGTGACTTCACTGTAAGGGGACCAGCGGTGTACAGTATGTAGATAGAAATGGCTCATTCTAAGGTAATAAAAACATAACGGTTTATTATGTAAGGTCTTTATACACCACTGAAAACATGTTATGTACATTACATAGCATTCCTGTCAATAGATCCTTATAAATATTACACACTGCACCTTTAAAGGAACACGCCGACTTTTTGGGACTTTAGCTTATTCACCGTATCCCCCAGAGTTAGATAAGTCCATACATACCATTTTTATCTCCGTGCGTGCCATAACTCTGTCTGACGCACCCACCGTTAGCCTAGCTTAGCACAAAGACTGGAGGTAAACAGCTCCAGCTAGCCTACTGCTCAATAAGTGACAAAATAACGCCAACATTTTCCTATATATATGTTGTGATGTGTATAGTTACATCATGTACTAAGACCGACGGAAAATGAAAAGTTGCAATTTTATAGACCGATATGGCTAGGGACTATACTCTTATTCCTGCGTAATAATCCAGGAACTTTTCTGCCGTACCATAGGTGCAGCGGTGCAATGATATTACACAGCACCTGAAAACAGGCTAACTTCCGTCAACATAACCAACATGACAACCTGCTTGCACCGAGAGCATGCTGGGGACTATTTTCAGGCGCTGCGTAATATCATTGCGCCGCTGCACCCATGGTACGGCAGAAAAGTTCCTGGATTATTATGCAGGAATGAGAGTATAGTCCCTAGCCATATCGGTCTAGAAAATTGCAACTTTTCATTTTCCGTCGGTCTTAGTACACGATGTAACTATACACATCACAACATGTAAATAGGAAAATGTTGGCGTTATTTTGTCACTTATTGAGCAGTAGGCTAGATGGAACCGTTTACCTCCGGTCTTTGTGCTAAGCTAGGCTAGCGGTGGGTGCGTCAGACAGAGTTATGTATCCAGTACTGTATTGTCATAATGCTGAGAACTGCACACAACTACTATAACGAGGCGCCCATTAGAAACAAAACATTTCTGCCATATTAAAAGACTTGATAAAACAAAATGTGGAAAAAAGCTTGGAGTGGGTCTCTGTTGTGTTTAGATGCAAATCTGAAGATTTTTTAAAGATGTTAAAGATAATTGCTCATTTAATTACCTAGCTATTAAGAGATGAAGTATGCTGTAATAGGTGCCACTTGGGAGCAAAAAAAGAAGATAAAGGAAATTTCAAGCCTCTAATCAATGAAACCTGCAAAGGCGAACACACACACACACACATACACACATACTCCAAGTAATCTTCGTGGAAACTTTGGGGTCATAATGCCCTGTGTAAACTCTTGAACTTAGACAAAAAGCTATTAGTTCAGCAATTTATTCATGGTGCAGTACCATTTCTGTTCAAGGTAATGACTGCAGGTGACGAGGAAGGATTTAGGAATAAGCACAAGGGGAAATAAAAAGCTGGAAGAAAAGTAATTGGTTGCTCAATTTACCTTCACACAGTATAAGTGAATTGTCTATTGCTGAGTCTGCGTTTTGACCATCTCTTACACTAACCATTAGAAATTCAAGTAAATACACTGAGTGGTCACTCCAAAGTCCTTTAGGGCACATTATTTATTTCATACCCAGGAAGTAGTTGTCACGTGTGGGTGCTATAACTATCACACAAAGGAGAATAACCCACATAATACATAGCAGAATAACAGGGAAAACACATCCACTTAACCAAGACGAGACCAGACAAAAAACTGAGCAAAACAGGGAGTAGAGGGTATGCATGTGATGTCACCGCCGGCCGGCGTGACTGCGGTTACGCCCACTGAGTGGCAAAAAGATTGTATACATCTAATACAGTAAAGAGCTTTGAGAGATTAACTGTACAAATAGATTTGACAAGAAATCTGAGGTATATTTTTACAGACTGCCGAAAGATACAGAAAAGAGAAGAAAATGGATCGCTGCAGTTCACAGAAACAACTGGACAGCGAAACGTGGATTTGCAGTTATCATTTTGTGTCAATATGTTGAATTTTATAGTAAAATCATACCCTATATATTGCATTGTTATTTATTGTATTGACAACTCATCAATTAAATATTCACCATCTTAAATTCTGCATAATTGGATGTTTTTAAATAAACACTGACAAAAACTATACATGTTTTAGGGCTGGATGATATGACATTGATAACATTGATATAAGTGATCACCCGGATTCAGACCTATACCTATAATGTATTTATATAAAGCTTTCACAGGCAAACTTGCTTTATGTATTTCCCCGGCGTCGAAATCAGGCTCATATAAATGTCAGGAAACACATGATTCCTGGCTGCATGTCAATATCCATGGGTCACTGGATCTTTGGTAAGTTATAAGGAACACTATATCAAGTCCAACCTTTAGTTTAAACTGATAATTGGTTGTTTTACTCGCATTTTCCCCTATTAAATCCAGTCATGCCGCAGCTCCTCTGCCACTCAGTCTGGCTGAGGATGCGTTCCGGTGGGAAAGTGGCATCAATGCATACCCTCTATACACAGACTAAATGAGTTAATTAATTGAACAACAGGTGAACGGAATAATTAACCCAGGGAACAAACTGGAACACAGGAAACTAAGGGTGCATCTCAATCAGCTCCCTAGTTCAGTAGTCAGGGCACTGATCAGGAAGTCTAATTGTCTCAATTGCAGAATCCATTCAGGGCACTGAAACGTTCACTCCCTAAAAAGTCCCACAATGCACTGTGAAAACCAGGGAGAATTTATGCTCATTATGTTCCCTTAACTAAAGTTCTGAAGCGTGAAACTTAAATCACATGAGCCAACTCACTACACATAACAACACGCGATAGATGTTTTTAAAAATACAAACCATTATTTTATTATATTTAAGCATAAATATACATTGCTAGACAGGTAATGAACATAATCTAGCTAACATTTATAATTTATTTACGGCTGAAATGTTGCACTAATATATATATATATATATATATATATATATATAACAAGCAATGTATTTATCATAATGTACTTTAAATAACATTACAAGTGATGCCAGACAGATATCAGTCAATCAATCACTGTTGTTCATAAATACCAGTAGTGATGTTGTACAATGAGGAAGTTGTCCCGGCACCGGAAAGAGAGTCATCAGTGTCCCAATGTGTAGTGAGTCAGTGTCCTTTACTGTCCTTACCAATGCCCGAATTCATGTACACAATATACTGATTCACGAGCTCGGGAACTAGAGATCTGATTGAGACGCACCCTAGGTCAAATGACAGGGCATGTTACAGTAGTAATTGTTTTTTTGATTTCTAAGAGTCTATACATGCATGCAGTTTGATGCCAGACATTGAAATGACACCACACACACACACACACACACACACAAACCCTTTAAAATATAAAATCTTTTTTGATGTGCACTTCAAGCTGTCTTGAGTGATTTTCTGTAAGACAAACCTGTGTCAGCATGTACAGCTTTAAAAGCCATTATTTGTCCATATATCGGTTTCTTTAGGGCTGGAAAAGCAAAAGCTTGAAAGCCTCTAAAATCGTTGAGCTGAAGTTATGTAAACAGCAAAGAGAGCAATCGAAAAGAAGACTTCATTTTTCAGTCTTTGTGTGACCAAAAAATGCTTGTTTTGATTAAAAATCAGGTAAATAATAAAGCAATAATGGTGGTCTTTTCCTCACACTATTAAAATGGTAACAGATTACAATTGTTAACACAAGTTAACACAAATTAGTTTACATGAACTAACTATGAAAAATACGTTTTTATTAATCTTAGTTAATGTAACATTATTAAAATCAAAAATAGCATCTGTTACTATTTAATGGAACTGAGCTACCATGAACTAACAATGAACAGTTGTATTTTTATTAACTAACTTTAACAAAATAACAAATGTATTGCTCAGTTTTAATTAGTGCATTAACTTATGTTAAAGGGATAGTTCACCCAAAAATGAAAAACATTTTCATGAAAAGTGTATCCATCCATTATAAAGGTAATCCATACAGCTCCGGGGGGTTAATAAAGGCCTTCTGAAGCGAATCGATGGGTTTGTTTCAGAAAAATATCCATATTTAAAACTTTATAAAGTAAAATATCTAGCTGCCGGCGGACCACCTTCTGTATTCAACTTATGAAGAAAGTGTAACGCCTCTCGCAGTTCAAAATGGTTACGCTACGTCTGATGTCATCGTCGCGTCAGTTACGTTTTTTTTCCGTAAGTTGAATACGGAAGGTGGTCTGGCCGGAAGCTAGATATTTTACTTTATAAAGTTTTAAATATGGATATTTTTTGTATTTATCTGAAAGAAGAATGTCATATACACCTAGGATGGCTTGAGCGTGAGTAAATCATGAGGTAATTTTCATTTTTGGGTGAACTATCCCTTTAATGGGACCTTATTATAAAGTGTTACTGTTCAAATTAATTGCATATTCTAAACTTACTACAATTATGTTAGATCATACCTCAACATGTATGTTTATGCATTAGCCCTGTCTTACTATAACTACAGTATTCACATTATATCATTGTAAAGAATGACTGTAAAATGCACAAACAAGTTACTTTTAACTGCAGTGCACTGTTTGTGTCAGAATTTTAAGCAAGTGAATGGGAGGAAGTGGGAAGAAAATCAGATCCCTCTCATCAGTCCAACAGCAGGGCTGTAATGGATTTGGAAGTGCATCATGACCCCCAATATAAGGGCAAAATTGGAGGTGAAAAGCCTTTGTGAGCATTGATGCATCTGCGGTCTACAGGCACTTCATATTCACCCTTAAAGTTATTATTCTTATGAATGGTGTAAACACAAGGTTATTAAACCATCTAACACTATAGAGCTCTTTGCCAAATGAGGACATGCTGAGGGAATTTAGTAGCAGATGCATTTATTCCATCCAGACAAAATAAACATTTATGTAGACATTCACAGTTCCATTATTCAGAATGTATATCAGTTAACCTGGTTTGTTTCATTATAACATCCCTCATGGTGAATTTAGGAATTGTAGCTCAAGAACTACTCTACTTTTTTACTAATATTTAAAGTGTCTTTTGGCCAGTAGGTAGCAAATTCATGTGACATTGTCAGAACAATGTGGCAAAGACACATACAGAATTCGGTTTGATATCTTTAGCAAGTTTGTCCAGTTTTTTTTTCGGAGAATGGTGTTGTACATCAACAATCCAATGTGCAACTTTTATGCGGCTTGGTATGAATGTGACCTGAGGACATTTTGGTTGGGAACAATGTGTATATATATATATATCCTTGAAATAAACAAACAAAAACAATTTTAATCAAATTTTGTTTCTGGGCCATTCAAGTAATATGTGAATTATAATTATAATTATAATTATAATTATAATTATAATTATAATTATATATTATATATTATAAAATTATAATTGTTGGTGCCACAGGTGTTTGGAATATAGAGATGCTCCCCAGTCAGTGTTCCAAACTTCATGACATACACTATATAACCAAAAGTATTGAGACGTCCCTCCAAATCATTGAATTCAGGTGTTCCAATCACTTCCATGGTCACAGGTGTATAAAATCAAGCACCCAGGCATGCAGACGCTTCTACAAACATTTGTGAAAGAATGGGTCGCTCTCAGGAGCTCAGTGAATTCAAGCATTGTATGATAGGTTGCCACCTGTGCAATACCTTCAATTTGTGAAATTTCCTCACTACTTAATATTCCACAGTCAACTGTTAGTGGTATTATAACAAAGTGGAAGCAATTGGGAACAACAGCAACTCAGCCACGAAGTGGTAGGCCATGTAACATCACAGAGCGGGGTCAGCGCATGCTGAGGCACACAGTGAGCAGAAGTCGGCAACTTTCTGTAGTCAATAGCTACAGACCTCCAAACTTCGTGTGGCCTTCAGATTGATTAGAGAACAGTGCGTAGAGAGCTTCATGGAATGGGTTTCCATGGCCGAGCAGCTGCATCCAAGCCTTACATCACCAAGTGCAATGCAAAGCGTCGGATGCAGTGGTGTAAAGCACGCCGCCACTGGACTGTAGAGCAGTGGAGACGTGTTCTCTGGAGTGACGAATCACACTTCTCTGTCTGGCAATCCAATGGACGAGTTTGGGTTTGGCAGTTGCCAGGAGAACGGTACTTGCTTGACTGCATTGTGCAAGTGTTTTTCAGGGGTTGGGCTTGGCCCCTTAGTTCCAGTGAAAGGAACTCTTAATGCTTCAGCCTACCAAGACATTTTGGACAATTTCATGCTCCCAACTTTGTGGAAACAGTTTGGGGATGACCCCTTCCTGTTCCAACATGACTGCGCACCAATGCACAAAGCAAGGTCCATAAAGACATGGATGAGCGAGTTTGGTTTGGAGGAACTTGACTGGCCTGCACAGAGTCCTGACCTCAACCCGATAGAACACCTTTGGGATAAAATAGAGCGGAGACTGCGAGCCAGGCCTTCTCGTCCAACATCAGTGCCTGACCTCACAAATGCCCTTCTAGAAGAATGGTTAAAAATTCCTATAAACACTCCTAAACCTTGTGGAAAGCCTTCCCAGTAGGGTGGGCCAACTCCATATTAAACCCTACGGATTAAGAATGGGATGTCATTAAAGTTCATGTGCATGTAAAGGCAGGCATCCCAAAACATTCGGCAATATAGTGTATATGTTCTAAGATTCTGCCCTAGAATCCAATGCAGAAATGCAAAATATGCGATGCAATGCTTTTGTGCTTGAGCCCTATAAGTGCAGGCTCATTTGAAGCAATTATTCATTCCATGTGTCCTTTCATAAAATATGACCAGCACTGAAATACAATTCTGTTAAACAAACATATAATGAAAAAAACCTTCTCCTTTCCTGTATATCAGAATGTGTGCAGTCAAAGAGTGCAGTGAAATGTGCTGTACCTTTACATTTTTAAACACCTGTGCATCTATTTTTTCTGCGCCGTGTGACTTATTTACCCAAAACATGACATCTCCCCAAATACATGTCAGAAGATATGCAAATGAAACGGTAAATCAAAGGTCAGGTCAGTGTCAATGTGTGATCTGTACAGAAGATTTTAACACAGCAGTAAGGAACAAATGTTTACAAAAGTCATTGGAAGTGAATGCAGCAAATTGAGCACCAAGAATATGCTTAAAATTCATTCCCACACTGTACAGAAGGCTGCTTGTTTAAAAACGTTCCACTTCCTCCCCTCAAAAGGTCAAGAAGAACTGGAGCTGTATGCATAGTGCAAAATTCACAACTGCCAGAGTACCAGAGTGAATCTCAAGATCATGTTCAAGTCATATATATATATATATATATATATATATATATATATATATATATATATATATATATATATAAAGATAAAGATATTTTGCATTGTTTTTCATGACACCTAAGCAAACCAATGTGATGCTAACGGCTTCCTTTCGCAATAACAGATACTAGAACATATTTGATGCACACTGGGATGTATTTTTATTTTGATCAGGTCATGATTATCTTCTGCCCTTTCTTTTTTTCTCCCTCCCCATTGCATTTATTCGCATGCAAATGAACCTCAGGTGCTGCAACCTGAATTCTAATCATTGTTTGATTCCAGTGTATCATTGGAGTTTATATAAAAAGTTTCTTTCAGACTTGGGAATGACAGGGTGATCGCCCTGTGATGAATATATATTGTTTACTGCAAGACATTAATCTAACAGCTGCGGTTCTGTGGTTTTCCTAAAATATATTATTTATTATGTGTTTGAGCAAGTTATTGTTACTGAAGTTAATATCAATGCATGGATTTGATTAGTGGCATGGTGCCAAATCTTAAATGTTTCTCATTCATTTTACATAATGACTAGAAGAAGATTTTCAATAAAAATTTTAAAGGGATGGTTCACCCTAAAATGAAAATAGAAGTTAGTATGTGCTGTCTCTTTTGAAGGGGGTAATCTTAGTCTTTAAAGAAATTAAATAATTAAAGGATTAAAAGGGATTTAAGAAATAAGAATGGTAAAATAAGTTCCTGGCCTAATTACAGCCTATTTGTGAAGTAATCCATTTAAACTCTTTGCAAATAATTTTTTATTTAAAAATATGCACACATTTAATCTGGTTTGTATGTCTAATATGTCAAAAATGTAAAAAAAAAAAATCATCACATTCAGTTATGAATGACATTATTTAAATGATAGCATATTCAATTCAAAATGGTGAAATTACATTAAAGTAGTTTGCATCACTGTATATGTTACTGTGGGTCGTTAAACATAGGCCTATCCATCCTAAAACAGTTGTCATAAATATTAAATAGCTATCTTATCACACGCACTCTTTCACTGTAAAAAACTATAAGCGTTGCGTTGGAATTCACACTCGTCTTCAGTGAACATTAAGCCCTGTCTTCTTTGATCTGATTGGCCATCATCTTGACATTGACAAGCGCTGTTAGACCGCTCAGGCAGACCAGCCTTGTCCCCCTCAATGCCTATGGTGTAGGGCTGTGAATCTTTGGGTAGGCAGCGAATCGATTCGATTCATGATTCATAGGTTTTCGATTTGATTCAAGAACGATTTTTGCCAATTCAGAACGATTCGATTCAGGACGATTCACATTAAAATTCGATGCGATTTGATTAATTCGATTCTGCATTTTTTTTTCATGCATTCATAGGATTATTAAAATGCTTCCCCCAATGTGTCTTAGTCAGGGTGTGAATTACACAGCGGCCTTCAAGGGTCAGAAAGTGGGCAAAAAACTTTTGTCCATTGTTAATGTTAGTTCATATTATTACTTTATTGTTTTATTAGGATTACACACTTTATTTTAATAGCCTATAAATTGGCATTTGTAGAAATTTACATAAGCCAAAATTTAAAAAGTATTGTTAGTTAATGCTAACTATTATGTTAATGGCTACACAACCTTATTAAAGTGTTCCAGGTACATTAAACATGCTTCCATGTAGAGACTAGATTAGATTAGATTAGATTAGATTCAACTTTATTGTCATTACACAAGTACAGGTACAAGGCAACGAAATGCAGAATATCATGCATAATCCTAAACTATTTTTTCTTCACAGAATAGAAAAAAAAAGCCCTCTTTGTTCTCTTTATACAGAACATTTTCCTTACAATGATTTGATTGAGAAATGCTTGTTACAGTATAGTGTCCCCATCACTATACTGGGGTGTTGGGACCCACACAGACCACAGGGTGAGCGCCCCCTGCTGGCCTCACTAACACCTCTACCAGCAGCAACCTAGTTTTCCCAGGAGGTCTCCCATCCAGGTACTGACCAGACTCAGCCCTGCCTAGCTTCAGTCTTGGGCTGATATGGCTGCTGGCTATAATCTAATGTTTATTTTAAAGCACTGAATCACTATCGAATCGCGATTAATTCGATTCTTAGCATTTTTAATCGATTATCGACTGAAATCAACGATGCACGAGTCAAAAATACATGTTTCAAGATCAATGCATATGCATCGTAAGGATTTGTAATCGATGCATCGAGAGAATCAGCCCTGAGATTACATTAAATTATACATTAAAATTTGTTTGTTTTTCACCAAAACCTATCGTTTACCCCCAGAACACTTGGAATATACGGCACTTGTCGCATAGGATCATTCTGTGATACTTTTGTGTCTTTTTTAAAACGCTTGATGCTCATCGCCATTCACTGCCTTAATATGGAAGAGTGCAAGCAGGGCATTTTTTAAAAGTTCACTGGTGGCATTAAAACACCACTAGGGTGAGTAAATTATAACTTGATTTTCATTATGAACTATCCCTTTACGCTTCTGCAATATAGTCATTTGTATATATATATAAATGACTATAATGCAGAAGCGTAAATTATATAATATATTCCATTTTTAGAGTTTGATAGCCATCACTAATGAATAATAGTCTATAATACTAACCATTGTTTTATTGCTTTACTGTTGAGGCATGTGCCTGACAGAAACCTGCACATCTTAATCCATATAACAAAAGGGTTTTCAAGACAGCAGCAGAGTTCCCTTGTCTCATCAGTAAGAGGATTTTCAGCCAGAGGATTGTATACCCTTATTTCGCTCCTACATTTGCATGTCAACGGGACTCACCCAGAAGCAGTTCACAGGAAGGGGACTCAGGATCCGTTGGGAAGACTGATAACGGTGATGAAACAACACTCACAGATGCTTGCTGATCCCTTGTGGGCTACACGGCAACCCACATCCCAATTAGTTAAATCCTCCTACCCAACATTCCCTGATGTGATTATATAAGGGAAAAGAACAACTAAACAAAACAAAATGTGGAAGGGTGGAATTTTATCTGAAAATTCCAATTGGATCTGTGCTGCAGACTTGAGAAGTTATGATGTCTCACAGCATGCATCGAGTCACAAAGAGGACCAGGGTGAAACTAAAGAAGTCATATTTCATAAAATTAAAAATAAAGATCATATATGTTTATCCATGGATGCTCAATTTCATATATCCTACAGTTTTTTTTAAGTGATCGTCTGATCTGTTAATGCCATGTGTCTAACAGTAGCAGACAGGAAAAATTAAAAATCTACAAAACATGTGCTATACTTAAATTAAATATTTGGGATTTTTATTTTAGTTAGTGTGGACATTGCTCACCCAAAGCACACATTTGCCCACGCATTAGAATCAGTAAAATTTAAGTTTATTAATGTGCTTTTTCATCCACTGTTTGACTGAAATGGAAGAAAAAAAATCTAAACGTACTCTTTACACATTTCCAGGGTTCTCAGAAGTGGAATTTGTCATAGTTGGAAAAACTTCTATAGTGGTGAATGGGAGATTCACTTTTACACTTTTACTATTCCCATTTGCTCCAATAGCAAAAGAAAACATTCATGATGGAGTTTCCACGACTTTCCAAGGTAATATAGCACAAAGTATAGTGTTATAAATGTTTATTAATGAAAAAAAAACTTTACTAGATTTGCGATGTTGATTAACACATCATCACAGTCTGTGAAAAGGATCCATTGATTTTAGTGTGAACAAATCAGCAGTACATTTTTTTTGTTTGTCCTTCCTTGTAATGTTTAAAGTCACTATGGAATCAAAATAGACCTTTTTAATGGAATATTAAGAGTATACATTATACATGATTTTTCCATGCACATAATTTTTTTAAATAAATTCCTGTGCCCTCATAATCTTTAATCAAAATAACTTCCCCTCCCTCTTGCAGCAACATCTCTTCTCTGATGATGTGTTTACTCGCGCGAGGGCGACCTGTCACTCACATGAGATCGACCAATAGCAAACCACAACCATCCAATCAATTCCAGATGGACAAAATCAAGTCCCTCCCTACATTTGTTCTTGTTCGAGAAGCCACTTCACAGCTTCACAACAGAGTTGTGGCCTAATAGGGTTAAAGCAGGGTTCCTCAAACTCTGTCCTGCAGAATTTAGCTGCAACTCTGATCAAACACACCTTCCTGTGATTTTCTAGTGATCTTGAATACCTTGATTAGCTTGCTCAGGTGTGTTTGATCATGGTTGGAGCTAAACTTTGCAGGACAGTGGCCCTCCAGGACCGAGTTTGAGGAACCCTGGGTTAAAGAGGTGGACTTGTAACCCAAAGGTCACGGGTTAGATTCTCAATACCGGCAGGAAACGCATTTTTTCTACTCACTGCCCCTAATGTATGCACTAACTTGGATGTGTTAAATGCAGAGGGCAAATTCCGAGTATGGGTTGCCATACTTGGTCTTCACGTCCCTTCAATTAACTTTGATATTCGTCACAACAGGGAAGAAAGGCTATCGCAACTTCTGTTTCATACCAACTTCAATCAAAATGTCATATCTGGACCTTCCGGTGAAAACAACAGACAACAGTCCATGCAGGACTTCCCTGATCATTTAGTCCGCTTAAACCCTTGTCTGACAATGGAGATTACCGTAAACCAACCTGACCCATGGTTTCAAAGACGAGGCTTAACCTAGTCCCAAACTAAAATGCATGTTTCAACTGTTTTAACTAAAAGCAACTTGCACCCTAAGTAGAGTACTGCATGTTTCAGCCCTAATATTTCTTTAGAACATCAGTGTGTTCAGATCACCCAAACAAGTGTATCTTACCAAGTGTTTCCAAGTCAAAAAAGCTGTTTCCTCAGCTCAGCACAGTCCAGATGTGAGTAAATATTGTGATAAGGAAAAAATATGTTGATTGCAAGGAACAAATTAACTTGATCAAAAGACTGCAAGCTTCATTCACATCAAACAAAAGAAAGCGCTGGACTGAGAGAAGAAGATACATACAGAGACAGAGAGACGTGACTTCAATAGTCTTTTTTATATTCATATTGCTATGTGAAGGGTTGAGGACACTAGAGGATGTCATTTGTCTGTGTAACTACCACTCTAATAGCTATACATCAAACGCACAGGCTGACTGTCTGACTAGCATATGCATATATGCACACTGATTACTCCAATAAAGAAATAAATCAAGCTTGCAATATTACATATTTATTTCAGTGAACCGAATACGTTTCCATTAGCAGTAGAGACGAATCCATCCATCAGCAGTCTGAATCTGGTGTGCTGTCAGAAGCATTCGACTGGAATAACAAAGACAAAGAAACACACACACACACACCGGGAGGTCACGTATGAAATGCCAGTGTTCTGCTTCATGGTTCGCCATTCAGTCAAATCACTCTCTGTGGTACATGATGGGAAGGGACAGCAGAAGAATTTCATTGAAGGATCCTCAGTGCCAGGTTCATCTTTTTCATCTGGGCAAATCAATAGACACATTACAACATATTTGTCAAGAAAAGAAAAATGCATTTTGGTTGCATGAAGCCAGGTCAGTCATCTATCTCAGTTAGCTAGCTTTGGAAAACAAAGGTTTTATCTGACACTGAGAAGAAAGAAAAAAATAAAATATATAATATATATATATATATATATATATATATATATATATATATATATATATATATATATATATATAGGCATACACACACACACACACACACATTTTATACACACCAAGGCTGCATTTATTTGATCACAGATACAATACAGAAAAATATTGTGAAATATTATTACAATTTAAAAGAACTGTTTTTATTTTAATATATTTAAAAAATGCAATTTATTCCTGTGATAGCAAAGCTGAATTTTCAGCATCATTACTCCAGTCTTTTTTTGCTTCTCAATTATTATATGTGCTCAATTATTAATAATGGTTATTATTATATTACAATGTTTACAACAGTTTTTTGCTGCTTAATATTTTTGTGAAAACCGAAGATTTTTTTCCCCAGAATTCTTTGATGAAAATAAAAAAGTTAAAATAACAGCATTTATTTGAAATAGAAATCTTAATGCATCTTTGCTGAATAAAAGTATTAATTTCTTTCTCTTTTTGCTTCACCCAAACTTTTGAATGGTAGAGTATCACGGTTTCCACAAAAATATTAAGCACCAAAATAGTTTTCAACACTGATAAGAAATGTTTCTTGAGCAGCAAATCATAGAATGATTTCTGAAGGATCATGTGACACTGAAGACTGGAGTAATGATGCTGAAAATTCAGTTTTGCATACACTTAAAAATATATATATTAAATTGTAATAATATTTCACAATATTACTATTTTTAGTGCATTTTTGATCAATAAATGTGGCCTTGGCAGGCATTATAAAGGCAGTTTTCTAGGAGCAATAAAGAATGTGTTTTCAGCGGCAGTAGCACCACTGGCACATTTCAGGCTTATTGACTGTCCTGACAGTTAGATGGACAGCTTGGCAGCCCTGTTATACTCATATATGCCCTTGAGTGAATAACATGAGCATTGTGATAGTCAGACAGCTTCAGAAAACTTTTGGACTGAATACAGTCAACAGCCTGACACATGCCATTGCACATAATTCACACATATTCAGTTATTAAAGTCCAAAGTATTATGAGACAAACAAAAAGTCAATGCAATAAATGGCACATTCCATAAATAACTTGTATATTTATTTGAATCGAGAACTATTAGATAATAAAATCTTTCTAATAAAATGTTACTGTTAAAAGCATATTTAACTGTCCCACCCTCTTACCACATAATCGCCATTAGAAAATAAATAATATTGCTTAAAATTGTGACTCCCATGAAGTTACATGATTTAGAGTCTTTCTACACATTTTACACAAATTCACTATTCACCAAGCTCAGCCATTAAACCCTGTTATTGAAGATAGTGGGGGTGAAAAAATATGGCTAATCCCAAGTGAAAGCTTAATTTAAAGGGGTCATGAACTGAGAAATCAAATTTTCCTTGAGCATTTGACATAAAAGAGGTCATATTATAAGAACATCCTGTAAGTTTCACAACTGAAAACTTCCTTGTTAGTCCAAAAACAGCTTTTATTGTAACCAAGCCCAGAGAACGACTCGTGCAATGTGCCTATCTAGGTGAAAGACCGCCTGCAACTTTGGCCCCGCCCACTGGCATGTTAGTGAGATGACGAGGAGAAAAGAGCAATTCAGGTTTGGACTAGAAATCACATTACCTTCCGAAGGATCCATTTTCAACAATGTAAATGTCTCAGTTGAGCATTATTTATTTGTATTCGGTGCATTTCACTGTGGATTCTTTGGTAAATCAGTCGCAATTTCGGCGAAGGCTTTGCAAAGACTTTTACGAAATGGACAGTAATACAACATGTAAGTAACTGTGTTAATTCTAATGGCTGATCTGTGACCAGTAATTCTGATATGTAATGATTCATGTACAGTCAGATGTTCTTTGTCTATGTGTCAGTAAATCAAACCAGTGACTAAATGCTCAACTTCACATTGTTTCTCAATAATCTGTTATTTAAACTGTGATTAAATGATATATAGAAAGCGATCAAAGAAAGCTCGCTTTACAATCACTGGACCTGTCAATCAAACATTGTGAGTTATCAGTGACTGAGTTCTGGACTCTCACCAAAACTCGTAATAATCAACAAATCTCTTATTAACATTGTGTTTGCACTGTTAGTTATGATGTTAGTGTGCAGAAATCGAGTTGCAACGACGAGATCACTGCATTCATGCGCTCACAATGTGATCGCCTACAATGCTCATCACTGCAACCTTTCATGCCACAATCTAAATATAATGCCATAGATCTAAAAAAAAAAAATGCTATAATCAACACATTTTCATGATTAGTTAACTTTGACAGCTGTAATAGTAAAAACATGCTAAAAGTTTTCGAGAGAGTTCCACGTGTAATACTTAGTTATTTCCATATGCAAAGATGTCAGCCAATCACAGCAGTGGGCGTTTACACTGAAGTCTCACTGCAGCCAATCACAGCAGTGGCAGTTTACACTGAAGTCTCACAGCACACACGCCCCTTCAAACAGAGCATTCAAATCAGGGTAGGAAAAATGCTTTTATTTCTAATTTATGACCATTTTTGAAGTAAAAATCATACTAACATTATAAGTGCATCCCAGAAAACATTATAAAACAATAAAACAATGCAGTTCATGACCCCTTTAAGATACATTTGGTTACTTCCAACTCTGTTATAGATTGATTGATTGACTGTATACTTTTTGTCTGTTTAATGTGGACATTTATTTCCAAAATCACAGAGAGATCTATAGATGTCCCAAATTTGGGGTAGAAAATGAATAATAAAATTAAATAAAAAAATAAAAAAAACATATTTGTGGAAAGTGTCAAATACAGTAAATGGTTGTTTATGTGTGCATTAATGGACAAATCTGCATGTTTTGAAACTGTTATTCATACTGTTCAGAACCACATAAACAAAAAATGTAGGCAGCATGAGTATCAGAAAGGTCAGCTCTCAGATTCACAGTTGGCTCCCAAGTTAAGTGGTTGATGAATGTTAGTAATTTTGAGGTTGCCTTTCAGTATTATTTTTATGTGTTCAAGAGGTGTTACATCTCAAAGGGTCCCTTATTGATTCTTGCACATCAAGCAAGCACGATTGAGCTTCCTTTGAACCATATTTGATGAGCTCTCTAAATACTGTATGTGTGTTGATTAATGTTTACATGTGAATAAAAGCCTCAATTAAATCAGTTCATCATACAATCATGTCTTTTAAGAAAATGTTCAAAAGACTGGATTAAACGACTCAATATGGATTATGTCTTTATAAACTTTTTTGAAGTATTTACGGCGGAATGGACTTTAAACTGATGAACAGAAATCTCTCAGGTTTTATTGAAAGTATCTCCATTTGTGTTTCAAAGATGAACGAAAGTCTTATGGGTTTGGAACGACAGGAGAGTGAGTAAATTATGACAGAATTTTCATTTTTGGGTAAACAATCCCTTTAAAAAAAACTTGTTTTTAAACAAAAAATAATATTATTTTGTTGTTTGATGTACAATTTACTTCCTAAACTTTCTTGTATTGAACACGTGTAGCTTTGGCACTTCTCACAAATACTGTTCTTGAGTATCTCATATGGATTCAACACTTGCCTTTGTGTTTTTATCAAACATGTTGCAGACAGTTTGGGTGAGCAGTAAATGGGGACTTACTGAAATCCATTACAGCAATTGTACCTTACAGATAGTTCACCTCTCCTAGGAGTGATTCAGTCGGAATAAGTGCAGACCTACGATGCAGACAGGCTTCTTTGCTTTCAAGGGAGGGTTTTGTGTTTGTGTTTTTTGCTTCTTTCAAAAGCATTCTACTTTCACGAAAACGTCTGCATCACAAAAGTAATCTTTTGTATGAAGTAAGAACTTGAATTACATATTTTGTCATGTTACATGTTGCCTTTAGAAGGCCAGACAAGCCTCACAAAGAGGGTTTGAACGGTCTTGTTAAATGTTTTGAGATATTGACTAAAAGTAAACCTGGCAAATTTCTGTCATGATGAATTAATTTTTTTAGCTTGCTAATATATGCAGATATTGACAGGGCTTAGCAATGTGTTTTTTCCTAAGCTCAATGCAGAACTGCATTTGCAATGTGCAATACAGGCAAAACAGGTCCAGCAAAACAGTCTAAAGTCGACAAGGAGCTGAAGTTGCTATAGTCTTTTCTGGCTTCTCAAACAACAAAAAATGTAGGGCGGGACTTGATTTTGTGCATTGGTAATTGATTGGCTGGTTATAGTTTGCTATTGATGTGATCTCATGTGAGTGATAGGGTGTCGCGCAAGTAAACACGTCATCAGAGAAGACTCTGTAAAAAGGAAGGGGGAATTTGACTAAACAGGGCACATGAATTTTGAAAATGTGCACAGATAAATTATTTATAATAACGCAATATTCCATTAAAAAACAAAACAAGAATTGTCCAGGTGATGTTTACTCATAGGCCTATTATTTATCATGGGGAAAAGAAACTAACAAACATTACCATGGCAGCTAAAAACCCATTTATGCGATAGTTTCTGTGTACTTTTCCATCTGTTTCTACAGTGTTAAACTCTGCCCCTGTAGTATATAGTACTACCATGCTATTCTTTTAAGTATCTTTTTAAATATAATGTATCATGTAAAGGCCTTGGTGCATGAATATATTACACCTGACACCATCACTGTACTCTCGGTAAGGTTAAAAGTTTTGGCTTTTCAGTTTCACCCAAAGTACAATATTGCCCCCTGTTGGCCATTTGTTAGTTAGGCTGCTGAGATGGAGGAACAGGTTCACTTTATGTGACAATGAAAGAAACAATACCAGAGATTGAGAAAAAGTGTCTCTTTATTTGATCGTACTGTTTATACAGTAGGACAAAGTAACACATCATCAACATGACAATACATGAGGAAAAACTGCGATGTTCATGCACAACAGGATACAAATACTCCTGAACTATTGTGACAAAAAAAACAGCATCTTCATATCAAAACCCAGAAACATTTCACCTTAAGCACCCAATACATTGCGGACTGAGAATTAAGCAAATATCAAGTTGTCTTGTTAAACAGTTTGACAATTAAACAAGTTTTGCATCATCATGGCACATTCTGTGGGATGATGGTGTCTTTTTGAAAGTTAAATTCATACTGTTTTTGGACGACAACAATGCAGACAAGAAGACATTGCAAGATCATTTGATATTTGGATTAAGTCTCATCCTGTTCTGCCAAATAATCTTTATCTTGAATACTGGATGCTTTTCAATTGGACTGATGCCACCAAATAACCTTCAGAAAAATCCCTGTACTCACATTGTGTGAAACTGCAGGATAGTGGCAAATATTTACATCTCAGGCATAGATCTCTTATGATACAAACATCAATAAATTAATTAGTACAAAATATATACATTTGTCTTTGTAAAATAAATAAGTAAACTTTGTGATGGATAAGAAAAGGAAATGCAACTTTTGTAACCAGTGTTAGTGACTGAAGCGGTGAGACCATTTCATTAAGTTGCTGTAAATAAAAAGATAAAAGCAGACAGCTGTAGGAAGAGAATAACATTATACATTGTATAAAAATTGCATGCAATAAACAAGCAGTTTCTCTCCTCTGAGATGGACCCGTGTGTTAATCAGAAGAACTGTCCGGTTTGATGATCTGATACGTGATCAAATATTCCGGATAAGCCTTGGGATGCAAAACGACAAAAGCAGTGTTAGTTTCAAATGATAAGAATCTGCCAACATACATATATATTTGTAAAAAATTGATTAAAAAAAAGTAATAGCAATGAATTTGCTATGAAAGCATTACATTGATCAAAGGTGACAGAAAAAAGATTTATAGGGTTACAAAAAAATTCAAATTTTAAATAAATGCTGTTTTAAATAAATTGCTTTTAAACTTTCTATTCACCAAAGAATCATGAAAAAATATATAAAAATATTGTTTTCAACATTGATAATAATAATAAATGTTTCTTGAGCAGCAAATCATCATATTAGAATGATTTCTGAAGGATCATGTGACTCTGAAGACTGGAGTAATGATGCTGAAAATTCAGCTTTGATCACAGGAATAAATTACAATTTAAAATATATTCAAATAGAAAATAGGCATTTTAAATTGAAATAATATTTCACAATATTATTGTTTTTACTGTATTTTAATCAAATAAATACAGCCTTGGACTTCTTTCAAAAACAAAAAAATCTTACCAACCCAAACTTTTGAATGGAAGTTTATATAATCGCCAAATGACTTGGGGAACTTTTGTTTATTTTTGTGGAAATATTTGCAATATTATTTAGAATACTACACTTTTACATTGTATGAAATTGTGAATGGTTCTTGCCATATTCTAGTATGAAACACTTTCTCAATCCAGTAAACTGCAAAAAATCAGGCCTATACTTTTTTAAAATCTCAGAATTAAAATGGGTTGAGAATGCCATTTCACATTGACTACAGTTGGATAATTCTGGAGCCTACTGTACCTGCTCTCCTCTGTAGATGACGTACTCAGCCAGAGCAAGACCGTTGACACTGGGCCGGCCAGTGACTGAGTGGTGGCCTGGTGGCGAGTGGGCCATCTTCATAGCGCTGAACTGCAAGAAGGATTTTCCCAAAGTCACACGGCAGAACAGAAGATGCCTGGGATGGGAAGACAAGAGCCCAAATCAAGAGCATGAGCACTTTAGAAAGGAAATAGGAAATCAATTTCTCTTCAAGGTTTTGGAAAAGAACACTACAAGGCAACACTTAGATCTGGACATCGTGCTGGGAAATGTGAAGTCACTTAAATGAGAGCCCTGGCCTCCATGCACTGTAACGGGATCTCATCTCACCTCTGACATGCGTAACATGACCTGTCCTTGTGAAGAGGGCACCCTGTTCCTCCTCCTATTCCGTAAACATACTGGTTGCTTTTGGAAGAGTTTTCCGCAAAATAGATCCCGGCCCCGAACATTCCTCCAATGTATGCATGCCTCTCATCGAAGCCCTTGTGAATGATGGCGTTCACGAACGGTGAACCTGGGAAAGCAGGCTACATTTAAATATTTCATATTCATGTATTACTTACTATGCACTGAAAGTTTGGCCACTGAAAAATAGCGTCCGAAAATGGTATTTCTGGTTTTTGGCCAAAAGAGAAAAAAGGCTGAAAATATGGTAAAATGCGGGTAAAATGACACAACAATCTAGTTCACTGCTCTGCTCCCCACTCTGCTCACAAATCTGTTAAAAATCTCATTTCGTTGCACAGAACTGAATGAAGAATAATATATTGATATTTAATATTATTTTAATATATTTTCTGTTCAATTTTGGTGTGTTAATTTAAATAGTTATTTTAAAAATGTATTCAGTTTTGGGCCCAGAATTTTCATTTCGGTGCATTCCTATTATTTACATATTTATAAAAAGATATAATAAAGAAAAATGTATATTTTAGGCATAATTATTGCGCTCCATCAGATTTACGTAATTGTGCACATCAACGCTTGTTCAGTGTAGTCTGTGAAGCTTAATGGAGACAAAATAGAAATACGTGCATGATTTTATAACATATACAGATAACTATGTTTTGAGGTGACAAAAACGCAACTCAAAAATGCATTAAACAGCACACACATTTGTCAAGCCATGTTAAACTATATGCTTTTATTTGAAGTGCTTAATATGGCAAAATGTCATGTTTAGGACAACTTGGGTTGTGTACTTTTCCAGAAGCAGCTCACTCTGCATCCTTTGCTGTTTTCCAGATGCATTTTGTCTATAGAAATGAGATTTTAACTGTTGTAAAGTGACATGACGGATGTTTTCAGTACAAAGTGGCCAGACGAGATTAAGCGTTAATTAGGGGTGTAACGATGCCTTATGTCACAGTTCGATACATATCACGATACTGAACTCACGATTATTGCAATACAGTACACCAAGACATTAGTAAAAAAAGTTAACAAATGTTGATTTAAACTGTTGATTAAAATGCTAAATCTGCTATTACATTTGGGGATGGAAGTGAATAGGCTTGGACTTGGTGCTGGTAACCCAATGCACAGGACAATGGTGACACTAGAATAAAAATATACATGATTCTGAAAATACAGAATTATTTTAGACGAATATGCTTGCACTCTGTCACTGACTAGAAATATTTTAAATAATGTAGGACACTTTTTACTGATAACAAGACATTTGACATCAGGACCCACAAATATTCCCCCATTGCAATATTATACATTACAGATATTCGACATTAAATAATAGTTTAATGTAGTACTGACACTAAAACTCTGTAAACTTGAATTTTTTGTAATTAAAATAAAAAATAATCTTGTAATTTTCATTTTGGGTGAACTATTCACGATATACAGGGAGTGCAGAATTATTAGGCAAATGAGTATTTTGACCACATCATCCTCGTTATGCATGTTGTCTTACTCCAAGCTGTATAGGCTGGAAAGCCTACTACCAATTAAGCATATTAGGTGATGTGCATCTCTGTAATGAGAAGGGGTGTGGTCTAATGACATCAACACCCTATATCAGGTGTGCATAATTATTAGGCAACTTCCTTTCCTTTGGCAAAATGGGTCAAAAGAAGGACTTGACAGGCTCAGAAAAGTCAAAAATAGTGAGATATATTGCAGAGGGATGCAGCAGTCTTAAAATAGCCAAGCTTCTGAAGCGTGATCATCGAACAATCAAGCGTTTCATTCAAAATAGTCAACAGGGTCGCAAGAAGCGTGTGGAAAAACCAAGGCGCAAAATAACTGCCCGTGAACTGAGAAAAGTCAAGCGTGCAGCTGCCAAGATGCCACTTGCCACCAGTTTGGCCATATTTCAGAGCTGCAACATCACTGGAGTGCCCAAAAGCACAAGGTGTGCAATACTCAGAGACATGGCCAAGGTAAGAAAGGCAGAAAGTCGACCACCACTGAACAAGACACACAAGCTGAAACGTCAAGACTGCGCCAAGAAATATCTCAAGACTGATTTTTCTAAGGTTTTATGGACTGATGAAATGAGAGTGAGTCTTGATGGGCCAGATGGATGGGCCCGTGGCTGGATTGGTAAAGGGCAGAGAGCTCCAGTCCGACTCAGACGCCAGCAAGGTGGAGGTGGAGTACTGGTTTGGGCTGGTATCATCAAAGATGAGCTTGTGGGGCCTTTTCGGGTTGAGGATGGAGTCAAGCTCAACTCCCAGTCCTACTGCCAGTTTCTGGAAGACACCTTCTTCAGGCAGTGGTACAGGAAGAAGTCTGCATCCTTCAAGAAAAACATGATTTTCATGCAGGACAATGCTCCATCACACGCGTCCAAGTACTCCACAGCGTGGCTGGCAAGAAAGGGTATAAAAGAAGAAAATCTAATGATATGGCCTCCTTGTTCACCTGATCTGAACCCCATTGAGAACCTGTGGTCCATCATCAAATGTGCGATTTACAAGGAGGGAAAACAGTACACCTCTCTGAACAGTGTCTGGGAGGCTGTGGTTGCTGCTGCACGCAATGTTGATGGTGAACAGATCAAAACACTGACAGAATCCATGGATGGCAGGCTTTTGAGTGTCCTTGCAAAGAAAGGTGGCTATATTGGTCACTGATTTGTTTTTGTTTGGTTTTTGAATGTCAGAAATGTATATTTGTGAATGTTGAGATGTTATATTGGTTTCACTGGTAAAAATAAATAATTGAAATGGGTATAAATTTGTTTTTTGTTAAGTTGCCTAATAATTATGCACAGTAATAGTCACCTGCACACACAGATATCCCCCTAAAATAGCTAAAACTAAAAACTACTTAAAATATTGATACAAAAATATTCAGCTTTGATATTAATGAGTTTGTGTTCATTGAGAACATGGTTGTTGTTCAATAATAAAATTAATCCTCAAAAATACAACTTGCCTAATAATTCTGCACTCCCTGTACACTCACCTAAAGGATTATTAGGAACACCATACTAATACTCTGTTTGACCCCCTTTCGCCTTCAGAACTGCCTTAATTCTACGTGGCATTGATTCAACAAGGTGCTGAAAGCATTCTTTAGAAATGTTGGCCCATATTGATAGGATAGCATCTTGCAGATGATGGAGATTTGTGGGATGCACATCCAGGGCACGAAGCTCCCGTTCCACCACATCCCAAAGATGCTCTATTGGGTTGAGATCTGGTGACTGTGGGGGCCATTTTAGTACAGTGAACTCATTGTCATGTTCAAGAAACCAATTTGAAATGATTGGAGCTTTGTGACATGGTGCATTATCCTGCTGGAAGTAGCCATCAGAGGATGGGTACATGGTGGTCATAAAGGGATGGACATGGTCAGAAACAATGCTCAGGTAGGCCGTGGCATTTAAACGATGCCCAATTGGCACTAAGGGGCCTAAAGTGTGCCAAGAAAACATCCCCCACACCATTACACCACCACCACCAGCCTGCACAGTGGTAACAAGGCATGATGGATCCATGTTCTCATTCTGTTTACGCCAAATTCTGACTCTACCATCTGAATGTCTCAACAGAAATCGAGACTCATCAGACCAGGCAACATTTTTCCAGTCTTCAACTGTCCAATTTTGGTGAGCTCGTGCAAATTGTAGCCTCTTTTTCCTATTTGTAGTGGAGATGAGTGGTACCCGGTGGGGTCTTCTGCTGTTGTAGCCCATCCGCCTCAAGGTTGTGCGTGTTGTGGCTTCACAAATGCTTTGCTGCATACCTCGGTTGTAACGAGTGGTTATTTCAGTCAAAGTTGCTCTTCTATCAGCTTGAATCAGTCGGCCCATTCTCCTCTGACCTCTAGCATCAACAAGGCATTTAGCCCACAGGACTGCCGCATACTGGATGTTTTTCCCTTTTCACACCATTCTTTGTAAACTCTAGAAATGGTTGTGCGTGAAAATCCCAGTAACTGAGCAGATTGTGAAATACTCAGACCGGCCCGTCTGGCACCAACAACCATGCCACGCTCAAAATTGCTTAAATCACCTTTCTTTCCCATTCTGACATTCAGTTTGGAGTTCAGGAGATTGTCTTGACCAGGACCACACCCCTAAATGCATTGAAGCAACTGCCATGTGATTGGTTGATTAGATAATTGCATTCATGAGAAATTGAACAGGTGTTCCTAATAATCCTTTAGGTGAGTGTATATTGTTGCATTTCTGTATTGTGATATATTGTGACACGATATATATTGTTACACCCCTTTTGTTAATCAAACTCATTTTTGATTACTGTAATTATCGATTCTATCTATTAGCTGTTACAGCCCTACTGAGATTAGCAGTGAATGAATGAGTCATGTAAACCAGGCCTAGGATCGACAGACAGATCACACACACCATGGAACAGCATGCGTTCATTGGAATGGTTGTGGTTCTCCTCAGAAACCTCCGTCCTGCGATGGGTGTATCTCTCCCACAGCTTCTTGTTGCACACCTTCTGGATCTGGGACCAAAAAGAAAAGATTTCAGTGGCACTTTTTAATTTGATAACATTAGTTAATGCATTAGGCTGAATTCATGTCTGTTGATAACATTAGCCGATACGAATTAAAACAATGTTAAAAATGTATGTAGAAACATTAACATGGATTAATAAATGTATTGTTCATTGTTAGCTCACGATGTTCACCATCTAGAGCTACAGAACTTTGTATTTCGGCAGATTTTCGTGGTTGAAATTCAGCCATTTCAACAGGAATTAATGCGATCTAGAATTTTATGTAAAGTCGAAAGATTTCCCAACACAGATTTTGCAACAGGTTCAAGTTTTTCACAGATTCTCCATGTTGACCAATAGAAAGCTGCTTGGTTTGAAAGTGTTTTTCTGTGTGAATATTACTTTATGCTTCGCCACACCATTAACAACGTACAATGGACCTTTTTTGCCTGCGAATTTCCACAATTTGTGATGTGATTGTGCACCTTTACTCTTTGAACTGTAATAAGACGAGTATATCTTCAAAAAATGAAAAAGGGCACTGTAACATATGGAACCAAATCTGTTTGACGTCAGAGTTTGATTCAGTTGGATATAAAAGTATTTGCTGTGATTTTCATGAAGTGAACGTTAGTGATGACATTCAGCCAAATTACTAAAAAAACTTTTTGAAGAACACGATTCACTTACAAATGGAACATTACTAGTTTTAGAACAATATTTTGGAACAGCACATGACTAGAAAAATTAATCAAAACTACAAAAAATTACATTTATTTGCGTTTATCCAAAGGGACTTGCATTGCATTCAAGGTATATGCAATTTTATTAATTTACATGATCAAGGAAAAACAATTATCTTAACATATCTGGTTTACCATGACTGTTGGAAACCCTGGAAATAATGCAATGTGAAAAGACCACTGCAGAGGCAGGGGAGCGGTGAGGAAATGAAGCAACCAAAGGGTAAAAACAGCCTAATACATAAAAAAAGATTAACTATGAAGTAAGACATCCAAATCTCTTACCTTCACGATGCTGTATCTGTTGAAAATCCCACCCGCATGGCCGCCATCCCTGTGTTCCCTTATTGTGCTTTGCATCTGTTCAGAGACACAAGAGAAACAAAGTACACAAAGAAAACAAAGTACGTCCTTGGTGTTTTAATAAATATTCTACACATTCTCTCCAAGGTAGATAAGCCACTTGAATATGTACATCCATTACTGGATTCTCCTAGTACACATATGGATAAGAAGATTGTGATTATGTTAAACAAATATCTCTAAGGGGCTGAGGCAGATGCTGCTCAAAGAGAAAAATGATAAACATGAAAAAAATCAGTACAAAAAAATTTGAAACTCTACCTCCTCCTCAACAGACTGAAACTCCTTGTCATCTGGAGACAGATCTATCAGTATTGTTCCACTGTTGGTCGTGTTCAGGGTCAAGTATGGGTTTAAACCTGTGATGGTGATATAAATATTTAAGTGCAAATAATTTTGAAAAACAAAAGCTTCAGCTACAATCTTAAAGGGTCATATGAGTAATCAAAGCAAAAAAACTAATATTTACTGTACAGTTTGTTTTTATTAGAGATTCATATATTTCATATATTTTTAAAATATATGCTAATTAATTATTTGATAATCATATTAATATTTGCTAAAACATAAAATGCAGAGTGAGAGTAAGAATCTTTATCAAAAAACACAAGTTAAGTTTTACTGTAATGCTGGTAAAGAGGGTGTAAAATTAAATTACTTTTGGTGCTAAAAAACATGTTTAACATTATAACGTTGTTTAACATTAAAGGGGTCCTATAATGCCTCTTTTAACAAGATGTAAAATTAGTCTCTGATGTCCCCAGAATGTGTATGTGAAGTTTTAGCTTAAAATACCCCACAGATCATTTTTTATAGCATGTTAAAATGGTCACTGCTTTTTGTGTGTGTCCCCTTAAATGCAAATGAGCTGCTGCTCCCAGACCCCTTTTCTAGAAGAGGGACGGGCTTCAAGAACTCCTGTTAGCAGCTCTGATTACCTCACGCAGACACACATGCAAAATGTCCGAAACAGTTCAGCCTTTTTATGTTCAAACCGGAGTCAGACAATGATGGAGACTCAAGAAGAAGTGACAACATGTAGAATGAGACAGGACGTTTCTGAATGGTTAGTTGATGAATTTATGTAGCTGATGTGGAGTATCTTCAAGTCATTGATTTGCATATCCTGTCATGATAATCTATAAATCGCTCGTGTGGGAACTGTTGTAAGATGCCTTCAGAGCCAGAGAATATATGCTGCATGAAGAACAGGTATAGTTTAGTTTAATTACGGTTATAACTTATGTTGTCATCTTGCTTTTATGACATGCTATTGCATTTGTTACGTACTGTGTTGCAATAAATGTGAAAAGACGGACAGCTTGAGCAGACTCCCAAATGTGCAACAACTCTTCCTCTTCTCAACATGGCCTTCGTTGCGTGTTCCCCGGGGCAGGGTTTATGTAAATGTAAGGGTTAGTGATGTCACTAACCTGGGAAGAAGCTCATTGTAGTCCCTACCAGTTGTTTGTTGTAGCCCTTAAAAAAGCACTTTCTATCTCCCTTTGCTTTGAACTTTGAGCATTGTAACTTTGCAGATGTTGTTTATGCTCAAACAGCAACATTAAACACTAACTAAAGTTAAAAAAGTGAAATCATAATCAACCACCCCTTTAAAAGCTGACTTCAGGATAAATAAATACATTTATGTATATGACACCACTAAAAAAGCAGCTTGTCGTGAGAAAAAGATCCAATGTTAAGCAGAGCTCTTAGTGGAAACTGATCTTTAAACCCTCTCTCTAATGAAGTATTCTCTCAAATGAACTGTTCTAGATGAAAGGAGAAGAGGCTCTTACTCTGAGGTCCACTAATAAGTCTCTCCACTCCTTTGATGATCTTGTGTCGGTGGCCGTAAGCGTTGATGCCGATCTCCTTCAGCTCTTTGTGTCCCATTTCCACCAGGACGTCCAGAGTTATCTAACAACACAAACCAGGCACATGACTAATGTTTTAATCCACTGATCAGCGAGTACTCAACAGTGTCAACAGCCTAGACTATCTCAACATTTCAGTCAGCTCAACACTGTTCTGAAGCTAAAACATATTTTATGGGGGAAATTAAATAAAGATGAATAGATTACAAATATTTAAGTCTAAGCTTTTGCTACAGGTTGTACAGTGAATCAGTTCATCCTACAGCGTTCTCTCTCACATTTACAACTTTGGAAAGTCTGATTCATTCTAGTGAATCATTTAATTCCAAACAGTTCTCTCTCACCGAAGTACAATAGAAAGTCTGATTCATTCTAGCGAATTGATTTATTATAAATGGTTCTCTCTCACATATGTAGCATCAAAAAATCAGCTTCATTCTAGTGAATCAGTTCATCCTTCATGGTTCTCTCTCCCATATGTAGCATTAAAAAATCAGCTTCATTCTAGTGAATCAGTTCATCCTACATAGTTCTCTCTCACATATGTAGCATCAAAAAATCAGCTTCATTCTAGTGAATCAGTTCATCCTACAACGTTCTCTCTCACATTTACAACTTTGGAAACTCTGATTCATTCAAGTGAATCGGTTCATCCCAAGCGGTACTCTCTCACATAAGTAGCGTTCTACTGAATCAGTTCATCCCAAGCGGTACTCTCTCACATAAGTAGCGTTCTACTGAATCAGTTCATCCTAAGCGGTACTCTCTCACATAAGTGGCGTTCTACTGAATCAGTTCATCCTAAGTGGTTCTCTCTCACATAAGTGGCGTTCTACTGAATCAGTTCATCCTAAGCGGTTCTCTCTCACATAAGTGGCGTTCTACTGAATCAGTTCATCCTAAGCGGTTCTCTCTCACACAAGTGGCGTTCTACTGAATCAGCTCATCCTAAGCGGTACTCTCTCACATAAGTGGCGTTCTACTGAATCAGCTCATCCTAAGCGGTTCTCTCTCACATAAGTGGCGTTCTACTGAATCAGTTCATCCTAAGCGGTTCTCTCTCACACAAGTGGCGTTCTACTGAATCAGTTCATCCTAAGCGGTTCTCTCTCACATAAGTGGCGTTCTACTGAATCAGCTCATCCTAAGCGGTTCTCTCTCACATAAGTGGCGTTCTACTGAATCAGTTCATCCTAAGCGGTTCTCTCTCACATAAGTGGCGTTCTACTGAATCAGTTCATCCTAAGCGGTTCTCTCTCACATAAGTGGCGTTCTACTGAATCAGCTCATCCTAAGCGGTTCTCTCTCACATAAGTGGCGTTCTACTGAATCAGTTCATCCTAAGCGGTTCTCTCTCACATAAGTGGCGTTCTACTGAATCAGCTCATCCTAAGCGGTTCTCTCTCACATAAGTGGCGTTCTACTGAATCAGTTTATCCTAAGCGGTTCTCTCTCACATAAGTGGCGTTCTACTGAATCAGTTCATCCTAAGCGGTTCTCTCTCACATAAGTGGCGTTCTACTGAATCAGCTCATCCTAAGTGGTTCTCTCTCACATAAGTAGTGTTCTACTGAATCAGTTCATCCTAAGCGGTACTCTCTCACATAAGTGGCGTTCTACTGAATCAGTTCATCCTAAGCGGTACTCTCTCACATAAGTGCCGTTCTACTGAATCAGTTCATCCTAAGCGGTTCTCTCTCACATAAGTGGCGTTCTACTGAATCAGTTCATCCTAAGCAGTTCTCTCTCATATATGTCACTTTGAAAAATCTGATTCATTCTAGTGAATCAGTTCATCCTGAGATCCTAAAGATCCTAAATGAGGGTGTTATTTTTTTACTTAGTAAAATGTTCTTGTTCAGGTTTGTTATTGTGATCTTGTTCATTCATTCATTCAAAACCCCTTCATTGTTTTGCTTTTAGCTTAATAAGCTAAAGTTTCAAAGTAGCTTGTAGTCTGATTTCGAGCCTAAAACTCATGGTCTCGGTCTTGCTGTGAACTCAGTCTTGACTCTGACTCAAACTACTCAGGCCTCGGACTGGATCTGGACTCAAACGAGCTGGTTTTGACTACAATCAGGGCTTGACATTAACACCCGCCAAATGCGGGTGGATTTCAGCAGTGGCGTGTAACGCAGTCACTCCTTCTAGCCACTTGGCAGGTTGAAATGAATATATAACATACATATTTTCAATTGTAGTGTTTTAAAAAGGCATCTGAAATAATAAACTAGTAAATGTAGTGTTTTCAATACATATTGATACGGAAATATCTGAAACACTTCAAATACCCAATACCAGCTGCACTTTCTCGCTCTCTCGTGATCTCTCCGACAGCAAGCTGACACATGTATTGTGCATCATTTTACTCGTTCCTGCAGACTTTGTGCTCACACCCAAAGTGCGCACACATAAAACAGCCTCTTAGTACTAAATTATTCGCTGCTTATTGCTCTTAAACAGTCAAATACACACAAAATAATGTCAAAATGTCCGTCTTGGCGAGTATTCACATAAACACAGTCAGTTATGTTTTAAGTGAACATAAACGGTTGAGAAAGAAAATGCATGTATAACAGTATAATGGATCCGTGCGTCAGGTTTTAAAGTGACAGCAGCCTAATATACCTGCTGCCAAATGATGAGATAATATTAAAATATTTATATGCTAGTTTTCCCCATGGTATCAATGCCAAAATTTTGGCCAGTGAAAATGTTGAGTGGTTTGTAACTTTGGAAAACCACTAGCCACAGTGGCTGGTGAGCAAAAAAATCCATGACTACAACACTATAATAAACATTGAAACAGAAGAAATTACCTGCTCTCTGTCAAAGATCTCCAGCAAATGTTCCAAGCCCAGGTTGTGAAGGAACTGGCTTATACTCAACTCCATAGCTAGACCTGAAACACCAACAGGTTATTTACAGAAATCTTTCAGTAGTCACCAAATGTTTGCTACAAGCAAGAATCTTGAATAAACCCACCCTCTTCTTTCGTTTCTATGCCTATGGCCCCTTCGGCTCCAGCAGGCAGCAGAAGTGTGGTCATCTCAGGGAAGGTCCCGGACTGGCTGTCAATACTGGAGTTTGAACAGAGCGGTGTGGGACACAAACTGAGAGTCGATGGCATGACTCCCACGGATGTCGAGACGCTGATAACCTGGGGCTTATAGCACGCCGACAGCGCTGAGGGGGGCATGGCTGCCGTGAGGAGGGCTCGGACGTCGTCCGCCTAGAGAGAGAGGCAGCGCAACATCAGAAAGTTTAAGTAACCAATTAAGTAACGACCAATTTCTTGAGGTCTCCCAAACTGATTTGCCTTTAGTCACAAACTTATGTGAGTGTCGGTCAGATCTCAAGCATGTAGACCGTGAGTTCAGGAACAAAAATGCAAATAAGAAAGCATTTGTATACAAGACCAGTGAAAACGCTCATTTTAAATAAGCAAGCTGTTGCCATGCATCCTTGGTTAAAGGGATAGTTCCCACAAAAATGAAGATTTTGTCATAATTCACTCAGCCCAGTGTTATTTTAGTATCATTAATATACTACTATAGTTTTGGCAATATTTTTAATTAGATTTAATTTTTATATTTTCTTATATATATATATACTCACCTAAAGGAGTATTAGGAACACCTGTTCATTAATGCAATTATCTAATCAACCAATCACATGGCAGTTGCTTCAATGCATTTAGGGGTGTGGTCCTGGTCAAGACAATCTCCTGAACTCCAAACTGAATGTCAGAATGGGAAAGAAAGGTGATTTAAGCAATTTTGAGCGTGGCATGGTTGTTGGTGCCAGACGGGCCGGTCTGAGTATTTCACAATCTGCTCAGTTACTGGGATTTTCACGCACAACCATTTCTAGAGTTTACAAAGAATGGTGTGAAAAGGGAAAAACATCCAGTATGCGGCAGTCCTGAGGGCGAAAATGCCTTGTTGATGCTAGAGGTCAGAGGAGAATGGGCCGACTGATTCAAGCTGATAGAAGAGCAACTTTGACTGAAATAACCACTCGTTACAACCGAGGTATGCAGCAAAGCATTTGTGAAGCCACAACACGCACAACCTTGAGGCGGATGGGCTACAACAGCAGAAGACCCCACCGGGTACCACTCATCTCCACTACAAATAGGAAAAAGAGGCTACAATTTGCACGAGCTCACCAAAATTGGACAGTTGAAGACTGGAAAAATATTGCCTGGTCTGATGAGTCTCGATTTCTGTTGAGACATTCAGATGGTAGAGTCAGAATTTGGCGTAAACAGAATGAGAACATGGATCCATCATGCCTTGTTACCACTGGGCAGGCTGGTGGTGGTGGTGTAATGGTGTGGGGGATGTTTTCTTGGCACACTTTAGGCCCCTTAGTGCCAATTGGGCATCGTTTAAATGCCACGGCCTACCTGAGCATTGTTTCTGACCATGTCCATCCCTTTATGACCACCATGTACCCATCCTCTGATGGCTACTTCCAGCAGGATAATGCACCATGTCACAAAGCTCCAATCATTTCAAATTGGTTTCTTGAACATGACAATGAGTTCACTGTACTAAAATGGCCCCCACAGTCACCAGATCTCAACCCAATAGAGCATCTTTGGGATGTGGTGGAACGGGAGCTTCGTGCCCTGGATGTGCATCCCACAAATCTCCATCAACTGCAAGATGCTATCCTATCAATATGGGCCAACATTTCTAAAGAATGCTTTCAGCACCTTGTTGAATCAATGCCACGTAGAATTAAGGCAGTTCTGAAGGCGAAAGGGGGTCAAACACAGTATTAGTATGGTGTTCCTAATAATCCTTTAGGTGAGTGTATATATATATATATATTTTTTTTTTGTGATATTCATATCACAATTTGTACATTTCAGAACTTACTCTCTACCATGTAACACAAAGAGAAAGATTAAAGTATAAATGATTGTAAACAACTCAGTTTTATTTGAGTGTTATATCTGAAGTATAGCAATTAAATGGGTAACGCTTTATTTTAGGGTCCAATTCTCACTATTAACTAGTTGCTTATTAGCATGCATATTACTAGGATATTGGCTGTTTATTAGTACTTATAAAACACATATTAATGCCGTATTCAGCATGACCTTATTCTACATCCCTTACTCCTACCCATCTATCTTACTAACTATTAATAAGCAGTAATTAGGAGTTTGAGGAAAAAGTCATAGTTAATAGTGAATATGTGTTCCCCATACTAAAGTGTTACCATTAATAGTTTGGTCTCTATTGTTAATTTCAACCTATAATATTATATTAATGTAGCAAATCAGAGGGTTCCTCCATATTTTACAGCATTAGTTGGGGGAGTTTTTTTTTTTATTTGCTTAAGAAAAATTGACATGTTCCTAAAATTTTAAATAAATAAAAAAACATTTTCAATAGCTAATTGCCAAAGCTGGGGTGAACTTATTTTGGACTCATGGTTCACCATTTGTATTAATAATATATGCATTTTAATTCTTGGTACTTTATATTAATTAATGGCAGAAGATACAGTTATTATTTATTAGTAAGTTAACCAAATGATTAATTAACTAATCAGAAAATAATTGATAGATTTATCGGGAAAAAAAATTAAAATTATTAAAAATTGTTAGTTGCAGCTTTAGTTTAAAGAATGTTCAGGCTGTGTTTCAAAACTTCTTTGTATGTTCTACAGAAAAAAGGTTTGGAATGCCATGAGGATGCATTAATGATGACAGAATTTTCATTTTTGCTTGATATATCCCTTTAAATATCTTCCTCCAGGTATCAGACAGGCATATTTTCCCACTCCAAACTGCTTGTGCAAATGCGGAGTATTTTCAGGCAATGTTGTATAGAATGATCAGTAAGCCTCCTCAAGCACTGAATTCACAAAAAGAACCAACCATATAAAACAGACAGATCTATGACATAATAAACTAAGAGATAATTCTCCCTGGAATGATTAAAAGAAGTTTGGCTTGAGAAGGCTTAACTGTATCAGAGGTGAAGAAAATTAACAGAATGGTAGATAAGCGGATGGCGACAAGGAGAAAGACCTTCTTTCCCCAATGTGGCTTGTCCAGTAAGCACACACAAAGAGTGAATACCGTCACGAGGTCCAGCGGCGACTGGCCTTCCTGGTTGCGGAGTGTGGGGTCGGCCCCGTGCGCTAGAAGCAGTGCGCACAACTGGGTCCTGCCTTTCTGCGCCGCCTCGTGCAAAGGGGTGAACGCCCACTTATCTGTGGCATTGACGCATGCGTTGTACTTGATGAGCAAAGCGGCCACATCCACATGCTGCAATGAAACACATGGAGCAGTCGTGCTCTCGGGTGGGTGTCTCTTTCACTTCCTGACGAAAGTCGCTGCATGAATATGACTATGCATGGCTGCCAAACGGCACCAAACCTTTTTCCATTCCCCAACAGGTTATTATAAAACATGAGGAGGTGAACATAACACCTGCACAACCAAAATAAAACCTTAAGAAAACTTGTTCCAAACCTTTAAGACTGACCGTCTTGTGGTGCCAAATTTAAAAATGAGATATGAGAGCTGAGGCAGAGGAGAAAATTGACAGTGAAATTTAGATCTGTTCCTCACATTTTTTTACTTTTTACTTTTATGGTGCTTCTTTGTCATTTTTGAAACCAAAGTCCCTTTCTGTGTTCCATGGAGGAAAGAAAGTCATACAGGCTTGGGAAGACATAATGGTGAAAAATGTGAGTGAACTATTCATTTAAGAAATGTTTATAAGATTGCAGATATCTAGGAAAAGGGAAAAGGTTGAGAAAGGGAAACTGATTTTTACAGAAACAAACCAAGAATGACTATCAGACTTTTATGATAGAATGCTGCAGTGATGACATTTTTGAAGGCCAACCCGGAAGTTAGCATCACACTGGTTCCCTCAACAAAAACCCAATAGGATTTTTCCCTTGTCTTTTGAACTATTGCAAAAAATAAGCTTGGTGATCAACAAAAGTTTATGATACTTGCATGTTTTGTCCATCAAGATTAACATAACTTTTAAGAATTTTAAAGCCTAAATACAATCCCAGAAATTAAAAATTAACCTTAGGTCATAAACAAACTACACTACAGTTGCTCGACTTCAATGTCACCACCATTAAGCTTTCAAAAACTCTTTCAGTCTTATTTCCCTGAAAGCACGAGTTAGAATAGTTTGGAAGAGCATGATTATAAACACAAAGAGGCGGTGAAATCGACTAGTGTAGATGAGTTTACCTGTTCGGCCTGATGATGTTTAATGTCCGACAACCTTTGTAGCCCCATTTTGCCACTTGTTAGCAACTACCTTTTTCAAGACATGTAAAAGCTTTAAAAGTCACGAGTAGGGTATTACTGGTGTGTTTTATGTTAAAGAATAAAACACGAAAATATTGTGAGCTTGTGTTCACCACAGACCTTATTTCAAGCATTTAACCAAAATTTTGGGATGATGTGATTTTGGGACGATGGAGCTCGTTTCCACGTTTTGGCCTACAGAAATACGTCATCCTTGCAGCACTCTTTTAATGAAAGGAGAAACATGTATACAAATTTGTATTCCCAAATGAAAAAAAAAAAACCCAAAGTTGTTAGGGTTAGGTGTTGAATGTTTTTTTTTTCATACCAGTAAAGAACAGAAGCTTGGAATAAATAAATAACACACCTATATACAATTCTGAATAAAAAAAAAACAATAATTAAGCAATATTATATATATTATTAATATAGTAAATAATAGATTACTCGATAAATTCATGTACGTATAAAGCATTATACAGCTGTATACTACAGGACTGTTGAATAATTCTGATTGGTTGACATTCTAAACTGTACAATTAATTTCAGTTATTTTTGTAAGTCCTTACAGCCTACAACAGCAAATAATCAACCCTCATAGATTCTGACCAAGCAAACAAATACGACAAATGTTGGAATACAAACGACAAACAATTATTCCCTATGCAGGGTTTTTCCTGCATTGAAATTTTTTTTGCCGGCTGCCAAAACAAATTTTTTTGAGTTATTGTGATTTATGAGTGATGTATTATAGATGACTGCTGCACTTGTGACTGAGTGACAGAGAGAACGATCAGAGAGCTCCTCCTCCGCGCGCACTCTCCGGGTCTTCAAAATAAGCACTGCCTTAGCTTTTTCTCATATTTCACATATTAATCCAAATCAAAAGGTCGGAAGACCAAATACATGTTGCATGTGGCGCATTCGGACAATTTCTTTTCAAATTGAATTTTTTTTTCAATTACCGCTGGGTGTGAATTGCGCTTAAAAACGTTGACTTTCTCTGACCAGCTGACATAAAGCATACTTTCAATAAACGGGAAACAAATTATATTCAGTTATGAAGTGTTTTCTGTGTGTTGACAAATCTTTTCACGATGAACAGAACGCGTCTTCTAATGTCCGATTTGCGACCTAATGACTCATTTAAACCGAATCATTTTAACGACTGGTTAAAACAACTGATCTGTCCAACACTGAACTCACGAATCAGTTTAATCATTTACAAGTGAACACAAGTGTGCTTACACAATTTAGCAAGAGTGGTTAGTAAGAATTAGTTAATTATCCACCGTATTTCAGCTTATTTCTGTTGACAATGTGTAGTAAAATAAATAGCCTAAAATCATTTAGACTGGGGTGAGGTGAAACCAGAACAAAGTTGCTGTTAGCGAGCTGATAATTCTAGTAAATTGTATATGGCAGAAAATTAGGCTATTTGTTCATTTTTAATGCTACTTTCTAATATTGATATGATTATATACCAAAACAATTATCTGTAAATAGTGTAAAAAATGAGGAACAAAAGAAACAAACATCGAGGTAAGAGATCACATGATCATGTGTGTGTGTATGTGTTTGAGTGGATGACCATGTGTGTCAGCCACCACCGAAGACCATTTTTGACCCAGGAAAAACCCTGCTATGTAACTACATAATTTCAAACAAAATATTGCCAACCATGTATATAGACATATACTGTGTATATATATATATATATATATGAACAGAGCTGCAAAATATCAACACTGCTAAAATGTAGCTTGACCAACCAAGCAGAGTAGAACTGTTATATAAAATACATTAACAATGGCCAATTTTGCTTATTTTAAATAAATAATTACATAACAAATTATTTATGTATAAAATAAAAAGATTTTTAGAAACACAACACAAACCACTATGAAAGAAATGCAACATTTGCATCAAATTTGACATTTTGGTCATGACTTTAAAATAAATCAATGTTTTAAAAAGCAACCAAAAATGAAGCAATTTTTTGGAAACAATAAAGTTCCACTTGTTAACATTAGTTAACTATACTAATTAACATGAACTGGCAATGAAAAATACTTCTAAAGCATTTGTTAATCTCAGATTCTCAGTTAATGTTAATTTCAACATTTAATAATACATTATTAAAATCAAAAGTTGTATCTGTTAATATTATTTGATGGACCTCTGCTGACATGAACTAACAATGATCAGTTGTATTTAACAAAGGTGAATAAATACTGTAACAAATGTATTGTTCATTATTAGTTAATATCAGTTAATGGAACCTTATTGTAAAGTGTTGAGTCGGGGTTGTTGTGTGTACTGTGTATAGCTGATCATGTTAACTGACATGTCCTGGAGCAGAACTCACCCCGTAAGATGCAGCGTTGTGTAGGGGAATGAGACCACCTTTATCCTGAGAGTTCACCTCTGCCCCGTGTTGCAGCAGATATTCAGCCACCTCCAGATTATTATAGCCAGCTAATCATACACATAAAACAAACACCACCAACATGAAAATATACTTTTTAAATTTTTCATATTTCAGATATTTTATTCATTTATTTGTGCATGTTTTGTAGAGTTGTGCAGTGTTAGAACCTGAAAGCATCACTTCATAGACAAGTCAATTTTAATGACTATTTGCAATTCCAAATGCAAATGTAGCAGGTGTTACAAAGCTAGAGTGCCCTATTTTAACGATCTGAGCGCATGGTCTGAAGCGCATGGCGCAGGTGCACTTAGGGCGCACCACGTTTAACGACGGAAAAAATGGTGGGCGCATGGTCCAAAAGGGTTGTACCTAGTCTCTTAATGAGTCATGGGTGTGTTTTGGGTGTAACGTGCAATAAACCAATCAGAGTCTCATCTGCCATTCCCATTTAAAAGCCAGTTGTGCTTGCACCTGCACCACTAGTGGATTTGCTATTAACATGACGGAATTTGCGAGCGGAAAACTGAACGCTTCTCCAGAGAGGAATCCTTTTATTTTTAATATTTAAACATGTTTGTGTGCTGCTGCGTGTGAAACAAGCAGAGTGTACGTGCGTTGTGCACCCGCCTATAGGCGCATATTACTAATGCACCCTTTAAATAACACAAAAAATAACTTTAGACCAGGTTTCAGTTGGTCAATAGCGCAGTCGTTTTCAGTTCCTCAAAATAGCAACGCACCAAGAATGCGCCTGAACACACCTCGTTTTCAGACCAGCACGCCAATGGGCGAACAGATGGGCGCGAGTGCATTTGCTTTTTAAACAACGTGGGCCTGGACGTGAAAATGATATATCTGCGTCGGCTAAAACTAGCAAAACACACTTTTTTTGTGTTGCGTCGGGTGTATGATAGGGCCCAGAGTGTTTAAAAAGGTCTCCAGGTTCTGGTTTTGCCTTTAAATCAACTGTGCATCTTAGATTTCAAACCCTGGTGCTCTGTTTCTCATTGGCTGCTATGTGCTGAATGCATAATTAGTGTTTTAATTTGAGAAAATGCAATCCTTAGTACGCTCTGTGATCTAGTAAGTCTGTGTTTACTTTCTTTATTATTTATATGTTTTCTTTATTTGTGTATAAATCTGTATTTTAGTATCTGTTTTTTAACAGATTACTTGTATATTAAGTTCACCTTTTGATAGAGCTTGAATTATTTTTAAATATTTTAGTAAATATATATAATAGTTTTATTGCAGAAATGTTGTGCATGTTATTTACGATTTTTAAAGTAAATTGTGTGATAACATATTTTATTTATATATCTGCCACCCTGCCCGCTAAGATATCTCTATCATCATCTGCTATTTAAAACCCTTATTAGTCAAACACTATAAGAGACACATTCATGTCAAGAGTGAAACTTATGTAAAGTATTATTTGAAAGCATCACACTTTGATCCACATCTACCTGCGAGGTGCAGCGGGGTGGAGTGACGTCCCTGCGTGTCTCGACAGTTCACGTTGTCTTGAGTGCAGAGCTTTTTAACGCGAGATAAGCAGCCTTTCTTAGCGGCATCCAGCAGTGCTGCGTCACCCCTGAGCAGATCCTGAATATCTGTATCTTCATCCTTCACCAAGTCCAGAGGGGTGTTTCCATCACGATTCTTTTTGGTCGGGTCAGCACCATGCTGTGTCAAGGAATTACTTTGTTATACTGTAGTAAACACAGTGCTTCCTTCATCACTTTGCTGTCATAGATAATAGAAATAATTTTAATTCAAAGCCTGAGCAATTGATTTCAATATGAGCTCTTTAATACCTGAAGCAGTAGTTTGCAGATCTCATATTTGCCCTTGGCGGCCGCCTCATGCAGTGGGGTGAACTTCCACAGGTCGGCTACGTTAACCACAGCACCATGAATGACGAGGAGCTCAGCGACCTCGTAATGCCCATAGGAACAGGCGTTGTGCAAGGGGACCAGGCCACTATGTAGCACAAAACAGAGACACCATCTTACTTAAAACCAATGGAACATTTTCATTTTCATGTATTTATAACACAAATAAATGTTTTTTTACACGGCTCCGTGGAATACTTGATTCTGATTGGTCAATTTTGTCATCCAGCGGTATGTTATTCCCGGTAAAAACTAATAACACAGCTTATCCGGGTAACTGAAGTCAGCGCTATACACTTGCTTTTTTTCTTTGTGGAAGGTTTGGGTTTTGGTGAGCTAATAAAATATTAAAACTCAAATAAATATTTTGTGTACACTCTCGCTCTCTTGTTTCATACAAACGCAGCTGCTGCATTTTGCAACAATTGTTTTGTACACTGTAATGGATTATAACAAGAAGATAAGATAACAAACAGGAAAGATTTTAAAACAGCTTCACCTCAAATCAATATCTCTTATCCCCATAAATATTTATGTGGTGGCGAAATGCCGTGTAATAAGTGGTATGACTGTATTGTATCCCTTAAATGTCCGTCTAGTTTGAACTTGCCGCTTGCTAGCAAGTGCTTTCTCCGTGGAAGCTTTGCATTTAAAGACCTAGTAAAATTTCAACTCAAGTCAATATTTTGTGTCTAATTATTTACTTATGTTTAGCGGGATAATGTTTATTCTGCGATAACAAACAGCTACATTATCCCTTACATAATTTTCTTTAAAATAACAATTAAAAAACATTACTAGATTACACTAGATTAGTGATGGTTGTAAATGTGGAAACGCATCATCACAGTCTGTGAAAAGGGTCCATATGAAATCATGTGTCATTTGTTGCACTTGTTTCTTATAGAATTCAAGCATTTCTTAAAGAATTTACAGTAGTATCTAAACAAGAAAATGGAATATATTTTCATGTTTTATTATTTATGATTTTTAACAGCTTATTTTAATATTTAATATAACTGTATTTTATTTATTTATTTACTTATTTGTTTATTTTAAAAAAATATTTTGTAATTGTCTTTTTAAAATGAACATACATTTCATATCTATTTCATTTCAACAGTCTATTTCTATTTAATCAGGAAAAAAACGTACATTTCTATTTCAAAACATTTCATTCTGTTTAAATGTATTATATATATATATATATATATATATATATATATATATATATATATATATATATATATATATATATATATATATATATTTAAAATTATTTTAATACTGAAACATTTCAGAGTACAAAAACAATCTGTATAATAATGACAATAAAGAGCTTGATTTTACCTGATCTTTAACAAGTTTTCATAAAAAAGTGAGTCGTTGATTCGACCTGCTGATTCATTAACTTGTGAATCTGTGAGTCATTTTGACTGAAAAAGGGAAAAGTCCTCTTTAATGAATCAAAGTCTTGAGTTTAGAATAGGTTTTCCTACTTGAATGTTCAAAAAACACTTTATTTTTGCACATATTTGACATTTGATGCAGCTCCTCTCATCCTAGTCACTCTGTTTAGTTCCTGTCTCTAAGAAGCCCCTCCTTCCACAAAGTGCAATGTGTTCTGATTGGCTGGCTGGATCAGTGTGTTGTGATTGGTCAACTGCTTCAAGCATGTTTCGGAAAGGTCACGCCACTTACACTAACCGGGGTGGAAAAAACAGCGTCTCTTGGACATGGCGAGAACGCACTACTAACGCAACTTAACCAGGACTCCTACTCCCCTTTTGTGTATGTCTTGGACGGGAATTATTAAAATGAGGAATAGTGTATTTGTTCCCGGAAGAAAACTCAATACTACAATTGTGGCATTTCAGAGAGTTCAGAAACAGTACATACTGATATAGAGAATAACTTCCTTTGGAGTGACTTTGTGCTTTGTAACTTCACAGACCTTTTTCATGCTCAACATTACACAACAAAAATGAAAGATGAACATGAAAGCATAATAGGTCCTCTTTTGTTCATGTAAATGATGCAAGCGTAAAAGTAAGATGTTGTCTATTTATTGTTTTTGTATTATTTCATAGTTAAAAAGACTTATCACATTCAATTCCGACTGCAAGCTCTAGTGAATCCTATCAAAATATAATTTATTTTGCTGTGGTGCTGCAGAGTTCAGTCCGTAAATGCTTGAAATTCTCTGTTCTGTTGACTCCACATTTACACATTTAGATCTGAAGTCTTTTGACATCTCACCCCTTATCTTTAGCGTGCACATCGGCTCCGTGCTGCAGCAAATACTCCACCACAGCTACACGGTTGTACCCCGCCGCAAAGTGTAGGGGTGTGGACTGCCTTCCCTCAACGTCTCTACAGTTCACGTTCTGAAGAGTGCAGAGCTTCTACATGGGAAAGGTAAAAAAAAACAATGTCAGTCCTAACATGGGGGGTGGATCATTTCACACTGTTTGGTGTATTTACTCCTCACCTTCACCACTTCCAGATCTCCTGATTTGGAGGCTTCTAGCAGTTGCCTGTATGAATCTGAGATGCCTGTAAATGCTCCCTCTAGGAATAAAAAAAAAAAATCTCTATAACAACAAGCAAGGTTAAAAAGAAAGAAAGAATGTTTTTGTTTATGTGCTTTGTGTTTACTTTAAAGTGCCCCGATTATGCTGTTTTAAAAGTTCCTAATTTTGTTTTGTCTTCTATAAATGGTTTACATGCATTCAAGGTCAAAAAACACTTAATTTTCTCATACTATACATAGATAGTCAGATAGACCAGTCTGTTGTGATTGGTCTACCGCTTACAGTGTGTCAGAAATTAAAAACGTCTATTACACATCTATTATTAAACATATATCTGAATTTCAGCTCTGGAGGCATCCTTAGTAGTTGTATACACAGTGATACGAATAGTAAAAATAGCATCAGTTTTACCGTATCAATTTGAGCCAGAGTCCGATAATGAAACATTGAAAGAAGTAGCTGAGAGCATTTGCTTTCACAGAGCAGAAAACAGCGTCTTCTCGACATGCCGACAACACAAACCAAACTCTTCCAGTCTCAGCTACAACTACAGTGTTTGAGGGTGGATCAAAGTAGATGTTGTTCACACACAGGCAGCCAAGAAACAAAGGGAAATCCAGCAACATTTGCAGTGAAGAGAACTTAACATTTTAAGTAAAAAATATACTGACATGTTTCGGCTTGATAGCCTTCCTCAGGATCTCAACGCAGGCAGCCAATGATGAAGAACATAGGCTGGCATTATGCAAATTATAAAAATTTGTTACAAATCTACTTTGTTTGTGCAGAAAGAACGACTGGAATTACTGATGACTCATTTCAGAATGTTCTTTTGGAAGACAATAACTCCATTTATCGTGCACTTTGATCTTTGAAACTTTGCAGACATTTTACATTCACAAACAGCAATATAACACTAGATGAAAGATAATATCTGAAAAAAGCATAATGGGGTACTTTAAAGGATTAGTTTACCCAAAAAAAGAATATTTTATCTTTCTCATTCCAATCCTGTATGACTTTATATCATTGTAAACAAAACAGAAATTCATGCTGATCTTTTCCATACAACTAATGTATAATTAGGGTTGGGAATCGAAAATCGATTTCAATTCTGGAATTGGATACTTGTTATAAAATAAAAATTTTGATTCCTCTTATTGATTCCTTTGTGTGCATTTTAATATGACTTTAAACCATTCAAGCGCAAGAAGGGTCGCACGCTGTTTTCTGTGATGCACACACATCCGTGATACTGAACTGAGTTCTCTTCCAAATACACACAGAAATATGTCAAAATATCCTCGTAAAACACAGTCGGTTATGTCTTAAAGGGATAGTTCACCCCAAAACAGGGCTCCAGACAAAAAAAAACAATTAAGGAGCCATTTTAAATGCCACAAAAAAATAAACGCTTTTTCACGTGCCATTATATGGACGGTGTTGACTTGTTTTTTTCAGTGTTTGTTGCCGTTTGTCTGTGCGGTGTGAATTGGCCTTTAGAATAAATGTGAATTATATCCAAGTTTTTTTTTCCTTATTGGAATCGCAGTAAGGAATCACTAAGAATCGGAATCGATAAGCAGAATTGGAATCGTTGAAATTCAAACAATACCCAACCCTATGTATAATGATGATAAAATCAGCATAAACATTCTGCTAAATTTCTTTTTTTGTGTTCCACAGAAGAAAGTCATACAGGTTTGGAACAACATGAGGGTGAGTGAATAGTGAATTTGAACTAAAGCGTCACCTTGCAGGATCTCCTGAATGCTTTCATTGGCGAGCTGGGAGGGTGAGAAGCCCTGTAGGGAGGTGATGAGCGGGTCACATCCAGCACTCAGGAGCATGCGGCAGGTCTGCAGATGGCCGCAGTGAGCTGCACGGTGCAGTGCTGTCTGACCCAGGTTATCTACCGCATTCACCTGCACATCACAACAACACGTTGACAGCAAAAGCACCATAGACTACCAGTGCATTACTGTGAAGACGACTTTTGTTTGATTTTACAAACTGAGGGACATATCAAAATTATTTGATGTATTTCTGATTGAAACAGGATATTCAACAAGACAAAAAAAAGAAGGGGACGAGACTTGGGAAGTCACTGGATTGTGTACTGATGAAATCTGTATTACATTTTTTTATTTTGAATTCATGTTTAATCACAAGGCAAGTCAAATTTATTTGTATTCCGCTTTTCACAATACACATTGTTTTAAAGCAGCTTTACAAAAAATCTGGACGTTGATTTATAATATCGGATGGATGGATGGAAGGATGGATAGATAGAAGTCAAGCATTTGATTTACTATATAGTATCACCCTACATAAATATACTGTATGTATGCAAATAAAGTTGGATATAATATATATATATATCATTTTATATACAGATCTCTGCGATAATACATTTACATTTTACAATAAAATAAACAATCACACAGCCAAGATTTGCTATTTTGTATATATTGCTTTATGCGAGCATACTGTATGTGTGCAGGTAAAGTAGGATGTAATATATTTAACTTTTAATATATTGCTGGGCGATTAAAGAGTTTACATTTTTTGATTATATAACAATTAAGGAGTTGCTATATAGTACAGTATAGCACTATAGTATATTACAATATAAATGTGCGTGTACTGTTTGTATCTGTGTAAGGGTGGATATACTTATAGTAGTTGAATAGTTTGTTACTAATTATTAATTTGTTAGTTCATTCAAGTTATTAATTCGTTATGTTGAATCACAGATTCATGTATTTTTATCCTGATGGCACAACTAAAGGCTGACAGAATAACTGTGATGCTAAAAAACATCTGTGGTGCCCATGTATAATAGATGCTTTTACTGCAGCTGAAAAATCTCACTTACTTTCGCCTCGTGTTTCACCAACACCTCGATTATGTCATTGTGGGACTTCTCAGCGGCAAGATGCAGAGGTGTCAGGAAGCTGTGTGAAAGACAGAGATCCAGAAGTCGTAACTGGATATGATACACCATCACTAAGACATGCTTTGCAAACCCGAACAACGCGACTGACTCACTCTTTATTCTTCTCATTGACATTGGCTCCTTTTCTGAGCAGCAATTCACAGATCTGTTTCCTCTTGGGATAGGGTGACATGGAGACACAATGCTATCAAAGAAAAATCACAGAAACCTCTTTTATTCACTTCAAGACCTATAAAAATCTCTTCTAAAATATTCTTTAGATGGTTTGTGTTTAATTGTAGCATTCACAGGAGTGTGCATATCAGCTATGTTTAACTTCTTCAATCAAGGCTCATCCAATAGGATTTAATAGTTGGAAATATGCTTTTTGCAGTTATTGTTTTGAGTCTTTTAAATAAATTGTGATTATAAATAACAAAATATTTCAGTTTACTTTCCTTGAAAGAAATTAATACTTTTATTTAACAAGGGTGCATTAAATTAATCAGAAGTGACAGTAAAGACATTAATAATGTTATAATGCAAAATATTTCTGTTTCAAATAAATGCTTGGTTTTCTTTCTATTTAATCAAAGAACCCTGAAAAAATGTATAATGATTTCCACAAATATATAAAGCAGCACAACTGTTTTTATCACTGATAATAATAAGAAATGTTTCTTGAGCACCAAATCAGAATTTTAGAAAGATTTCTGAATGATAATGTGACACTGAAAACTAAAAAGTAATTGCTGCTGAAAATTGTGCTTTGCTATTACATGAATAAATTACATTTTCAAATATATATTTAAATAGAAAACTTAAATAGAATTTTTTTTAAATTGTAAAACTATTTTACAATATTACAGTTTTTACTGTATTTTTGATCAAATAAATGCAAACTTGGCATAAGAGACTTCTTTCATACGTATAATACATATAATACAAAAAATGTATACATGTAATACATATAATAAAAAAGAGAAAGAAAGCCTTACTAGAGCTGTCTCTTGGGTTAGAGTGTGTTTGAAGTTGATGGTCTCAAGGGAGAGGTGTTTTTTAAAGCGGGCCATGTCCGCCTCACGTGCCGCCTGCAGCAAAGCGTGACCTCTGAACTCATCTGCAACAGAGAGCGAAACCCCATCAGTCAATTACGTACCAAACAAAACACGAGCTGATCTTAGTAGCAGTCACACGCTTACATGCCAGACGCTCTTTCAGCAGGGCGGTCGGGGCCAGGTCCATCGCGCTCTTGTTGTGGCAGTTGAGGAAAGTGGGGTCGGCCCCGAAGCTGAGCAGGAGAGAACAGACCTCCACTCTGTTTTTTGAGGCTGCCTCGTGCAAAGGTGTGAACTGCCACAGGTCCATAGCATTGATGCAGGCTCCATGCTGCGGAAAACGAACAGATGGAGCGTAGTTACCACTTCAACTAAAATTAAAGAACTCAGAACAAGAAAGCAGACAAGAAACATGTGAATACCTTTACTAGCAACTCAGCTACCTCATAGTGACCGTATGAACAGGCATTATGAAGAGGCACAAGATCACTGTAAACACAAGGCCAAGTGCAAGATAGTATAGAGTGATTTAGTGACTACAATAATGAAAGAAGATTGTTTATGACTAGTTAAGTAAAGTAAATACATTTGACACATTCCTCAGATTGCAAGAACAAACAAAAAATGTGTTTACAGCAAAGTCTAGGGGATGATATACACACGGTTCCGAAAGTATTGCCACAATTATACATGTTAACATGGGACTAGTGTAATAGAATTGAATATTAATCTTGTCTGTAAAAAAGTTACATCCAATTTTTCAACTAGGGATGCAGTTAAAATTCTGGATGATATTGGTAGGCTGATAATTATTTGCTTGTTATGGCCAAATTAATATATAATAATGTTTCAATCATGACAACTCTTGATCATGACAACTAAGATATGCTGCTGCTGCATGAATAGGCATACATCAATCTTGTAGCAAATCTAGGCAGGTGGATCAGGGGGAGGTGGATGGTTTCAGAGAAACTCTAATGGTTTTAACGGTTTTGCCGATTAATCGGCACCGATAACTGATTGCTGGAATAATCAGTTATTATCGGCAAAAATCCATACTGATAGTTTTCCCGGGTTGTATCCATTGCTAGCCTGACGTCGTCATACTCAGATTCTAGTCAGAATATGAGTCTGATACTGCTCCATTGGGATGTAATTATGGGGCGTGTTTCAACCGAACCAGGAAAGAAAATGCCTCTGCACTCAATTGGATAGACCTACAACCAATCAGAGCAACAGAGTAAGTGACGTATGTTGAGCGACGCATAGCTGTCAACAGAACTCAACTGCATGCACGCTGGAAGAAGTAGAAGAAGAAGCTGAGTGTAAATGATCTTTGTCGGTGTTGTAAAAAGAATTTAAGGATACATTGAGTACTTTTGCCTGAAATTGTCATACTCAAACAAATTCAACCTAAAAGCTCTTTGGTGACGTGGATGATTACATTACTGTTGATCATGTGTCCATCATCATATAAAGCCCGCCCTGACAATATGATTGATCCAAACAGCTCTGGTTCAAGCATAGTTGCTCCACAACGGATCAAGTCCAGACCGAACTTCCCGACCTCAAATTTTTTGGGCGGGGCTAAGTTCAGCTGGCATCCAGGCTAGTCCGTTGCTGGAGCAGCTGAGAAGGGTTCGCTATATTATGCAGTACGAGAGTGGCCTCTAGAGGCGAAATAAAAACTATCACTGACGCCTCCGTGTGTTTGAAAATGAAACGGTAATTTTACAGTACACTACATACGTGTTTTCATATTATTATAAAGTAATTCATTTGTTGACTAGATGCTGCATTATTGGAGAACAGCAGTACGAGGACGCGAACATTACTAGTACCTCAAGCGGTTAAAACAATGTGACAAAAACACACCCAAGCCCCACCCAAATGTTTAATGTCACGATTGTTACTATCTATTTGCATTAGTTTATATCCAGCTGGTCACTTTAATGCATTCGTTATGCAGCGAAGTTGCATATTTAAAGCTAGTGATGTGAGAAAGCAAACCGCATCGTCATTCAGCCAACAGAAACAAACTAATCAGAAACGCATTCGATTTCAGCTCTTTTTTATCATCACTGTAATACATATTTTGATTAGATAATCAAGTGTTGTAAAATGGAAGGAAATAAAGTGAGAGCATACATACAATACATATGTTACGTATCTATTTTCAATGCTATGGCGTTTGTGTAGATATTTAAAAATGGCCATCTTTAAGTTTGGATTTATAGAAAATGGTAACCATTGTCTATTTGTAACATTAACTAAGGATAGTTCATTGTTAATTTCAACATTTACTAATACATTTTTACATTTTAAAGTTGTATCTCTTAACATTAGTTAATGCACTGAACTAATATGAACGATCAAGGTATAATTAATATATTAATATTTTTTATATTTAAAAAGTACAGTATATTTTCATGGTTCAGAACTGTTTTTCAATTTTTGTAATTAAGTTCAGCCCTAATTTATGTGTTATGTTTGTTTTTATTCAGTATTCATATTAAAAACTATCGGTTGATTAATCGGTTATCGGCCAGTGTGGGCCAACCCTAGCCTTATCAGTAAAATATCAGTGAAAACTATCGGTTGACCTCTAATTTAAATGTTGAGCAAACAATCTCATTGGCTGCAGAATCAGCAGAGGACATTATGGTACTGTGCATCTCTATAAAGGTGGTAAAGCCAGTAAAAAGAGACTGGAATTATGCCTGCAGAGCGTCTTGACCCATAGACGTCCATTTTAAGTGCATTACTGTAAACAGAAGTTTTATTTGTTTTTGTACAAACTGAAGGGGATCCATTTCTGTGCTAACTGACAGCATAGAGCTTAACTTGTACAGCACTTTGAGTCACACTCGACACAGACATCGCACCCTTTGTCTTTAGCGTGCACGTCGGCTCCATGCTGCAACAACAGCTGCACTGTCTTCACACGATTATAACCCGCGGCCAGATGCAGAGGGGTGGACTGCAACCAACAAACAATCCATTCAGAAACACATATTCAAAGTATTTATTTAAATGAAGATGGATGTAGAACGTGGACCTATTACATATGAAATGCCTGGCTACATTATATGTTATATTTGAGTGGCTCAGTAAACATTTGAGGATGGTTTTACATTAACAATCCCATTGTCAAACAGATATTGAGGCAACATTAGCAAATATACTTTAATAAATCACCTTCCTTCCATCACTAGCGTGACAGTTCACATTTAATGGTGTGAGGAGGCTCATCAGTTTTTCTTCATTTCCACTTCTGTATAAAAGCAATAAGCAGCAAGTCAATTAAAAGAACAATGCGAGTCACGACAGCAATTTAGCTTAGCAATATTCATCTCTTCTCAGGTCTCCTGAACAATATTGAGCTTAAATTGTTATTACCTTGCGCTCTCGAGGAGTTCATCCTTTCTATATTCACCTAGATTTAAGAAAGAATGAAGTGTATTAACATAAATGGAAATCTCATTTGAGCCCAAATGAAAAAGCAAACCACCAGGAGAACATGCAAGCCTTGAGTAAATTGGCAATTACCAGACACAGTCTTATAAACAAATAGAGGAAAAACAAATGGGAATTGTGAGAATAACACTGAATTTTCCTAGTTAAAATTGGATATGAATGCCCTCTCAAGTTGTACTGGGAAGTTCAGGGATACCCAAGTTCCCGAGTTGGGAGGGTCATAAACTTTAAACATGGCGAAGGGGAGAACGATTGTTGCTGTGACTGGTATTCTTTATTAGTTTTTTCCACAACAGCTTCATCACCTTGTCTTGTCATTAAAGTGTTTACGTTATGAATAACAATTTGAAGCATATTGTATGTTTTATACACAGCAAAAATAGCCTGTATTTGACCGAAATTGTCAGCAAGCTGACTATCTAGATAGTGCAGTGAATATTTAAATGGTTGTCAATGAATGGTACGCTTAATATCATTTAGGCTTTAATAAGATTTTCCCAATAAATAGGTAAGAATAAACCTGGTCTCCTGATTCCTGTTCTTTCCGACAACAGAGCACTTGAAAATGACAAGCTCGGAATCACGACTTCAGAAGTGGGAAATTTCCAATAGCATGTGAAGGCAGCATAAGAATCAAGTATTCCCAAAAGACATGTAATAAAAACAATAAAAAACTCATGAAGTTCTGCAACTAACAATTATTTTGATCATCCATGAATCTGTTGGTTATTTATTCGATTAATCAATTAATCAGATGGAAAAAAAATCCCAAAATGATTCATTAAAAAATAAAAATGAATTAATTTTAATTCATTATTTACAAAAATATTATTCCACATCCTGCCCAATGATGTCCTCCATACAATGTGCATTTTAAAGGCAATGAAAATGAATTTTTAACCAATCTGTTTAAAAGAATCATTTTTCCATGAATCGCACAGTTCGCACTGTATGTTTGCAGTGTTATACAACTCACAAAGAAAATGTGGCATGTGTTTGTATCATTTCCCAGAAGCCAGTCTTCCTCTCGCATTACATTCAATCAGACTGCAGACTAGAGCTTCATGAGGTTCAAGAGCTCACTCACCGGTCAGCACAGCTTTGGTGGAGGCTTCGGCCAGGTCAAGCGCTGTCCTTCCATCAGTGTTTCGGATGGTTGGCTCAGCACCATGTTGTAGTAAAACTACCAATGACAAACATGATGTGAACAGTTATACATTATACATTCAACATGCAGATGAGATCCACGTTTAATGTACTTTTTTCATCAAAACAAGTAATTATGAATGTATGGAAATTACACTGTAAACTTTATTACTAGAAGACCACATTTTACCAATGCAGACGTCGATCTTGCCCTTGATGGCAGCCTCGTGGAGTGGAGTGTAGTTCCAGTTGTCTCTGGAGTTGGCATCGGCCCCGTGTTGCAGAAGCAGGTTGACAACCTCAGCGTGACCAAAAGAGCAGGCGTTGTGCAGCGAGATCAGACCACCATCATCGCAGGCGTGCACGTTAGCACCGTTTTGAAGGAGGTAGTCCACCACATCTCTACGGCCAAAACCTGCCACAGAAGAGTCAAAGAGCCGTGGGCTTAATAGAGGGCCGCTTCTGTCAGGCCCAACTTCAACATTACGCTGCAATACTGGGAGTTTTAATATCAATCAATAAACAAAAATCGATAAAATTTTTGACTGCCCATTTAACATATAATGACAATGGAAACAACATATTTGTGTTGATAACACGTCCAATAGAATAATTACAATTATCATCATTATGGGACGTAAACCAAAATCTTTATGATAGCTGTCTCAACATTTTTTTCCTTTATAATTAACAAAACAGTAGTCCATTTTTCACATTAGGCCTGTTTACATCATAAATGTTACTGAAAACGTAATGTTTATTTAAAAAATAAAAGTCTATTTTATCATTTTGTTTCTAAATTAATTACTTTATTTATTCAATAAACATTTAAAATAATTAATAAAATGAAAAACTAATATTATTCATTAAAAATAATCAACAATTTTAGTTTTTCATTTTATTAAAGGGGTGATGACTTTTGGCATATAAGAGGTCTTTGTACCATTAAAACTTCCTGCAAGTTTCATAGCATAAGACGTCCTCCCCATTATAAACGAATAATTTATTTATTCAAGCTCCAAATACGCTCATTGTGGATCCTACGGGGCAAGGTGACATCACCTAGCACCAGTCTTTTGCTACTATTACTATCATACAAAATATTTACTTATTTCATTAATTAAAGCATTCACTACACTACACTTTATATATATATAAACCATACAAGTATTTGGTTAACACTTTACAATAAGGTTTCATTTGTTAAGTTCAGTTAACTACATTAGTTAACATGAACTAACAGTGACAAATACTTCTAAAGCATGTATTACTCTTAGTTTATATAATTATACATTATTAAAATCAACATTATCGGTTGAATCTGTTAATATTATTTAATGGATCAGAACTGACAAGAACTAACAATGAACTAATATTTGTAAAGATGGATAAATACTGCAACAAGCTCATTGTTAGTTACCTAGTAATAGGAACTTATTGTAAAGTGTTAACTGTATTGGTGGTTTAGTGTAAAATTATGCAATAACGTGTGATTTCTATGTGTGATTTTTATTAGGCAATGACTATGTGATTTCAGAGTGTTCCAGAAATAACATAAGCACGTGGTGTCCTTATAGCCAACTTAATTATATTTACACTAACATCAACAAAAAATGAATTCAATAATCTAAAAAAAAACTATAATTAGGCTAAGAAGCTTTTGTCTTTTGTAGTTGATTAATTATTAATGATATGCAAATTCAATTGTTTTTGCGATATGATACAAAGTGTACAGTAATAAAATATATTATTGACAGTGATACAGTATTAAATTAAGAAACAGAACACAACACAGAGTCTTGTTTTAGAAAATAAAACGAATAGAAAAATCCCAGTCGCACTCACCCGCAGCGAAGTGCAGCGGGGTGGATTTCCTGCCCGCCGTGTCCCTGCTGTTCACATTCTCCGGGCGCACAAGCTTCTTCACCCGCTCCAGGTGTCCGCTCCTGCAGGCATCGAACAACTCCCTGCTCGGCTCGGCAGACCCGGAGCTCTCCATGAGCACCGAGAAGCGCCGGACCGACATGGACAAGCTAGGGGCAGATAATAGGAAATGTGGAATACACACTATTCCAAAGGCTTGGCATGAAGACCGGAAGGAGGCGCGGATCTCCACAGTTAAAACCTTTTTATAACACCCATTAGAAGAGAAGAAATGATCAGCTCGGGTGTCTTTGGCTGTTAATGTACACTACAGAGCTGTCAATACGGCCGTGTCTCAAAATCACAGAAATTAAAGAAACGGATAGATTGTCAATTCGCGAGATCGTTACTTGAAATAGGCGGGGCTTTGTGGCCCGGAACTTGTCTCTTATTGGTCACGTACGATAATGAGTGCAACATAGACATAATACATATATTTATATGTATATGAATGCAAAAACAGTGCACCCCTACTTTTTGCAGCAGCCTTTGGAAAATACACTTCCATTACATTATCGGAAACACTATATTAATGTGTCCCCTTGTTACATTTTACATGTATTTACTATATTAACAACTATAAATTATGCATAATTACATGCAACTAACCCTAAACAAGACTCCCAACTCTGGAACATGTTGCTAAATGAGTTTAAAGCAATACATGACATTGATGGTAAAGCATAATTACATGCAACTAACCCTAAACAAAACCTTAAACCTACCCGATAGTAAGTAGGCTATATGTAGTTAATTGTTACTCAGTACTTAAATGTATAATGACAATGTAACGAGGACACATTAAAATAGAGTGTAACCAAATTTTCCCGTCATGATTTAAAAAAAAATTCTTTGTTAAAGGGTTAGTTCACCCAAAAATGGAAATTCTGTTATTAATTACCTCCACTCATGTCGTTCCAAACCCAACCTTCATTCATCTTCGGAACACAAATGAAGATATTTTCTGAAAATCTGAGAGCTCTCTGTCCCCTCCATAGACAGCAATGTAATTAACACTTTCAAGGCCCATAAAGATAGGAAAGACATCGTCAAAACAATCCAAGTGACTACAGTGGTTCAACCTTAATGTTGTAAATACAGTGCAGCGCTTTCAAAGCGCTACGTCAGAACGCCGGCTTACCATTGGCCGATGCTGTTCACGTGAGCACCACGACGCATGGGTGTGATGCTGACGCAGGAGTTAGCCAATGGTGAGCCGCCGTTCTGCCGTAGCAGTTTGAAAGCGCTGCACTGTATTTACAGCATAAATGCGTAGGAGACTGACACAGACAAGAAGAAATTGTTGAATAAAGTCGTTATTTTTGTTTGTTTTTTGCGCACAAAAAGTATTCTCGTCGCTTCATAACATTAAGGTTGAACCACTGGAGTCACATGGACTATTTTAATTGTGTCTTTCCTACCTTTCTGGGCCTTGAAAGTGGTAATTACATTGCTGTCTATGGAGGGGTCAGAGAGCTCTCGGATTTCATCAAAAATATATTAATTTGTGTTCCGAAGATGAAAGAATGCTGGGTTTGGAACAACATGAGGGTGAGGAATTAATGACAGAATTTTCATTTTTGTCAGGACCACTATCCTCAAAGATGATTGTCAATTAGCATACAGTTTGGATTGGTGGTATGGTTCTATTCTAGAATCATAATTCCCAGCGTATCCATGCAGCCTAGCATGGATAAGAGCAGGGAGAGCAGCAATAACCCTTAGGGTAAACAGAACAGAACCAACAATGTATTGCAGATATCATTAATGTCAAAATGTACAACATAATTTGGGAATTTTGTCTGATTCAGGGGGAATCAGAATGCCAAATCCTGACTGACGAGAGGAGGAGCAGGGGATGGAGGAGGGTAATTAGTTCCGGAGAAACGCGATAGCTGCTGATAATACTGTAGGAGCTTATATATGTATGCTGTGATAGGCATCGTATTCCTATAGGTAGATGTGATCAGCTGACAGCCAGCTGATGAGCGCTTGACTAACGTGACCTGCCAGAACTAATGCTACGCTTGATTTTTGGGTGAACTAACCCTTTAATGCGTTAGTAACCATGAACCAAACCAACCAAATGAGCTACAAACCTTGATTTGAAACAAAATGTATTTGAAAAATAGACAAAAATAACAAGGGTACAAGACAAGGGGAAAAAATACAATCCCATGATGCATTGCGAACGACACAATTGAAATGTAAATGACAGTTATATAACTTGCAGGATTGATTTTCGTAGAACTACACAAGGGCAAAGAGCCTTTTCTGTAAAGGGCTCCCAACTCTGGAACATGTTGCTAAATGAGTTTAAAGCAATACATGACATAACATTTTTTACATTGATGGTAAAGCGCTGGTTTAAAACAAACCAGAGCTGTGTGCATACTTAAATTTAATAAATGTTTGTTTTAACTAGTTATTCATGTTGCCAGGGTTGGAAGCGTCCTTAAAATAGGTACGTACAGGTCATTTAGGTATGCATTTGTATATGCTATATTAGCTGAATGTTTTATTCTATTATAAGCAGCTTTTTTACTTTTTTATTTATTTTATATTTTAGAAAAGCCTTTCTAGGGACCCGAGATGCAAATTAGCTTATGCTATACTCTGTGCAATACATATTTTTGACTGGAATCATGTTTTTTGTACTGTCCCTATAAATAAACTTATAAATAAAAATAAAATAAACTATTGATTTAAATTTTGAGAGCTTATTGATTTGATTCCCAGTGTTTTTTTGGTCACTGGCGGGCGCAATTTGTTTTGTTTCTATTCTGTGATTGGTGGAGATTTTTGAAGAAGCATGGGTAATGTAGTTTTGTCCACCAGAAATCCAGTCGTTAAACACGATAATTTAAAAAGTAAATTGAAATAATGCGAGCTGTTGGCTTTTAACAGAAGCATATACCAATGATTAACCTCGTAGCTCAACAGTTTTCACCTCTGGAACATGATATATTCTGCTAGTTTAACTCCTAACAGCGTATTTTCAAATTAATTCCGCTTAAAGTTTGCCAGTGTTATTATTTAGGTATAAAAAGATAGTCAAGACCGCAGCTGAAAGAGCAAAAACAGCGTTGTCACATGGGCTGAATCCGAAATCGCCCACTAAACCCTCATTCACTATTCCCTACGTTAATACAGTTCGCTTAAAGGAGTGAATGAAAACGAGTGAGTGAATTCGGACAGCTGTTGTGTGTACATCGGTTGAACACTCGTTATTACGAAAAGTGGTATCTGAGCCGACGGGCACCCCCTGGAGGAATCTAGCGGACTCGTCGCGCATGATGATGCCCAAAAATATGTCTAGGAAGGCAGCTCACTTGGTTTTGAGACACAGTGTAGGTATCTTGTTACGCAATGACAGACCAACTATACTAAAGATATCAGTAAAACCCTCGTATATACTATATAACGTGGTTAATGAAATATCGAAGCCATAAACCGATTTGTAAACCACAAACGAAAAATGAGAAATCTAGAATGAGATCTCATTTTCCGTGCATTAATCTAAACAAAAAAACGAATAAACAAGCCCTATTATCTTTTCTCGTTATTCCATTCCAAGTAGGAAATGAAATTACCGGAAAAATATGATATAGTCTATGTCACAACTTTCCTCATTATGAATGCGTTCGATGTGAGTTTAATGCTCTACTTGAACACCGAATTGACTTCAGTTTAAAATAGGCTAACATAATGTAAAGACTCGGTGCTGCCACCTTCAGTGCAGTGCATGTTTTGTTTCCATAAAAGTGTTGCATATATGGACAACAGCAGCTTGAAATTAAGTATCAATATTTTTTTGGAATATTTAATCACAGAATAAAATAAATGTACTTTTTCTACAATTTATGTAGAAAATATATCATAAAAGGAATAGGAGAAAAAAGTCTTTATGCTTTATACAAAACAAGATTGCCTTTATTTAATGTTTTATACCATAAAATGTATATTCATGTAACATTTAAAAAGAAAATGCCATAATATTTAATTAAAAGAAGCATTAAAAAATTCTTATCCCATCAAATGTTATAGTCTTTGCATAAAATTAATATTGAAATTCAACATTCAAAATGGAGGAGGTGGAGGAGGTGGTGGAACAAATTTTCCTCCAGTATTAGGTGGAGGAGGAGGCGGTGGTGGCATGGAGGCATTTTGAGGAGGTGGAGGTGGTGGTGGAGGTAGCGAAGACCCACTGTAGGCAGAGCTAGGAGGAGGTGGTGGAGGAGGTGGAACAGCTGTCTTGCCCTGAAGAGGAGGTGGAGGAGGTGGAATAGGCACATTGCCTAGAGGAGGAGGTGGTGGAGGAGGTGGAACAGCCATGTTACCTGGGGGAGGAGGAGGTGGTGGAGGATTTGTTGATGTCGTTAAGGTATTTTGCCCAGGTGGAGGTGATGGAGGGGGAAACATAGAGCCTCCATACATAGAATTGGGTGGAGAGGGAGGAGGGGGTGGGGGTGGAGCGTCTCCCATCTCATCATCTAGGAGAGGTGGAGAAGGCAGCATGGACAGGTTGGGATAGGCATATGGAGGTATAGACGGAGAGCGGTCAGGCTTGAGTGAAGGAGACGGTGAAGCTGGAGAGAGGTCAGGAGGAGCCGTGAAGCTAGTACCCACCCAGTCAGGCACTGATGGAGGAGGAACTGCGATACCCAAGAAAGACCTGAAACCACAGCAAATACATCAGATTTTCTGAAGACAATGGGAAAATGGGACTAACCAAATCAGCAAAAGCCATACCAGTTGAAGGTGCTGCTCTCCTGTGTGCCAAGTTGCTGGAAAGAGTCCTGATTGTCAGTCTCAGTTTTTGGCTCTTCCTTTGATGTCACAGATCAGCATAATATTTTGAAATAAATAAATAAAATCATCAATAGGGTTTTAGACCAAAAATACTGCGCAAATGATTTAATAAAATATTACAATATTTTAAATTCTATTACAAATACTTTTAGAGTAACCTTATAATTAATGATGAAAAACAGTGAAAGGACATTCCCAAATAGCTTTGTTTCTACTTAGTTTGGTTTTTTAAGTCTTTAAAATTTTTTTAAAAAATCAAGTACGTCATTCACATGTTATATATATTGAAATATTATTTAAAACATTTCGGTAACACTTTACAATACGGTTTATTACTTAACATTAGTTAACTACATTAGTTACCATGAACTAATAATGAACTGCACGTATAAAGCATTTATTTATCTTTGTTAATGTTAATTTCAACATTTACTATGCATTATTAAAATCTTGTTAACATTAGTTAATGTAAGCACTGTGAACTAACATGAACAAACCATGAACAGCTGTATATTTATTGACTAACATTAACAGAGATTAACTAATGCTGAACAGAGGTGTTGTTCGTGGTTAGTTCATGTTAACTAATGCATTAACTAATGTTAACTAATACAACCTTATTGTAAAGTGTTACCAAAATGTCTTATATCAATAAATACTATATATTACATACACCACCTTTCAAATGTTTGGATCGGTAAGTTTTCTGATGAAGTTTTTGATTAAAAATTAAAGTAAGCAGTAATATTGTGAAATATTATTACAAGTTAAAATAACTTTATTTATTTGAATATATTTTAAAACATAATTTATTCCTGTGATGCAATGCTGATTTTTCAGCATCGTTACTCCAGTCTTCAGTGTCACATGATCCTTCAGAAATCATTCTAATATGATGATATGGTTTTGATATGGTAATAAGAATTATTTCTTATTATCATTACTGAAACTTTTGTGGAAATTGTGCTACATTTTAAATGTCTTTAATGTCATTTTTGATCAAATAAATGCACAGTTGATAAATAAATTAATACATTAATTTATTATCTAAACATTAGATCACATATTACTTATATAATATAATATATAACATTAAAACATGTCTAATTTTCTTTTAATTTAATCACAACAAGTAAAAAAACAGCAGTGTTATATTTGGATGTACATTTGCTCACATTTTTGCTGCCTTGCCAGTGACTGTGACCCAATTTGTCCAGGCGGGTGTAGGATATGGGAACACGTCTGTACACACGAAACGGCTCCTGTCCTCCTGCTGGGGGGACCATCTTCTGAGTCCGGGGAACTTTTGACTGTTTGGTCAGCACTCCGATCTCTCTCCGGGCAATTTTCTCCTTGTACATGCCAACTGTCTGAATGTGAATACTGACATTAAGAGGCTATTTTTGGCATATGCAACTTTAGAATTAACAAGATTATTATATATGTCTATTAACCATGCAAAAACTAGTGTTTAATATTTCTTCAGTAGCATTGTTCTGACTTGCCCTTAGTAATGACTGGCATTTTATTTCATGTGATTCTGGTGCTTTCCGTTAAGTGATAACCGAAGCTCACCAGAGTCAGCATGTTGACGGAGGACTCCATCTGTTTGAGCTGAACCGTCTGCACATCTAAAAGCTTTAGCACAGACGTAGCCAGATTGTTTATCTGGTACGAGACACTGGCCAGGGCTTGCGCGGTGAGAGCTTTGGACTCTTCAATCACACTTCTGGTGTCCTCCACCTAAAGGTAAATAATCATTTTAATATTTAAACTCCTCCAAGTTTTTTTTAAAATAAATAACAGCTGATTGAAAGAACTCCAGACTCAGTCCTGGTCTGTGGATCTATTACATCTGAACCATGTAATCAAGGTCTTACATTTTATAGTCTGAATATTACAGAAAAGTGTGTTGTGTCTGAAAAATGCTACATTTGCAGACAGAGGTATAAAATAACAAGGCATGTCTAAATAAATATAATAAATATACACTATACACTGTTCAAGTCTGTAAGATTTTTAAATTGTTTTGAAAGAAATCTCTTAAGGCCTCGATATACTTCAAGCTAAATCAAAGAACGAACTGATGTGATGTCATTTCAAACAAAATCAGTCTAAAACGAACTTCGTTTGGAGTTCATTTTGGGAGTTCGAAACAGCTTGCCAAAGCAAACTTTCTGGAAAAGTTTGATCCGGCTGGTAAACACATTTGTACTACCATTGGTCCGTGAAGATGATGTAATAGAGGGTATGCAACGATGTCACTTTCCCGCCGGAAAAAGTTAATAGGGGAAAACGTGAGTAAAACAAACAGGATTTTGAATCGCTGACAGGTCCAGATATTTAGCATGCCAAATAGCCTATCTCATGGGCGTCAGCTATTCGTCTGCAATTCTCTCAGATGCATCTTTGATAATTCACACTGCGTGATTGTCACTCGTGTGAATGAGCACCGATTTGCCTATGATTTCGGGCATTTGTCGACAATTTTGTCGCTTGTAACAAGTGTGCCACACGAATCCTGAAAACTGAAGCCAAAGCGTCTCGATCGCCCCCAGGTGACTGGATGCAGTATCGGTCATAAACCCCACCCTCTCCATGAAATGTAATGGGACACAGACAAACTAAACAATCAAATTACGCTTCAAATAAATTTTTTCCAAAGATGGTTTCTGTCATTTTAGGCCTTTTATATCACGCTGATGTTAGTTCAAGTGTTCGTTCTTTAAATAAGTTTGGTTTTAGTTAGTTATTTGATGCTATAAAAACAAGGGTGTGACGTTATGATTGACAGCTGGGATTGACAGCTTCTCTGAGCGAAGTAGTCACTGAGGCACCGAGGCACTGAGGCCTTTTCGGGAACTTCAGGGGGAGATTGGAGCTTTAACTGTAATCTCTACATTTCCATAACGGTTTATTTCACAAAAAGTTAATTAGGCGGGAGTGTGGGCGGGACCTTGATATCGCAGCTCAACTTCGCACTCACTGCGCAGACTCGAGACCCAAGATGTCAGCGCCATATTTGAACACTGGTGGCTTCACCTACGTCAACACAAGAGAAAGTGAAGGTGCGTCGTCCACAGTGGCGGCGTTTCACAAAAACCTAGGGTATGGCATGAGTCCTTCTGGCCATACAACAACGACATTCCCAAATAATCACATTATATCTAGACACAATGTGGACACAAATCCACTAAAATAACTTAACAACAGACTTAACAACAATACAAAATCAATGCAAATACTGAAACAGTCCTATAAGCCATCACTGTGTCCTAAGCAAACACGACACGTGAGAAATTTTTATTTTTATTTTAGGCTACTGTTTTTATTTTTGCGGCGTTGTGGCTGGAACAACATACAAAGTATGACAAGTGCAGATTATGTGCTTTATTTAATGTAAACAAATTTGAATATCATTTTTCGTGACCTTTATATACAGCTTTACTGAAAGCAATAATGGATAATTCACCTCAGATCTTGAAAATAAATGAAAGGAAACAAATATGTTCAAACTGCCAAGTTGAACAAACAAGTGTATTCTATGATTTAAAAAAAAATGTTTCAGTCACTCAGTATGTAATTTTAATCATGCTAAAATTGTGTACTATTTAGGAATTTGATATTGTAGGCTATTATCAATTTCGTTGCGAATGCAGTCAGTGTGCTTGCAGAGAGCCCGCCCACACGCTCTTCTGATTGGCTGTGATTTTTGATTGATTGATCTTGAGTCGAGTCTGGTTTGCCGCTGAAAATCTTGTCGGTTAAGACACAGTGTTAGGCTGTTTAAATTTGCTTTTCAAAGCTGCAACAGAACTAAAGAGCGGCATCATGAGCTGTTTATTTCCCCTGCTTGTCTGAACGGCAGGGTATGGCAACTGCCATACTCTGCCATACGTAAACGCAGCCCCTGGTCGTCCATCTTTTTTTACAGTCTATGAACCCGAAGGGCGCAGGTTCAATTCTCAATGCTGGCAGGGAACAACTGAGGTGCCCTTGAGCAAAGCACCTATCTATCCCCTAATCGCTCCCCGGTCGCCGCAGTGAATGGCTGCCCACTGCTCTGGCTGTGTGTATCCACTGTTTACAGTGTGTGTGTGTTCACTACTCACTGCTCCTAAAGTGTGCACTAACTTGGATGGGTTAAATGCAGAGGACAAATTCTGAGTATGCGTTACCATACTTGGCCTTCACTTCACTCACTTCAATCACAGTCATGTTTGTTGATCTCTTGAACGCAATGGCCAATTAGACAAGTTGAATTTAGTCTGAGTTTAGTCCGTTTTTGTTTAGAGTTCTGCATGCTTGCAAATCCTCTCAAGTAAGACATTCACTGTGCAGTGTAGACATCTTCGCTGATTATAGCAGAATTTCGTGAGATTGTGATGAACTGAGAAGAGTGACAGCTTTTTAGTGATTATAAAGGGAGCGGTCTTTGAATATAATATTGAATATAATCCTTAATATTAAAGACCTGCAAATTATATTATATGAAGGCGTTTGCAAACATGCTGCTTTCAATAATAATAGACCTCCAGGATACAGAGCTGGATCCCTAGATAAACATGTTAAGAACAGTTTTCATGGAGTACGAGGAATACATACCACAGCCTTGTTTAGGCATGTATGCCCTCAGTACAAACAGCACAAAGCTGAAGACTGGAAAAGAGTCCAGCCTCAAGAAAGGTGTTCAGTAATCCATGTGAACAATTCAGAGAAATTGAGCTTTGAAATGATTTCCACTTTTAGTCCGATACTTGTATATTTTGCAAATGTAATAAAATCCAGTTATTAAATCTAGTTAAAACCCTTACAAGAAGCGTCATTCACATGCATCATAAAAATACTAGACTACTTATCAGTGAGTGTAGTATAAATATTACAATGTCATACAGCATTTTTATATCAGTACATACTATATATTTTTAGGCCTAATGTAAACAAGATCACATAATATCAAATAAACTCTCTAAAATACTATATTTATGAGAAACAAATCAAATCTTATTAATGCAAATTTGATGTATAGAAAAACAATCAAATAAATGGCTCACATTGAGGTATTTGTTCTGACAGTAATCGGCCACCCTGTGCAGGTTGCTGTGGTTGTCTAGAAGAGCTTTTCTTGCCGTTGGAACCTCTTGAAGGATTTTGTCTATGCATTCTTTACAGTTGTTGTCTCTCATTGTACAGGTCTGCAGTGTGATGTATGCAGCTGGTTATGGCTCCTCTCCACTGACTCTGGTAAGACAAAACTAAGGTGAGCTAGAGAGCGACTGAAGTGAAGACGACAGGCACAGACATGTTGGGAGAGTGGGTGTGTTTGTTAAAAAGTTCTGCGCACACTTTCAGATCTCACTATAATCTCACTATAATCTAGAGTGTTTTTACAGGATCTATCTATCTATCTATCTATCTATCTATCTATCTATCTATCTATCTATCTGTCATCTGTCTGTTTGTCAGTCTATCTATCTGTCTATTTGTCAGTCCATCCATCCATTATCTATCTATCATCCATCCATCCATTATCTATCTATCTATCTATCTATCTATCTATCTATCTATCTATCTATCTATCTATCTATCTATCTATCTATCTATCTATCTATCTATCTATCTGTCTGTTTGTCAGTCTATCTATCTGTCTATTTGTCAGTCCATCCATCCATTATCTATCTATCCATCCATCCATCCATTATCTATCTATCTATCTATCTATCTATCTATCTATCTATCTATCTATCTGTCATCTGTCTGTTTGTCAGTCCATCCATCCATTATCTATCTATCCATCCATCCATCCATTATCTATCTATCCACCCATCTATCTATCTATCTATCTATCTATCTATCTATCTATCTATCTATCTATCTATCTATCATCTGTCTGTTTGTCAGTCCATCCATCTATCTATCTATCTATCTATCTATCTATCTATCTATCTATCTATCTATCTATCTATCTATCTATCTATCTATCTGTTTGTCAGTCTATCTATCTGTCTATTTGTCAGTCTATCTATCCACCCACCCATCCATCCATATCTATCTATCTGTCTGTCTGTTTGTCAGTCTATCTATCTATCTATCATCTGTCTGTTTGTCAGTCCATCCATCCATCTATCTATCTATCTATCTATCTATCTATCTATCTATCTATCTATCTATCTATCTATCTATCTGTTTGTCAGTCTATCTATCTGTCTATTTGTCAGTCTATCTATCCACCCACCCATCCATCCATATCTATCTATCTGTCTGTCTGTTTGTCAGTCTATCTATCTATCTATCATCTGTCTGTCAGATCTCACTATAATCTCACTATAATCTAGAGTGTTTTTACAGGATCTATCTATCTATCTATCTATCTATCTATCTATCTATCTATCTATCTATCTATCTATCTATCTATCTATCTATCTATCTATCTATCTGTCTGTTTGTCAGTCTATCTATCTGTCTATTTGTCAGTCCATCCATCCATTATCTATCTATCATCCATCCATCCATTATCTATCTATCTATCTATCTATCTATCTATCTATCTATCTATCTATCTATCTATCTATCTATCTATCTGTCTGTTTGTCAGTCTATCTATCTGTCTATTTGTCAGTCCATCCATCCATTATCTATCTATCCATCCATCCATCCATCCATTATCTATCTATCTATCTATCTATCTATCTATCTATCTATCTATCTATCTATCTATCTATCTATCTATCTATCTATCTATCTATCTATCTATCTGTCATCTGTCTGTTTGTCAGTCCATCCATCCATTATCTATCTATCCATCCATCCATCCATTATCTATCTATCCACCCATCTATCTATCTATCTATCTATCTATCTATCTATCTATCTATCTATCTATCTATCTATCTATCATCTGTCTGTTTGTCAGTCCATCCATCCATCTATCTATCTATCTATCTATCTATCTATCTATCTATCTATCTATCTATCTATCTATCTATCTATCTATCTATCTGTCATCTGTGTGTTTGTCAGTCTATCTATCCATCCATTATCTATCTATCTATCTATCTATCTATCTATCTATCTATCTATCTATCTATCTATCTATCTATCTATCATCTGTCTGTTTGTCAGTCCATCCATCCATCTATCTATCTATCTATCTATCTATCTATCTATCTATCTATCTATCTATCTATCTATCTATCTATCTGTTTGTCAGTCTATCTATCTGTCTATTTGTCAGTCTATCTATCCACCCACCCATCCATCCATATCTATCTATCTGTCTGTCTGTTTGTCAGTCTATCTATCTATCTATCATCTGTCTGTCAGTCCATCCATCCATCTATCTATCTATCTATCTATCTATCTATCTATCTATCTATCTATCTATCTATCTATCTATCTATCTATCTCTCTGTCATCTTTCTGTTTGTCAGTCTATCTATCTATCTATCTGTTTGTCAGTCCATCCATCCATCCATCATCTATCTGTCTGTCTATATATCTATCTGTCATCTGTCTGTTTGTCAGTCCATCCATCCATCCGATTAGTTCTCCCCTGGTCACTGTCTGCTTCTATTGTATAGAAAAGAACAATGACAACATTCTTCAGTAAATGATGACAGGATTCAATTATTTTACACTATCCTATTAAAAGAGAGAGAGAAAAATATAACCAATGTCTTGGTGTGGCCACAAGAGGCCACAATACAGCTATCAAAGTGTATTAGGTCCTTTATTTCAGTTCAGATAGTGTGGAACTCACTACTTCCCTTCTTTCACACATTGTCAAGTGTATTACAATGCATTTGGGTCTGTTAATAGCTAATTTAACAATGTTCTAGTGAGTCTTACATCTAAGTTTGTTCAGAAAACCAAATAAATATTTAACCATGCTATTAAATAGTGACCTATTCCCGCTGATACAACAGAAAACAACTGTCAATTGGATACTTTCAAAGTTATCATATTGCTGTTAATGCCCCGTCATTCTGAGTTGTGCATTTTAATGATGTCTATGATAGGAACGGCTATTGCTGTTATGAACAAATTAGCCACCATCATTTCCCCCGTGATTGATATTTTATGAGCAAAGTCTGTGTGCATCTGGGGTTAAATGATCATTGGATATCGTTATCACTTATCTGCATGCCAGTTACGTGCATCACGTTTTTACCATAGAGGCAAATAGAACCATTTTCTTTCATGCTGTATAAAGAGCATATCAGCCTCCCGTCTGCATATACACTATATACAAAATTATATATTTATAATGTGTTACAATTATGTTTGTAACATTAAGGCTGAAACATATCATGATGTTAACTGCTCCCATGCCGACAACATTGAAGATCTTTGTGACTGATAACATTAGTGCTTTCCAGGAGAGGGAAAATCTTTTCCACAGGAAGACTGTCCAGCATATAGAGTAATTGAGAGAGTTCAATGAAAAAAAGAAATCCATCCTGAAACAATATTGCCTTTGTTTGGGAAAGGCCCTTCAAGGGTGTTGCAAAATGATCCATCTGACCTTTAAATGTAATTACATTTAGTCCTTTTTGGTCCAATTTTGATCTTTCTTCATTGATGGACATCCAAAAAAATGGCGATGAATTCTAACACCTTTTTTTTTTTTACAAGAAACATATAATTCTAAATATGTAATCTTATATTAAATTAAATATTGGAGGCTCTTAAAGGTTTGCTGTTCTCTTGCTGCTCAGGATACACAGTGTGTATTTTTGTGGTGCCATCAGTCAATCAGTGTCGTCCTCATGTAATTTTCCAGATGATTAGTCACATGGCATTTACAGCTCAGGTGATTGGCTCAAAAAGGCTTCAAATCTCATACTTCCAGTGGGTCCTCTCCCAGACGAGTAACTGCAATTGTGATGAATGGGAATGCTAACAGATAGCTCTCTCTAGATATTAGGCCTCCCTAAAAATTGGTCATGCTCTGTTTCTGATATGGTCATATCAGCTTTTAAAAGGGAGAAGAAAACATTTCCCATATCTTTTGCTGTTGACGTCAAAGGCGTCCAATCAAACAAGGGTATTTTGCAGCGTTCATGTCATTTGGTTATATTTCAAAGAACACTCTTTCAAAGTTATCTGGTATTTGATAATGTTCTCAAAACATTAGCACAAAAACTTTATTTCATTCATACAGTATTTTTTCCTGAAACGTTTTTACATGGACGTTTATCTAAAGTTTTTTTAAATGTTACATTTGGTACTTTTGAACGTTCTCTTAACATTTGCATAACCAAGAAAACACGTTTAAAAAAAAACTGGTCGTTTTAAAGGGGATATTTTTCATGGTGTTTGAACATATAATGTGTGTCTGCAGTGTGTACCCAACCACCCTATAATGGTGAAAATCCACCCATGAGTTTTTTATAATCCCCATAAATCATAAACAGTGTCTCAAAATGAGTCAATCACATTTTCTATACATTGTGACCATAGACTGTATAAAACAATGGACATAGTGTCCGTGACATCACCCGTAGGTTTCTGAAGAGCATTTTTGATGCCCAAAGTGGGCGGAGCTGGCCGTCGCCATCTTGGCAGCGTGTCACAGCGGGTCACTCCTGAATAACCGAAAATGGTCAAAGAGGCAGGACGGGGGTGGAGCTGAGGTGCCTGGTTGCTGAAACCCCGCCAGCCTAGCTCGACGGTAGTGACAGCAGCAGCAATCCACCTGTCACTCAAGTGGCCACACCCATAATTATACAGAACTTTAACCCTTTCACACCATTTCATATTCTGGCTGACCCCCCCAGCGCAGTTTTTCAAGGCGACCATTACTTAGAACGTATTGCTTTATTATTTCCATGGTGATGTGTCATTGCTTGTCACGTGACACACCGTGCTATATGACTGATGATCTGCTTTCATGTAATTTTTCCTTTTTATTAAAAATATTCACAAATTTGTTAACTATAGCATGAAATATCTGATATTCCGATTGTCAAACATGGGCAAGTGGATGTGTTTTGTTGATTAAACACCTTTATAACGATAGCGTTAGATGAGCTATATGTGCGATGGGCGCTGCCATTTTAGTTTGTGATGCAGTTCAGAGAATCGTATCTATTGGATTTACAACATGTCAATTCATCCACTTCTCCCGAAATACATGAAAGTAAGTGGCCGGTGAACTGGGAGAAGAATAGAGTAAACTTTAAAGTTACTTGCACAATGTGTATCTGATATGAAAAAAAAACTTGTCTAATTAATGGAAAGGATTATTTTTGCCGCTTCCATAGACATCAATGTGTATTTTAAAAATTATAAATGTATCGTTTTGCTGGTGCTTATGTGTATTTGAATGTCTGAAATCTAAAATAAACATTATGCGGTTGAAAACACATAATGTTAATAGTTGTGATATATGGCAAGAGCCGAGCGCATCTTTCTCTGGCTCAAAACGCACAAAAGTACATTTGAATTTAGCAGTTGATCACGTGATGCACTGAATGTTTTAATCACAATGGTGTGATTGTATGCTCCAGGGACCAGCCAAGACTGATCACACCGGTGTGGTCGTACGTGCAAAAGGGTTATGGCCTAATATAATTGAAACGGATGAGTTCTAAATAAATTCACCCCCCTCACAGTTGTCATGAAGGGCAAAATTAGCTATATAGACCAAAAACACATTTGTACCAGGCTGTATATTTTTTTCCTCTGTAAAGTTGGACATTTTAACATTGGGGGTCTATGGGATTGACTCCCTTTTGGAGCCGGTCTCTAGCAGCCAGTCGATGAATTGCAGTTTAAGTCACTTCCATGTTGGATTCAAGAGAGACTGGAAGGTTGCATCTTGATTGTGATGTCACAGTGTAGCAGGCCCCACCCACGTGATGGAATCTGCCCTATTTGCTTAGCTCCTCCCCTGAGTGAGCCGTACACAGTCCGTTATGTTTATCTCCTCGCTAGAGCAGCTAGTGGACACACAAGAATGTCTCAGCTACGTGATAAACAATCAAAATGTTCTGTTGTTGGTGTAGACGGACATGTTTGACCGTTGCGCTCGGGTGAACATGATTTCACTAAATACCTTATGTTTCTAGATCAACATCTTTGTTGATCCCGGAACAACATTCCAATCAACCAATTACATTTGAGGGACAAGTTTACAGTTTATGTCAAGTTTAGGCTTACAACCAGGGTTAGGTGCTTCTACATCACTGTTATTCATCTATCATTTCCCTCTGATTTTAGGGATAGGTTATGGGTACGGTTAGGTTTAGGGGTAGGATAGGGTTAAGACTACATTTTCTGACAGGAATGTCAACAAAATATGTTGATCCGGGAACAGGTCTTACTTGGCAAAAACAGCATCTCATGCAGGAAATGGCATTCTAAAAACAGCACTCAAGTTAAAAGGAGTTTAACTTTTAAAAAACACATCTCAACACCTTGTGTTTTCCACTGCCTGCGACTCGCATTTTTCATGCAAAGATGTGCTGTGTGTGAATGGCCCAGAAGGGGAGAAAAAAAGCAAGGTCAGTCTAACATGGGTTTACCATAAACTGTAAAACAAGATTCTAGATAGCTTTTCCAGATAGCTTTTTTTTTCTCCAGTGAAGTAAGTAAAATATGGCGCTGACATATGGCGATATCAAGGTCCCGCCCACACTCCCGCCTAATCAATATCACACCCCTGAACCTTTGTGAAATAAACAGTTATTAAAGCTCCAATCTCCTCCTGAAGTTCCCGAAAAAAGTCTGTTGGTGCCTCAGTCAGAGAAGGTGTCAATCTCAGCTGTCAATCATAACAACACCCCCCCGTTTTTATAGCGTCAAATAACTAACTAAGACCAAACTTATGATTTTTACTGCATCCAGCCACCTAGGGGCGATAGAGACACTTTGGCTTCACTTTTTAGGACTCATGTGGCACGCTTGGTGTTTACATAGAAAATAATGGAAAATTGGAATGCAAAAACACGTTCTGTGGAAACGGCCCCATACTGTTTCTCCTGTTTTGTTGTTGCTGGAGTGTCCAAGGCACTAACTGTAAAATGTTGTGTTTATGCCATGCCGTAATTACCGTAATTTCGAGATGACAACAGCTGTTATTCTGAATTATACATTTCTATTGCAACATTATCAACAACCTAAATTAATCTGCACCAGTCAGGTAGTACAGCGGCCATATGGTACAAGTAGCTCTCAGAAAATTCCCAGGTTACAATCTGTAATTACGGGTTGAGGACATGAGTGCTTTTTACATGTTGGAATCACGGAATTATTAAAGTAATTGCGACATTGCATGAACGCACCTAAAGCACAGCCCCCTTCTGGATAAGGGGGCGGAGAGCAGCTGCTCATTTGCATTTAAAGATACACACACAAAAACAGTGTGTTTTTTACTTTTACCCAAAAAGCTGAAATTTCACAGACACATTCTGGGGACACCTAAGACTTATATTACATCTTGTAAAATGGGACATAATGGGCCACATTTAAATGTTCAGAGAACATTTAAAAGTAATGTTTTTATAACGTTAGCAAAACCTTCCACCCTTCTAGCCGAGTGTTACATTAGTGGTATTGCCTATTGATCTATACAGCTGAAACTAGTTGAGAACCACTGTTATTAATAGCTTTTTGGTTACATGTTGATCGATGCAAATGAGAAACAGGGTTGCACATTAAAGACATATCATTGCAATCCCCCCTCCTGGCTTAATATACATTTGGTGGGCATTTCTCGTAATGTCAGTAAGAACCCCGCTGTTTTATGATTTTAACATACTAGAAAACACTGCTGCACAGAGCCAACAATTGCTCTGAGATGACTTCATTTAACAGGAATATGTACAGCATAAATTCATGCCAGCCCCAGGGGTTCCAAAAACACTCTGGGAAGAAGAAATGAGCATTTATGTTTTCACTCAAGAGAGCTGCACTGGAGTAACAAGCTGTTACTGCAGTTTCTATATGTCCAGTTCACTAAAATCAACCCAAAACATCCTAAACAAACCTCAGCCTTCCCTTCAAACCGGGATTCACATGGATATACACACTCCTGATTGTTTGTAATTATTTACATAACCAGGAGACTCCCATGCAAGAAAAAAATCAAATCTTGTTCTTTATATTGTTTGCTCTAGACAATAACAAGATTAAATGGAGAGCAGTTGGAGACTATTGATATGTATCCTGCTTCTCAAACTTTTTTTGCTTAGAAGAAAACCCTAATTTCACAGAAGTATATGGAAGCTTTGTTTCCCCCACAGAAATAAAAAATGAAAAAAATAAAAAATATTATCTCATATTTTTCTCACAATTGCCAGTTTCCATCTCAAAATTCGGACTTTTTTTCTTGCAATTGCGAGTTTATATATTGCAATTTTGACTTTATTTCTTGCAATTCTGAGTTTATAACTGGCAATTCTGTTTTTTTCCCTCTGACTTGTGAGATATAAACTCGCAATTACACGAAAGAAAGTCAGAATTGTGAGATAAACTCTCAATTAAAAAGGTAATTGTTTTTTAATCTCACAATTCTGACTTTTTTCTTGCTATTCTGAGTTTATAACCCAATTCTGACGTTTTTCTCAGTATTAAACTCGCAATTATGAAAAAGTCAGAACTTGAGACAAAAAGCCGCAATTACCTTTTTATTTTTTATTCTGGGGTGGAAACAAGCTTCCATATGTATCTCCACTAAAGTTTTATAAAAAAAGATCTCAAAGAGATCTCTTTTCTGAAAAGATTTGCCAAGATACCAAAATCTGCAGTCAAATAAGAGACTTTACTGTATGACAACGATTGCCTTATTTCTGTCTATAGTTTCATGTCTTCTAATCAATCTGAGGAAGGAGACATTTAACTGAGTCTCTTGAGTTATGAAAAAGCACTTTGAGCGATAAAATCAAAAGAGCATCAACTTTGGAAGAAGAATGAAACACAAACTGAAGAGATCAGCCAGAGATGTTCTCCATGTTGGAACAGGTTTTTATAAAGCTGGTCAGATGAACCCTGCGTGGGTTTTCCCCGGCTCTGTCAAAGCTACCTCTTCCCTTATCTCTGCAGATTGGATGTTGTGAGCAATCAGAGCTCTGACACACTTCACAGATTTCCATTATAGCCACAGAATTGAATTACCAGCAGAAGTCATTGTGAGCTGGATGTGTTTGTGGACAGGGCTTCTGTGTAAAGTTCATTCATTTCACATGCTCAGGTACCTGCAACTTTAGCTTTATTTCAAAAGTCAGCTAGATGATCAACAGATTTATTGCAAGAAAATACGTTTTTCTTTATTTACATAAGGACATGCAGTTAAAGTCAATGTGAAATCCAGTTCAGAACCCATTTTACTTCCTTAAAGGGATAGTTCACCCAAAAATTTAAATACTGTCAAACCCATTAGACGTTTGTTCAATTTTTGCCTATTCATTAAACTTTCATGCATCAAAAAAGTGGACTTTCAAGGGATGGACAAACAAGATGAGAGAAAATCATTTGTGCTCTGAGGTGAACTTTCCCTATAATAAGATGTACGCGTATATTAAAAAAGAAAAAACTAAAGACTGAAGACTTGATGTTATCTATCAAATTCACTATTAGGTTTTACTATATGTACTGTTAGATTTTGTTTGTATTTCTTGTATAACTGATTTGGTTTTGAGTGTTTTGGTTGGTTCTCTTTTGCATTTAGTGTGGTTGGCGGTTTCTATTTAGTCTCCAGTAATTAAATAAATAAAGATGATTTTTGTTTGATTTTTCAGGTCTTCTTCATGTGTGTTGGCTACCACACTGTAACAGTAACAACCAAAATGTGGACTGATGAATTGTGCACAATATGACCAGGATGGTGTTACTGAAGTATATAGGTTCCATTTTAATTTTGTGCTGACGTTAAATCCATCAAAAGTGTAGTTATAGTTTTAGGGGGCTTTTTGCCAAATGTTATTGATAGATGCAGTAGTACAGAGTCTGGAAACCAAAGGGATAAAAAGAGAGGAATGGGATGGGGTATGGAGACAGAATAGACTCATTAATAATTCACGCAAAAAACACGATGCACACACGTGTAGCCAATTTCACATGCATGAAACCAAATTCACGTGCACAAAAAAACAATTCACGTGCGCAAAATAAAAATATATATTCATAAAATACATTTCACAAATGCAAAACACAATTCGTAGATTTACAACTGTGCACAAAAACGTTTGAATGTTTAAAATGTATAAATCATCATTCACGTGTGAATTGTTGCGTCATCAGCTTTCGACCACAGTTCATGGCTAAGCAGAGCTATGTGCAGTCTGATCGGTTCATTTCTGTGTTTACTGAAACCAAGAAGTTAGAGATCAGTTGTAGCCATAGTTGATTAAATATTAATAGATGTAAGCAACTGCTGTGGTAATCAGATGTCCCATATTAAGAGGAAATTATGCTTGTTTTGTTGTATTTTAGCTGCAGGTAGAGAGCCCCTCAGACAGCTCTCTCAGTTACAATCACGCAAATGAGTGCAAAGCAATCATCTGGGTGGCCATTAGCTCCCACTTAGCACAGGCCTCATTGAGATTGTTTTTTACATAGTGGAAAAATATTTTTATGAGCACTCATTGTTTAGTGATGAAGATATTTTGCCATTTGTGCAACAGTATACAGTGTTAAATTATTATTACACATTTATTGTTCCCCTGTATTTTTCAGGATTACTCACCTTTGGCGTGACATCTGGATAAGAGTCAAAAACATCTAAATTCACGTTTCTTTATTCTCTATTATACTTTGTATTAATGCAATCTATTCAATACACATGTACTTTCATGTTCTGTGCTGTATTGTCATCTCAAGGTTTTTAATGTCACAGGACAATGTTGTGAAGCATTATTTTACTTTGCCTGGCAAAACAGCAGTTTTTATGCTGATCAGACAAAGGCATACTAATCATAGAGATGCAATTAACATCATGCAACTAAGATTACTCAGTAAACTATATTCAATTATTTTACCATCACTTAATCTCCTGCTCTTCCTCTGTCTGCACCTCTTGTACTACGTGCTGACTGCCTTACATATCAAACCAAAATCTGATATGGTCTGACAGAGAGGTCTAGTGATGACTAGATTTCATTTGTTAACTTTTCACCTGATGTATTGCACTTAAATGTATCATTTGGCCATAAACATTTATCTACTTTAAAAGAAAAGAAGACTCTGACTGGAACACTACCAACATCCCTGCCCAGTCATGCAATGACATTGTGGTTCCAGTAAAATGCCCCGTGACTGAAGAACTTTTAACCCAGCTTCAAACTGTTAGTCAGCCAATCTCACAACTATAGAAGAGACATATATATATATTTCTCTGTACTAAATGTTGTGCTCCTTCATGCTTGAGATTGTCAGTTAATTATCTACTCACCCTCAAGTTGTTCCAAACCTGTATGAATTTCTTTGTTCTGCTAAACACAAAAGAAGATATTTGGAAGAATGTTTGGAACCAAACAGATCTTGGCAGCCATTGACTTTGATAGTAGTTTTCCCCCCACTATGTTAGTCAATGGCTGCCAAGATCTGCTTGATTACAAACATTCTCTTTTGTGTTCAGCAGAACAAAGAAATTCATACAGGTTTGGAACAACTTGAGGGTGAGTAAATGATGATTTTCATTTTTGAGTAAACTATCCCTTTAATCATGGCCAAGTCATTTCATATAGGTTTTATTCCCAAAGGATTCAGAAACTTTCAAATTAATAAAACGTATACATCAACTGTAGCAAATGTCTTTGAATCTTTAATTCTGACATAAGGCAAGAACATTTAATAATGCATAGCATGACTTTCAACCTCTTGTTGAAACAACAGTCAAAATGGATGGCTTGCTGTTTTTCATGACTGTTTTGAAAGAATTACAGTAGGAATGGTAAGGTCAAGGTACTGGTTGTCTCTGCAACTTCATACATCATCTGTCTTGGAAATCTGAAACAATAAAACTGCATATATATGCAGCTAAAAACAAAGCATAGATGAAACGTAAATGGTCTCCAATGTATGCACTTCATTACATAAATTATCATCATCAGTTGAATGTGTGGTGGACATGACATGCAGGTACAAACACACTCTTGTGACTGCTCCTTCCTAATTAAATAATAGTACAAGACCATGTGAAAAATATCCAAAAACGTTATATTTTTCATAATCGTATATTTATATACACCATCTCTCATCATTCAAACCATTGTTATGCTTTCTATGGAATTTATGAATCTAAAATCCTAACATTGTATGGTATGCACATGAATAATTCTATATGAAGTAAACATAAGAATCCATCAATACTTAAAATAAATGTTTATTTTCACACAGCAGTTAATAAACTACCCCTTCAACTGATCTCTAACTTTTTATTTTCAGTAAACACAGAAATGAACCGATCAAACTGCACATAGCTCTGCTTAGCCATGAACTGTGGTCGAAAGCTGATGACGTAACACCAGGTGGGCCCGCCCTCACGCGATTATGATTGGCCGCTTGATAAGCTTAAATGTGATTGGCTAAAGAGTACGACTGATCCGTGCGGGAGGAGAGCGCTGCCAGGAAAGTCTCAAAAATACACACACACAAATCCAAGGCAATTCATATGTGAATAATGATTTGCACATTCACATTCAAGGATGAACTTGTACATTTTAAACATTCAAACGTTTTTGTGCACAGTTGTAAATCTACGAATTGTGTTTTGCATTTGTGAAATGTATTTTATGAATATATAATTTTATTTTGCGCACGTGAATTGTTTTTTGTGCACGTGAATTTGGCTACACGTGTATGCATCGTGTTTTTTGCGTGAATTATTAATGAGACTATTCTGTCTCCATAGATGGGAACATGACCAAGTGCTCTCCAAAGTTTGGAAAAATAATAAGGTAAAAGTAAGGTTTTGGACCATATCATGAGCAGTATGGTCTTTACTGATTTATTGATTGGTTAGTACAAAAATATCAATAAGAACAATTTAGAGATGCTTTAGAACTAAGCTGTGTTTTTTTTTTTTTTTTTTTTTTTACTTGTAAATATATTTTAATGTACACTATCGTTCAAAATTTTGGGGTTGTTAGATTATTAAATGGTTGTGAAAAAGTATTTTATGGTGTTTCTAAACTTTACACTGTACAATATTAGCATTTTTAATGAGATTAGGGCTGTAGCACAAAGGACTCATAAACGGTTTTATTTTAAAATATAAATATAACAACATCTTCACATCCAATAGCACTTTTTGCTGGATTGTGTGGCAGCAGGGGCTCAGAAAACATGACCGAAACCTTATTAGACTGTCACTTGTTATCAATAGATGAAGGGAAAAAACAACAGGCTGCTGTCAGTAAAAACAAAAAGAAATAACATTTGCAATGAATATACACCGATCAGGCATAACATTATGATAACACTGATTATCTCTTCATCACGGCACCTGTTATTGGGTGGGATATATTAGGCAGCAAGTGAACATTTTGTCCTTAAAGTTGATGTGTTAGAAGCAGGAAAAATGGGCAAGCGCAAGGATTGGAGCGAGTTCGACAAGGGCCAAATTGTGATGGTTAGACGACTGGATCAGATCTGCAGCTCTTGTGGGGTGTTCCCGGTCTGCAGTGGTCAGTATCTATCAAAAGTGGTCCAAGGAAGGAAAAGTGGTGAACCGGCAACAGGGTCATGGGCGGCCAAGGCTCATTGATGCACGTGGGGAACGAAGGCTGGCCTGTGTGGTCCGATCAAACAGACGAGCTACTGTAGCTCAAATTACTCAAGAAGTTAATGCTCGTTCTGATAGAAAGGTGTCAGAATACACAGTGCATTGCAGTTTGTTGCGTATGGGGCTGCATAGCCGCAGACCAGTCAGGGTGCCCATGCTGACCCCTGTCTACTGCCGAAAGCACCAACAGTGGGCACGTGAGCATCAGAACTGGACCACAGAGCAATGAAAGAAGGTGGCCTGGTCTGATGAATCACGTGTTCTTTTACATCATGTAGATGGCCGGGTGCGTGTGCGTCGCTTACCTGGGGAACACATGGCACATGGATGCACTATGGGAAGAAGGCAAGCCGGCGGAGGCAGTGTGATGCTTTGGGCAATGATCTGCTGGGAAACCTTGGGTCCTGCCATCCATGTGGATGTTACTTTGACATGTACCACCTACCTAAGCAGGGTCGGACTGGCCATCTGGACCACCGGTGTTTTCCCGGTGGGCTGCTGGACAATGTGGGCCGGCCTGTTGCTACGCAAATATATATGAAGAATAAATTATAGTAAAATTAAGTAGCCTATAGCCACTTGAGGCAAAAACTCTAATCTATTTCGCCTGATCAGTCTCAGTGGTCTAAAAGCGCTCGTCAATGTCAAAATGTTTGAGATATCCAATCAAATCGAAGAAGGTGGGATTTATTGTCCACAGAAACCGAGCAGCGCGGCACTTGAATGCGAGCCGGTGTAAGATAAACAGCTGAACATGACGAGTCAATACAGCAATATTTCCCGACTGTTAACGATTTAAAAAATGTTAAACGACGGACGTTAATTTCCAGGGATGCAAACTACTGCCGACCTTTTTGAATTTCTCAGATTTTAATGCATTTTACGTTATTCGTCACAAAATGCACAAAGAAACATTAACGTAGCAATTTTCAGCATATCAGAGGGAATGTTTGTGTATCTGTCAGGTTTTCTTCAGTAATTTCACAATCATTTGAAAATAATTCATAAAACTTAAATTTTCTTAACTATAATTCTCAAACGTAGGCCTACACTACATGAACTGGAAACTTTCATATTCAAGTAGCCTATGTGTAGGAAAAAAAAGGGGGAAAAAAGGACACTTGTAGGAAAGTGATATATGTACTAAAATACATATATCATTTGCTAGTTAGTTCACATGCATTATTTTACACACTGGCAATCAAAAGTTTGAAATAATTAAGGCTTTTTTTTAATGTTTTTGAAAGAAGTAGGCTGAATTTATTTTATCAAAAATACAGTAAAACCACAGATATTAAGGAATATTAATAAAATTTCCAATAGCTGTTTTCTATGTGAATATATTGTAAAATGTCATTTATTTCTGTGATCAAAGCTGACTTTTCAGCATCATTACTCCACACTTCAGTGTCACATGATCCTTCAGAAATCATTTTAATATGCTGTATTTTTCATATAATTTTTAAACTCTTTTCCACAATTTGAGCTCTATTCCATAAAATGACAGATGTCAAGCTCCTGAAAAGACACTAAAGATACTATGATATGACCACTAGAAAGGCACTATAAACCAGTCCACATTCTGCACTAAATGCTAAGTCTTCTAGACCATAGCATTGTATATGGACTGATTTTATGGTAGGTATTGAACTTAGTGATATTAAACTTCAGTGTATGGACAAGAGAATTCAAAATTTTTAAAGAATTTACTATTTGCCATGTACACCAGGAAAGACAAATTATAACCTAAAGAAGTATTCCAGTCAATCATTATGATAAGAAAATATAATATATATATATATATTTATAATTTATATTTCTGTATAAATAGCATCTATATGTTAGTAAGTGGTGTTTAAAATTGCTCTGTGCATAATGAGCTGGTGGGTTTATGGTGAGGTGTGTTGCAGACCGGGTATGATGGGCGGCTTTGTGCCAGAAAGTCCAGGGCCACTTTTTTGCCCCTGTACCTATGCATTGTTGCAGACCATGTACACCCTTTTAATGGAAACAGTATTCCCTGGTGGCTGTGGCCTCTTTCAGCAGGATAATGTGCCCTGCCACAAAGCAAAAATGGTTCAGGAATGGTTTGAGGAGCACAACAACGATTTTGAGGTGTTGACTTGGCCTCCAAATTCTCCAGATCTCAATCCAATCGAGCATCTGTGGGATGTGCAGAACAAACAAGTCCAATCCATGGAGGCCCCACCTCACAACTTACAGGACTTACAGGATCTGCTGCTAACATCTTGATGCCAGATACCACAGCACACCTTCAGGGGTCTAGTGGAGTCCATGCCTCGACGGGTCAGGGCTACTTTGGCAGCAAAAGGGGGACCAACACAATATTAGGAAGGTGGTCATAATGTTATGCCTGATCGGTGTATAGTGCAATAGGCCTATACCCCCAATAATGCATGCAAAATAGAGCATTATGGGGAAAAAAAACTCTCATTGAGCTATAAAAAACACATTGTCTTCAAATGAACAATAAGGATGTATTTGTACAAGAACTTGGGAGGAAATCCCTGTTTCCCTAATGAGATTTAAATTGCAGGGTTGTGGTGTTTTTCTGCAACAATGTTGTTCATTTTACTGCCTGTGTATTTTACTGCTGTGCAATAATAACAGTAGATTTTGCAAACCAGAGCCGTGTTTTAATCTCCAAGGCAGTTTTAGTTTGGTTACAAACTTACGTCATGTTCCCGTTTTAATGTGACAGCAGATTCTAAAGAACCATATCACATGGATAACAGCGAAAACAGAATGGCAAACATGTCTCCTCAGAGACAAGGCCAGGCTCTGTTTTATAAGAACGACTTTGATTTGTGTTGTTGTTTGTGTCAGTCAATTCAAAGTTTGACGTCATTTAGTCATTTAGACGACCTTCAGTGAGATGATAAATTAATTCATTGTATAATTCTAGTTAATCAAATTGACAATCTGAGATACAGCAGGTTTATGATGATGGCATTTATATCTATATTAGTCTTACCTTTGAATTTGATAGTTTATCAACAGTTGCAGTTAACAGCACTGTGTTTTTGGTCAATAACATACTCCCAGTTATCAGAAATATCTGCTGTCAGCATGTTAAAAGCAATTTATGTCCTGAGTTGGCAGATAATGTGAAGGCCGTGTCAGTGCATTCATGAAAAGTTATGTTCCTATATAGAGTGTTAGACAGAAATGCACGTTTAGAAATGTTGAAAATGTCAAGAATAAAAGACCATATACAGAAACTCTCCTGTGCTGTTTAGATTTTAAAACAGATTACTTAATGGGAACTTTTTACCCTGGAACTTTGACATCCCCCAAAACCAAGTGTCTTTCGTTTTATCATATTTATAAAAGACAGATACGCTGTACCGAGTCTTTCCGAATAAAACCGAGCGGCTGGAGGCGTATCGTGTGGGCGGAGCTAAAGAGTCACGTTCATGTGCACTTATGCGCCGATAGCCAACAACACACAGACATTTGAAGCAGTTTTACTCACCGCCTGCAGTTCCAACGCATGACCGTGAACCTTTATCGTTGGGACTGCTCCATCTTTCAGCATTAGACGATCTGCAAATCCGGAGTTGAACTGGGCCTTGTTTATAAAACAATCATCGCCGAAATGCAGGGAACAAACAAAACACTTGCGCAACTCCATTGCTGCTCCGGAAAAACGAACTCCATCCACTGTCCCCTAACGCTGGGTTCTTTGGGAAGCTGAACAGGGTTGTCTTGCCCTGAAAACCAAAAACACACTGTGGAAGTCCTGTGACCTGTGCAGCCGACGACTTCCCTAAAGCCGAGCAAAGCGCGTTGCTTTTGCTCTCTCTCTCTGGTCGACGTGTGCGCGCGCGCCCTTCTGGGAGAAGTGCCCGTACAAGGAAATTCCGCCCTTGTTGACGTCACACAGGCCCATACTCGAAAAAAGAAATACTCGCACAGAAATACTCCATCAAACATCCAACTTATTTTTTTAAACTTTGGGAATCCAAGTCTTTAACAGTGTAAAAAACTCAGAATGCATGAAATAGCATTAGACCCCCCCCTTTAAACAAAATTAATTAAAATTAAACAGCAGAAATAGCAGTAGAGTAAACTTTTTCCATTATTTTACTTTTATTCTAATAGATTGCAAATTTTAGAGAATTACATAAATTGAAAGCAAAGAAATCAAGTATAGAAGAGAAACATTTTTTGTGTAGATCACAAATAATATGATTGACTAAATCAGAAAGTTCTCATTCTTTAAAGGGGACATTGGACGCCCCTTTTACAAGATGTAAAATAAGTCTCTGATGTCCCCAGAGTGTGTATGCAAAGTTTTAGCTCACAATACCCCACAGATATTTTTTTTTATAGCATGTTAAAATTGCCACTTTTGGGGGGGGTCCCTTTAAATGCAAATGAGCTGGTGCGGCACAGAGGGCGGAGCTTCAAGAGCTCATGCTTAAAAGCCTCTGTCATGCTCCGGCAACAAAACAGAACAATCTAACGCTCTAAAAATGTCAAACTGTCAGTACCAGAATATATGCTGCATGGAGATAGAACAGGTATAGTTTAGAGTTATAATTACAGTTATAAACTATGTTGTCATCTTGCTTTTATCCACTATTAATACAAGCCTGTCCAAAACTTTACTGATGAGTTTTATGAAGTTTATTGTACATCACACAAAAGATTAAGCGTTCGTTTTCACTCCAGAAAATCACCATAAGAGTCACCATAAATCACCATGACACTCAATGACACTCAAAACTCAACAGCATATCTTGGTTCTGTGAAATAGCAAAACCAATGTTACTCACGTATGAAGCATAAACAACACAACCTCAGCGTCTGTTTACAGGCCTTCCCGCTTAGGTCTCTCCAGCGCTGGAAAGATTTTCTAATATTAACACGGGTCCTAAAGCTCTTGCCTGATCATAATCCTTCTTTTCCCAGTAATATTCCTCTGACCTTTTCTCTTTTGTAATGTCTCTCGGCCATCTCTCTTTTTTTACAGTCTTTCTTCAAATCTCCCTCTCGCTCTCACCATACTGCTGATTGGTTCACTCTCTCTCCTCCCCCATCATGAGTGGACACGCCCCCTACTGCTGATTGGCTCACTCTCTCTCCTCCCCCATCATAAGTGAACACACCCCATACTGCTGATTGGCTCACTCTCTCTTTCCCCCCATCATAAGTGGACACGCCCCCTACTTCTGATTGGCTCACTCTCTCTCCTCCTCCATCATAAGTGGACACGCCCCATACTGCTGATTGGCTCACTCTCTCTCCTCCCCCATTATAAGTGAACACGACCCATACTGCTGACTAGCTCACTCTCTCCTCCCCCATTATGAGTGGACACACCCCCTACTGCTGACTGGCTCACTCTCTCTCCTCCCCCATCATGAGTGGACATGCCTCATACTGCTGATTAGCTCATTCTCTCTCCTCCCCCATCATGAGTGGACACACCCCTACTGTTGATTGGCTCACCCTCTCTCCTCCCCCATCATAAGTGAACACACCCCATACTGCTGATTGGCTCACTCTCTCTCCTCCCCCATCATGAGTGGACACGCACTCTACTGCTGATTGGCTTCCTCTCTCTTCTCCCTCATCATGAGTGGACATGCCTCATACTGCTGATTAGCTCATTCTCTCTCCTCCCCCATCATGAGTGGACACACCCCTACTGCTGATTGGCTCACCCTCTCTCCTCCCCCATCATAAGTGAACACACCCCATACTGCTGATTGGCTCACTCTCTCTCCTCCCCCATCATGAGTGGACACACACTCTACTGCTGATTGGCTTCCTCTCTCTTCTCCCTCATCATGAGTGGACCCGCCCCCTACTGCTGATTGGCTACAAGTGTGTTGTGCTGCTCGATCCACTTTCAACAGCGTTTCTCAGATTAGTTATTAGTTATTAGTTACCATTTCTTTTAATTATTTGTAAAATTTACCATACATTTTTGAGTGAAAATTGTTCACTCAAATTTTTTTAATGCAGTTTGAGTAAATTAGTGAACAACCACCTTTTTGCGACTGAAATGACCTAATTGTAAGTAAACAATAAACACTCAATAAGGCGACTTTGTAGTTTTCCACTTAAACAAGCTGACAGAACAGAGTGAGTGTGTATTCAGCTCAGATTCGCCGTGTGTAATGAAGTTCAACTTGCCAAGTGTCCTTGGCACAAGATATTTCGGACTCTCTAAAGGACCATGCTGTTTTCTTCATTTTTCACAGTTTTTGATTTCCTGGACAAAAAAAAAAAAAAAAAAAAGCATCACTAGAGGTCATGCAGTGCAGATTTTTAGGAGCAGTCGTTAGCTCAGTCAGTGAATAACCTTGGACATGGTCATGACACCATAAGCTGCCCTAAGCCACCCTCTCAAAAAAGCGCACAGCACATAAATTCCAGGAGGATGACATCGTTTGCTCAAGGATTACGGACAGATTCTCCAGTATGCTCAGCTGGATGTGCGATAATGGCACCTCTCATTTCCCATCACACAGAGAATTGTTCTCCAAGTCACATGCAGGAATTAATTGTTTGTTTTGATGGTGACCCCCAGCTCGCACAGTACAATCTTTCCATCTTACCCTGTGTTCCTCAGAAAAGTCTCCTGCATGTATATCACTGCATTGCCAAGTTCAGACCGATATTGTTAAAGCTGAACCAATGCATTAGCAATGGTATGCAATGCCACAACTTCTATTCCAATGTTGAGAGACAGTTTCCTATAGTCAGAGACGGTATAAAGAGGAGACGGACCTCTTGTAAAAATATGAATGGGAGAAATTCCAGCATTCAATATGACGGCTGTGGGAATGAAAGACCTGCCTTTTAGTTAAAAGAGGCAATTCCAAGTACTGTAGATGCACATGTGCATTAAGGCCAAAGTATACTTCACTTTTTACGCGTATGTGAGGGTCAGCATACAGTGCGTACTGAACGCGCACCGCCAGATTTTTGTAACCGCGCACAGATTGCACATGCACATTTTTTTTTTTTTTGCAGTATTTACATGGGTTGTAACTCATGGCAAGACATTGCTCAAAACTGTGTATGCGTCAAACGCCTCTGTACATGTACGAGTCAAAAGAAGTATACTTTCCAAGGCTGTGCAAGACTGTGCGCATACACTCGTGTATACTCACGTAAAAAAACTACGTATACTTTCGGCTTTAAGTGGACCAACCTGGAGAAAAAATCCTATAGGGCTGTCAAAGTTAGCTCAAGATATAAAAAAAAAAGATTTAAAAAAGGCTTTAAAAAAGGCCAAATCTGTTTTAAAGGTTTCTACATTTAACAATTCTTGTCAACCATAATTGACGTGATTGGCTGATCCTCCCTGGCACTTAATCACGCCCACTTGTCATTCATCAGCCCTCATCACAAGTACTATAAAGCACACACACCACCAGTCATTGTCTGACCTTGTCAAGAGAACAAAGATCCGGAAAATTACCTGAGAATATCCTGCCGTAAGCTTCTGTGATCTTCTGCAAACCCTGTTATCCTGTCTCGAGTCATCCTAGTCGTCTTCCAGTCATCCATCCACTCCCTGTAAGACAAATCCAGTTATCATCTGCATATTCATTCAAAAACTCTATTGTCATTGATTCTCCGGCTCTTTATTATTTACCTTCATTGGATTGTATTCCAATGCATCTAACAATAAATGTCAAGTCAACCCGTTCTCACTCCCAAGGCGTCAAAATCTGAAGCATGGTCACGTGCCTTCCGCGTCACAATGAAGATGCTAAAGGTACCCCTAGGTGTCATTTTTCGACGCGCAGGGTGCTCCATTAATTTCAATGAGAAATCTTTGGTGTCATACACAGACGAGTTGTGCATGGGAACGTTATTGTCATGAAGAAATGATTGATTTTGATTTGAGGCCAAACGATTGATTTGTGTGAAGGAAATCCCCAAAAGCGACCAGCGTCTCTATCCGCCGAAGATCATGCACACATCAAATTTTTAAAAATTGCCGCCCGTTAAGTCAGATTTCATAGTTGAAATTGCATTGGCTCTCGTATGTCTTGTGACCAATTGCCTCATTACGTCAGCTTTGATTGTAAAATGTCATTGGCTCTCGTGTGTCTCGTGACCGATTGTGTCATCAGTGTTGCCAACTTAGCGACTTTGTCGCTATAATTAGCGACTTTTCAGACCCCTTTAGCGACTTTTTCTCAAAAAAGCGACTAGCGACAAATCTAGCGACTTTTTGGACAAACCTCAGTAACTTTACAAATGTCAACACCAGTATACTGTCCTGTGAGCACCAGCTCTTGCTTTCCCTCTGCCGTCACACCTCTCTCTGCGTCTACCCTGTTCATTGAATGGCTGAGAGGAGCAGCAACGCATGCCGTTGAACGTACACAGCAGCTGACAGACGTGAATGAGCAAGCTACACATGAGCACACAGTGTTGCCACGGATTTATCACTTATTTGCTTCCTTTGTTTTATATTTAAAGAATTTAGTTTGACCCGTTATGATTTCCATTCTTCTCTTGTGCTTATCACTTATATTACTCACTTTCACAGAGCTTTAGTCCATCCAGTTTCTGACATCTCTTAATTTAGACTATTTTACACATCAAAATTTTGTCATTCACTATATCATACTCGTTCTATTGTATGACAAAAAGATATAATAAATGAGAACATATTTATTGGACAGTCAGCTGTATTATATTATTTTAAAATACAGTATGTGAGCACGGATTAGGAGAGAAAACACATTAGGCAGACAAGACGCAAGTACGATGTGGTGACGTCACGGATATGCTAATTGGCGTTTGACGTCATGTAGCGGCATTTAGCGACTTTTTGGGCAGGCTTTAGCTACTTTCCTTGGAAAATAGTTGGCAACACTGCACGTCATGCTAAAGAGTCGTGTGTATCATTTGAATGAGATATGAATGAGTGTGTTCACGGAGTGGTGGGATCATCATTTCAGCGATTAAAACATTAAGATCAACTCTGTTCTTTATGACAAGACTTGGAATGCAACACGAGTATACTTTTATACAGTTTTTGGTCAGTTTTTGTAATAAATACCTGTGACTGTACTTTTATTTGCCTGTTACGTGTTTTATATCGTTTAGAAGTGGGTAGGAGTTAGGTTAGTTGCTCCAAAATATAAAAGTAGCCTATAAATATTCATAAAATCATGTCTGCTTTTACAAATGCAAAGAATTAAATGCGTCTTGATCTGACACATTGGGCAAACAACTGAAATTACTGGAGTACCCTGCGCATCGATATAGTGACGCCTATAGGGGTACCTTTAGCGCCTTCATTGTGACGCGGAAGGCACTTGACCATGCTTCAGATTTTAATGCTTTGGGAGTGAGAATGGGTTGCAAATGTACCTTTCTATTGTTCATCTGACTTTCGTATCATAGCCCTGGTGTGACAGAAACTTCATTAGCACTTCACTAGTGATTGTCAAGAATTTTTAAAGAGCCCTCCTAAAATATAAAAAGTTATTTTGCCAGAACAGATTTGATGTAAAAACTATTTTCAGTTGCTAGTAAAATCACAAATGAATCAAGCAACACATCGAAAAAAAGTGACATTTTGAAATGGAAAGACTGAAAAATTATTTTCTTGTAAAACATACTCCAATAATAATTTTATTTACAACTTCTTAATTTTTTTTTTTTTTAACAAGCTGGAGCTAACTGACCCGTTCTAACTAACTAAACCCGGACCCTTTGGCCTAAATAGAAACATTGCCAAGATGGTACTTTGCCAAGATGGCTTCCAAGACGACTGACTTGCCTTATATGGACTTTGCTATAGTGGACCACAGAAACAGGTTTTAGTTTGTACAAATATTAAAATATTTGACATTCTCTAATCTAAGAAAAGGCTGTTCAGAGCTCTTCATGCACCATTGCAAATGTAATAGTGCAAGAAGTTTTTTTTATCATGCATCCACCTGTTTCTCTTATCTATCACTTTAAGATTTACCTCCTTAGTGAACAGAAAGCAATTTTCTCCTTCTCTCCAAAGAATCACTGATTGAACAGTGATTGAAGAGCCAGAGCTTGGCAGCTGTGCTTAATGCTTCAGTCTGCCAGATTGTCTAGAACAGAAACAGGAGCAGTAATGTTTAAGTCTTCAAAAAAGAATAAGCCATGTTTTCTTTACTGTAGGAATTATAACATTAGAGGTAACCTTTGTGAAAAAGAAGTACACTTTAGAATGGTTTAAAAAAAAAAAGAGTACATATCATGGAAATTATATACTTTAAAATAATATACTTAAAGGTGCTGTATGTATGTTTTTGACTGTACTAAAGCATAAAATAACATAATATGTTTGCAGATATTTAGGAAACATGCTGAGTTCACATACTTGTTTCTCTGAAAAACAATGCTACAGACAGGTATTTTACTTTGAAATGTGCGTTACGTGTCAGAATGTCTGTTTTTGTTTTGGTCTGTGCGATACAGCACGTTGCCAATTTACCCAATAGTATTTTGCCACCACAGGTTGCCAGTTGGTGGAAAACAAAGCTTATTGCAGCCATGGAAGCCAGCAAACAAACAGAGGGTCAGAGATTGTAGATTCTATCTGACCTAAAAAACCTCAGCGCCCATCTAAAAATCTCTATGAACAGGAACATATTAAAACGCGATATCAATAAATCAACTCATCAACTTACAGTGTGTGTGTCTTCTCGCCTTCCATTGTCAATTGTGCTCGTTCCTGTTACGTGTCCTCAAACTGGCAACCCACGTGAGCGTCGAGTCTGAGGAGGAGGGGCGGGGGAAACAACTCTCTCCAATATTTAGAATTTGGACTGCAGTACCCATTTCAACCACTAGCTGTCAATCCTACATACCGCACCTTTAAGTGTGAATGTTTTCAGACACTTAATTGCATTTTATTTGCAATTGAATTAAAAATGTATAATGGATTACATTTATATTAAATAATCTCTACCCTGCTCTGCCTTGGTTACCGGCTCTGCTAGACCTGCCTAAAAACTTGTTCACACCGGGATGATTATCGCGCATGCTTATCGCCGACGTTTAACGCCCTTGTAAAAGCGTCATTTAAAAAAAAAACGCCTCAGGTTGTTTTTTTTGGTTTGACGTGCTGCGTTAAAAACTGGTCGACCAATGAGATTGATGCTTTTGTTCACGTGCCTGGAGCTGCTGAAGTTACAGTAAAACACGACTTGGTGGCGCTCAAGCAAAAAACAGTCATGCGGAACACACATTGATACCTAAGAGAAAGACGACGAAGAGGAAGTAGACGAAGAAGAAGATGCAACGAGGCAAGATGAACGTAGAGCTGCTGGTCTCTTTGGTGTCTGAACACAAAGAACTTTATAACAAACGCCACAGCAACTACAAAAATCTTGATAAGAGGGAGTTTAGAGGAATTGCAGATCAAAATCAAGATCTGCAATCAAATCAAAAGCGCCATCTACTGTCAGGGAGTGAATTTACACGTTGAACCGGCACATGTCCAGTGAAAATCGCCTGGATATGAACACAAAGACGCATCGGAAAACGTTGCCGATAAGCGTGTGCGATAATCTTCCCGGTGTGCACGAGGCTTTAGGCTGCGTTTAAGTCCAATTTTTTATGCGCATCCCTCGCTAACTTCCCTCTGTCTTGTTCACTCGGATATATGTCATTGCTTACATTGTATCAGTGCCCACTACTGGCGCAACCATTGAAATGTGTTTAAATGGAGTGTCATGGAGCTGATTTATTATAGTTTTTTTCTTTATGAATTAGTTTTATGCACCATTCTATAGGCCTGTATATGCTTGGGCTGTTGGAGAAAATATAAAAAAATTACTCAAACGAAAATGATAACAATACCATAAACTATAACTGTGTAAAAACTGTCAGCTTAAGGTAGCTACAAATATTATGCTGTTAAATGTCAAAATAACTATATCATACATCATCAGAGTTGTGTGGGGTGGGGGTGAATTAAGCACGATCTGCTGTGACATCACAATCATGTTGCATTGTGGATCTACCTGAAGTGTACATTTTGAGTAGACTCGCTCTTTCTGTCAAAATCGAGGGGTAGAGGGTCTGTCCAAATAAACTTCCCTCGCCCACTTGACGAAGTTTGACACACTTGAAAATGGCGGTGGGGATTCCCCAGAGGGGAAGTGCTTTTTGAAGTTTGGAAGTATGTGTCTAAAGGTGGAGTTAAGCCTTAGTCTCCGGCTCCGCCTTGGCTTCCTGCTCCCACCTGGGTTTCCGGGTCCACTTCCCATATCACGGGCCTGGCCCTCCATCCCTCCCTTTTTGTTCTTGTCTGCCTCCGTTTGTTTTGTGAAGCATCTGGAAGCCACACCTCAAATGGGAGGTTCTGTCATGTTAGCTGTTTCTTGTTTGAACTTTTATGTTTAGTTTGATTTAGTTAGAAACAGTTGTGTCTTGTTAATCTAGTTTTCCCTGTGTATACAAGCACTAGTGTTTGCTGTGTTAGTGTCAGTTTTCGCTGGCATTCCTGCCTTCCGTGTTCTCCTTGGTTTCCAGTTTTGTTTTGTAAAATATTCTGCACTTAGTTCCTTGTCTCCACCTTCCTTCCTTGCTCACCTTGTTACATTTAAGGGTTACATACATTATATTACATTATATTACCTACACATAGTTTTTTTTTTAATAAAATCTATATTTTAAAGATTTAAAGTACACTACAAGTGCACATTCAATACAATTAAGCGCACACTTTTTCACAATTGAAAATGAAAATTTTGTTGTCATTTATTTACTCACCCTCATGTTTTTGCCAATACAATAAAAGTAACTTTAATAAAAAAAATTACACACATGAGAACGAGATAATTGCTGACATGCAGTACACAAAGCCACAATGAATGATAATTTGTTATTTATGAATGATAAAGAATTTTGATTGCAGACTTTGGGATCTTGGGAAACCTCAACATACACTATATTGCCAAAAGTATTGGGACACCCCTCCAAATCATTGAATTCAGGTGTTCCAATCACTTCCATGGTCACAGGTGTATAAAATCAAGCACTAGGCATGCAGATTCTTCTACAAACAATTGTATTCATCAAGCTTCTCTGTCTGGCAATCCGATGGACGAGTCTGGGTTTGGCGGTTGCCAGGAGAACGGTACTTGCCTGACTGCATTGTGCTAAGTGTAAAGTTTGGTGGAGGGGGGTTATGGTGTGGGGTTGTTTTTCAGGGGTTGGGCTTGGCCCCTTAGTTCTAGTGAAAGGAACTCTTAATGCTTCAGCATGCCAAGACATTTTGGACAATTTCATGCTCCCAACTTTGTGGGAACAGTTTGGGGATGGCCCCTTCCTGTTCCAACATGACTGCGCACCAGTGCACAAAGTAAGGTCCATAAAGACATGGATGAGCGAGTTTGGTGTGGAGGAACTTGACTGGCCTGCACAGAGTCCTGACCTCAACCCGATAGAACACCTTTGGGATGAATTAGAGCGGAGACTGCGATCCAGGCCTTCTCGTCCAACATCAGTGCCTGACCTCACAAATGCGCTTCTAGAAGAATGGTCAAAAATTCCCATAAACACCTAAACCTTGTGGAAAGCCTTCCCAGAAGAGTTGAATCTGTTATAGCTGCAAAGGCTGGGCCAACTCCATATTAAACCCTACAGATTAAGAAAGGATGTCATTAAAATTCATGTGCATGTAAAGGCAGGCGTCCCAAAACTTTTGGCAATATAGTGTACTTTTAGACACTGTTAAGAAGTTTATTGAAAAGCATGCAACATTACTAAGGTAACAGTAATAGAAACAACTATTAAGAAATTAAGATATTAAGAAATTATTTTTCTTTCAATCAGAACTGGGTGTCCAGTAGAAGTTAGGAGAGACAGGTAGAGTGAGAGCCTGGGAGAGAGGAGGAAGGGGAAAGTAGGAGGGACAGAAAGAGAGAATAAGAGGAACTGTGTGTATCCTCCAAGAGAGAGGGTGGGTTGGGTTAAACTGGCACTTAAAAGAGCCGTCTGTGATTGTTTTGTGCCTGATTAACAGGGGGAAGGGGGAGAGAAGGACAGAGATAGGAAACAGCCACTTGACGGGAGCATCCAGAAGTGAGCGTGTGAAGACGGCTCCTCAAGGAACTTTGATTCCTGCACTTTTCCCATTCCACACGTCGCAGCTGTAGTCCATTATGCACTGGGCAGTGGTGCTGCTGACTCTCATCAGCAAGAGCGCAGCTCTGAAACCAGAGTGGATCCCGGGGGAGTATTTTATGACAGAGGCAGGGGCTGAGAGGTTTGTGAGCGAATACAACTCAACCGCCGAGGAGGTCTTTTACTTCAGCACAGAGGCCAGCTGGAACTACAACACCAACCTGACTGAACACAATTCCCAGCTGCAGGTAAAAGTCAATGTGTTTTACAGACATCCAGAAACATTGCTTATAGTCTAAAAGGGTACAACTGCACAAAACTTGATGTGATAAAATCCACGACTGACTTCCACGTGGTACTGTTGAATTTAGGTGGTATTGTTCTGCTGGAAGTCCCTTTTTTTGCATATTGGACTGATGAATCAGCCATTTGGACAATTTATGACAGCGCATCACACATTTTATGTCTTCCAGTGGGTTGTATTATTCATATTTTGGTTTATAGTTTTATAGGACTCTTGTAAAGTTTCACTAAAGGGAAGGGCCAAGAACTGTGAGATTACTGAGTAACATTCTGCAAAAGTGTAACAGTTGAGTTAAATGACATGACTAATAATTACAATACTCCCTCGTGTCATCATTTTGCTGCTCTTTCAGAGCTTAGGAATGAGCAACTTTGTCTCAGAAAATAGATAAAAATGAGATAATTGTTGACAATTGTTGGGATGTTAAGTGTTGCGCATTCCATAGTGTAAAAGTCCCACTCATGTTATGCAATGCTACACTGTAGAAAAAAGTTGCTGCCTTAAATGTTTAAGTACAAAGTCATTTCAACATTAAACTGACTTAATCAAACAAGCTAAATCTTGTATAACATAAAAAGTTGCTTAATTTATTTTGATGAGTTAAAACAATGTAAAAACAACATAATAAAAAACATAAAAGTAATTTTTTATAGTGTATCAGAAGTACAGTGTAATCATATTTCTGATTTATGATATTCAGATAAGCCAATAATTATTTTATGGGCAATGTTATGGCCAATAAGCAATAAACTGTAAATGCTACAAGTGAATTTAACATTACAACACGGTATGAATAATGGATACTAACTTTGAGATATGTCTAAGATTATATTTAACAGTGTTTTTAAATTGCCAGTGTAATTAAAATGTAACTTTTAGCAAGTGTTAGATGATGGCCAAGGTTATCCAAATGTAAAAAATAATTAAATATCCAATATCGACAATACCGATAAAAATGGAAACACTTCCCATTTGTCAGCATTAGTTAACTACATTAGTTAACATGAAATAACACTGAAAAATACTTCTAAAGCATTTAATAAACGTAATGTTAATTATTAAAAGTTGTGGTAACTGTTTATTTGGTAATTTATTTTACAGTGTCTGTTACACGTTACATGTAGTTACTATAGTAATTACCATAAATTGTGCTTAATTACATTAACTAACCTAAACCACACCCTAATCCTAACCCTATCATAACTACATGCAGTTAATTATTATTACTCAGTACTTAAATGTATAATTACACTGTAACACAGAAACCTTAAAATAAAGTAAAACCCTTAGTTACATTGTACATACTCAAATAAGTACTGAGTAATATTAATTAACTACATGTACTAGAGTTACGGTTAGGGTTTGGTTTAGGGTTAGTTACTTGTAATTATGCATAATTTACTCTAGTAAGTACATGTAGTAATGTGTAATTACATCACCTTAAAATAAGGTGGGTTACAGGTGTCATTGTTACAGTGTAATTATATATTTAAGTACTGAGTAATATTAATTAACAACGTGTACTTACTATAGGGTTTGGGTAGGATTAGGAATTGGTTGAGTGTTAGTTGCATGTAATTATGCATAATTTACTGTTATTGCTATAGTAAATACATGTAACGTATGTAACAAGGACACTGTAAAATAAAGTGTTACCAAAGCTGTATCTCTTAAGATTATTTAACGGAACTGAGCTAACAATGAATGCCAGTGTGATCAATGCAGAGGCGAGGTGGTCACCATTGCTCTTTCCACACATACACACGCCTCCTTCAGACAGCTGTCTCAACACTATTTCACAGCTGTCTCAACACTCGCTCGCAATTTTTCAAATGGATGCTGGCACCGCACTCGCTGCTCAACATCTGAACGAAACCTCAACAAAAAAGGCCGCAACAAAAGTTGATAGAAAGCTGGGCAGAACCTGAGCAATGCCTGGTGTGATGTCTATTATTTCAAACACATCAAACAAGATGATCAAAGAGCCTCCGTTTTCAGGCATCTCTATTGAAGGCGGCGGGCCAGGTTGTTGCTGTGAGCGAGGCTCACTCTTACTGCGTATGAAGATAAAGCAGCATTGTATAAAAGCAACACACCCGTCGCACTCATTCCACCGAGAGCACGGTCACAGGACACCCGGTCATGGTTGGTGGATCAGGTGTTTTTGTTTTTGCAGTCATCGTGACCGAAGGCATCTTGGTGGTGTGTATTCAACAGATGCGTGATGGAGGTTATGCTAATGTAGCATATGCTGATGTTGAGGACTGCAGTGATTTCGTATAAAGCAAGGGAAGGTAGCCTATGTGTGTAAATGTCATTTTAGAGGAGAGCAGCTTGGAAAAGTACAACAGTATGCCACTTGAATGTGGCCTTCCTAATTGGAAACTCTTGCAGAAAGCCACGATTCCAATTGAACTGTGATGCTGTGCATGACGTCATGCAAACATGGCGGCACCCAATGATAAAGATTCGTTTTAAGCAAATAAAATGCATATTCGAGTCGAAATTCCTGCATTACATTATGAAAAAAATGTGTAAAAGATTTAGGTGCGTAAACATTTCAAATTAGCTTTTCTGTTGATAATTTTACAAATATTTAACACGGATGTATAAACATTGGCATGGAGAGGAATATTATATGATGGTAATTGGTTTTAGTTTTTTCTCCACTTTCTTTTCTTATTTTTTTATTTATTTTTTGCTTTTAACTTTGCCCACCAGCGTTTTTTTTATGCATTTTTGATCATTTTCACAAAACTTGAATGGCCACCAGAATATTGTGTTGTATGAATATCTGAACATGCAATATATATATATATATATATATATATATATATATATATATATATATATATATATATATATATATATATATATCTGAAAGGTAGCATTATTCGTCAGAACACCCCCAAACGTATAACAGTGAAAACATTGATTGCCTGAAAATTCTGTCATGCTAGGGAAGTGTTGCATTATATAAATGACGCAAATTGAGTCAAATCCCAGGGAAGTGTTGCGTCATGATGGCAAATTCTGTCAATGGCAGGGAAAAAGTTAATATAAAGCAACATGCAGTTTATATAGTATTCATTTCTCTAGCATAGCATTCCTTTTGCTACCTCCCCTTAAAACAGTAGGTAGCACAATTCGATAGTGAATAATGCTACCTATAAGATTGTGCTACCAGCATCATAGTCATGTGGTCTGAGGCTTTTTTATTGTCCATACCTACCCCTACCCTAAACCTACCCTTAAAACAATGCAAATATAGTGTTGGTAGCACAATCTGATAGGTAGCATTATTCGTCAGAACACCACCAAACGTATAATAGTGAAAACATGGGTTGCCTGAAAATTCTGTCAATGGCAGGGAAATGTTGCGTCATAAATGACGCACATTTTGTCAATGCCAGGGAAGTATTGCGTCATATAAATTATGGCAAATTCTGTCAATGCCAGTAAAGTATTGCGTCATATAAATTATGGCAAATTCTGTCAATGGCAGGGAAAAAGTATATATAAAGCAACATGCAGTTTATATAGTATTCATTTCTCTTAGCCTGTCCTCGACCGAACCACAGGCACAATGTAATCCCAAAATGGCAAAATAACATTAAACACTAACACACATAATCTTGTGCAAAAACACAAAATAATGCTTAATTTTAAGATTTACAGTCCTTATATAGTCTCTATAAAAGCATGCTGGGAAAAGCACATTGAAGTTTAACAAAAATCTTAAGTATATCTTAAAAATATAGTTTGTTAGTCAAATACTAATTCCTTTTTGTGAAATACATTAACTTGGATTTTTAGGCATTTGTTTTGGTAATCTACCTCAATCAATCACTTTTTTGTGATTTTTTTTTATTACGGTAGTAAATATATTTATTTTTGTGATATTTATAAAGCAACTGAATTATTTTTTGAAGTGTGCAATAGTAGAGCCAGATTTGATGCCAAATATCTGATTTGTGCCAGATGTCTGTGGGAAAAAATCCGAATTGTTTATGTAAATGCATCCCTTGAGTCTGCATTATTCACGCAGTGAATTCCACAACAGCACAAGAGCTTTCTCCGCTCGCTTTCTGTGGCAAAGTGACCATGTTTAGCCCATCATTTCATTTCTGTATTGTGTGAGGCCAGTCAGTGCATCAGATCAGAATCAGCCTTTTAATTAGCCTCTAAAAATAAAGCTCTCAGAAAAAAGCACACACAGGCATCTTTAAAAACGGTTTGGATCCTTCAAGGACACCATGAGGTGGAAAACGGGTACAATCTGCTCTGAAAACTCACATTCCATACCCATCAAACATCTGCCGATTAGAGAGAGTGTTTAGGGAGGTTTGCATGGATGATTCAGAGCCAAGTGCACATGACTGAGCTCTAAAGCTTGATGGTGTCAGTCACAAGTTATTATTTAACTTTTTTTATGTCAAGCCTTCAACACGACTTATCATCACTTTCATACTTGCATAAACATGACAGAACAAATGGGACCTTGGAAGAAGAGGTTGAAAAACAAGAAGCTAGCAGTCTTTATCTCTGAGGAAAATGGAGTGTGAACAAGCAAGTGAAGGATGAGAGATAATAGAGATAAATGCACATGTCACCAGCTTGTTAATCAGTGATGGAGGGAAAAAACTGGAAGGGAGCTTATCTCCACTCGGGTCAACAAAGGCATCACCCCATGAACTAATGAATGCAACCGCTGTGAAAGGGCCAATGCGCCCTGCGGTTATCATAACAGAGAAGGGATGCTGGGGTCAGACGGCCCACAGCAGGACACGGTATGACATCAAAAAAGCATGACGCACCCAAGACCAGGAAACAATAAACCTTTAGGAAGAATGTATACAAAAAAATGTTTTAACAGAAAAATTATGTAAAAATGCTAAATTAAATCATGTTAATTTGTAAGCTGTAAATGAGCTTAGTATATAAAAGTATTTTTCAAGAAGTATTTACTGCTATAAAATGTTTTTGTTGGCACTTATATTTTACAGCATAAAATAAATTAAATTCAATAACACAATGCATGTATAAGTAAAGCAAAATATTGTTACAATTGTTTTTTTTATGATGATGCATCATATCTGATATTATTCTATTTAAATAGTTGTTTATTATTTTTGTTAGAACTTATATGTATATTGCACTGATGTTATTTAGTTCATGTATATTGCATTATGTAAGAGTTGTGTTTTTGAACAACTAGTCTATAAAAATGTTACTTTAAGTTATACAGATATCACTAAAAGAAATGATAACTCACAGTTCAGCAACTGAATCAGATCTTGATACAGTAACAGCTCTGGCAGGACACTGATTTCATTCAGTGGTGGGTCATTTGAATCATTTGTATGTGAATCTACTAACCAATTCTGGTATGCTTGTTTTTGCTCATTAGAACAATTCAATCTTTTTTATCTCATCACATTCAATTGGGTGCAAAATCACATTCACAACTCGTCCATATATGATTTATTTGGTGACGATGAAGCGCCGCCTCTGAAAAGCTATGCATGAAACATTATTTTTGAATAGACTGTGCACTCTCAATACATGTTTGTTTATTAGTCATGGTGCATGGAAAGTCCATTTGTCATGAACTTCAGTTATCTCCACTAATGAATTGAAAAAACATGAATATTTGTCGTAAAGGGATAGTTTTAATTCTGTCATCATTTGCCCACATTTTTTTGATCTATACAATGAAAGTCAATGGTCACTAAAACTTTTTGACTATTCCTTTTAGTAACATGTAAATCATTGGTGAAGCTTTGAAATTCTGTTGGGAAGCGCAATGCTTGGACAAACATCCAACTTCACCTTTATATCTTCACCCTACACCCTACTTTAGTATCTTAAAATGCAGTCAATGTCCCTGACAAGGTAACCACATTCTCAGCTCAGTGATATCATGACTAGAAGGCTCTCCGCAACAGAAACACAACTGTTTTTATGACATATGAGCTATCAAATGCTTTATACTTCAGCCTGAATTGTTTCAGGTGCTTTCACAATCCCTAAAAGAAATTAGTTCCTTTCAGGATTCAAGGATAAATTGATGGATGGTGCTAACTCAGCCACCCCATTTCTATCCCTTGTTGCTGCAAAAGCAATCCAAGCTCTTATTGAAAACACAACAAGACAGAAAGAAACTCAAGTATTGAGCCAGAGCCAGAAATGATTATTAACAGAGATTGCACCGAGAGAACTGAACATCATGGGGAGGGAATGAAATATTGGAAACATGACACATTTCTGAGCATCAGTACATTAGTGCACATGCATTAGGCCAAGACTATTAGGCCTATTTACTGAAATATACACAATGAATCAACTAATTGTATTCGCTCTTACTTGATTTTATATATTAGGATTGATCATCTTGAAAGGGGGTAGGGGTCTTGTAGGGGTTGCATACCAGAACAGACCCAGTTGGTTAATTGAAGAGGGGTTGAAAAATAGGCTACCGTACTCTATAGCTGCTGAATCTTCAGCGCCATGACAAAAGAAATCCTATTTTAGAAGAGTTATAAATGTGAGTTTTCAGTCTGTATTGAATTAAGCAAAAAAAAAAAAAAAAAGCTGTGAACCGCGATTTTTTTTAAACAGCATGCGACCTGTAACAACTTACAAACAAATGACTCTTATGAGCCTGTTTTTTTTCGTGAAGCAAAGACATTCAGTGGGTCTAGTGTCTTCTGACTTTTGAATAAAGTAATCTTATGAGCCGATTCTTTATTGTGAATCAAAAACATGCAGCACAACGCTGTGCGATTCAGGAAAAATTGAGCCGGATAATTTTAGTTAATCAAAACACTAAAACATGATCTGTGCATTTCGATTCACGAATAAATTACTGTTGTGAGCTGGTTCTTTCTTTTACTGAAGCAAAAACATTCAGTGTGACCAGAGTTGTCTGATTTCCGAAATTTTTCTCATGAGTCGGTTCTACAGAAAGTACAACGTGACCCGCACATTTAGATTCACAAACAAATGACTCTTTTAAACCGGTTCTGTTTAGTGAATCAAAAACTTACTCTTACTCTCGAACAAATTACTCTTGAGCCTGTTCATTTAATGACTAATTAAATCAATAGTTCAAAGTCAAGTCAAGTCAAGTCAACTTTATTTATATAGCGCTTTTTACAATGCAGATTGTTTCAAAGCAGCTTCACAGTGTTAAACAGGAAAATAATGCAACAGAATTTGATTCGGCTGTACAGCCGCTCTGGAGAAAACAGTGATGTCATCTAGCTCATTTCAGTTATCATATATATTTAAGTAATGTAGTTGATATAGTTAATTTAGTTTAGTAATTAAATTTATTTGGATATTTATTTGAAAATTTAGTGTCCCCAACTGAGCAAGCCAAAGGCGACAGTGGCAAGGAACCAAAACTCCATCAAAACAACTTACTGGTTTGAATCAGTCTGACAAATGCTTCACTGAACCGAATCAATTGCTGAATCATCATCTGCTGACTCACTTACTGAAAAGTTAGCATTGTTTTCAGAAAAGTTTTACGTTAGTAATAAAATTTTTCCAATGAATAAAAAAAACACACACACACACACACAAACGTTTTCATGTTTTTATATAGGATAGCTATATTCTATCCCCTAAACCTACCCATCACAAAAATCTTTTCTGCATGTTTAGATTTTCAAAAAAAACATCACTTAAGCTGGTTTCCTCATGGGGTCCAAAAAACGTCCCCACAAAGACAAGACTTTTCTACAGAGAGTGAACGCAAAGTTTCTTGGGGAAATGCAAAACATTTGCAAGAGAACGCAAAAGCATTGCCAAATAATTTTTCCTTCCATCTCATATATTTTTCTTCACCGTGTCCCTTTAGGGGCTCCGGAGATTCTGAATATTGACATCTCTTTTGAAGGGTAGTATGTAAAACATTGAATTGAATTATGATCAGTTTTCAGTTTCATTAAATCATGAAAACTTTAATTGACTTTAAATGAGAAATTTAAGAAGACTGTCTCAGATTCCTCTACCCAGAGACTGTCTCATTAATAATGATTAGACCCATTTTGCATGGAATATTCAGAATCTCTTCACTGTTCCTCCAGGTGTCTGCGTCTTTGGAGGAGCAGGCATTCACAGAGGCATGGGGTCTAAAAGCAAAGGATACATTCTCTGATTCTCTCTTGGAGACCTTCACCAATCCAGACCTGAAGAAAATCATCAAAAAGATCAATGTTCTGGGACCTGCCAATCTCCCAACCACAGAGAGAGAGAGGGTGAGTTGACATACACCACTGAAGCTGTGGAGGACAGAGCTCTTGACAATGCATCAAGATTGTGTTTTCATCGCTCTCTTTGTTTTCTCAGTACAATACCATTCTGAGCCAGATGGACAGCATCTACTCAACTGCAAAGGTGTGTCTCACTCCAGAGGAATGCTGGTCTTTGGAGCCTGGTGAGAAACGCTCCCAACACTTTGTTGATGTGTGTCAGTACGGGTCAAAGTGAAGGTGCACAAATTCATGTAGACACAAAAGGAAATACAAGCGCTTGCAATACAGCAAAATAATTATGTTTTAGATAAGCTTGAGGTATGAGATGAACGAGATTAAACAAAGAACACTAATCACAGCCCAGAATGCAAAAGTGGCAATAACAGCAGATTTTAAATGGAGAACATTATTAAATGTTAGAAAAGGGCAATTTTGCAGATTTAAAATGTAATGTTTATTGCTATGTAGTGAATGATTCAATGACTCACACATAAAGACAGCCATATGTTTTGTTCCTGAAATATATTTTGTTTAGATCAGAGCCATAGCCGCATGGGCAAGTGCTTCGGTGCGATTGCACTTCGGGCGACCTGAGTTTGAGTCCGGCTCGAGGTCCTTTACTAATCTTATCTGATTACTAAGGCTTATTCAGGCAAATTTTCATGGGGGAATGCACACGGGGGAATTTCGCATGAGGGAAAAAAAAATTCCATGCATATTTCGCAAGTTGTTCAACCAAATTTGCAGCATTGACCAATAAGAAAGTAACTTGAATTAAATTGACTTCATTGTGAGCTGTTCTTCATACGTCTCTACACTATTGACAATGTTGGTATGTGACCGCATCTCAAAGATTCAAAGATTCACTCATAAAGACAGTCACTTGTCACACCAACTGGTATAAATATGTAACCTGCAGAAAAATCCCCACCACCTGCATTAGTCTCAACATTTAACCTTAAAAAATGTTTAAGTTTACATTAGCAGTGTTAGGTTTATGCTTTTTACCTAATGAACAGAATGTTGCATTTTAATTATTTAGCTTAACTTAAAAGGTTGCTTTTATCCAAAGAGTGCAATATTACATCCAAGTCACATGCAACACTATGATAAATATTCAAAGTCCAAAAATATCTGTTAACTGCTTCTTTGGTTGAAGACAGATGTTTGTCATTAGTTCTAACAGAGTTTAATTCATGTGGCCATGCTTGCGTATAAGTGCAACGGATGTGTGCTGTTTCCCATCTCCAAATGCACGTACACCAAAAAAGCCACAAACAAGTAAATGACTCAGTATGAATTCTAGCTGATGTCCATCAACCCTTGCCACTTAATGGATCCTGCTATGAGATCCAAAGCTTAAGTCAACATGTTATGTATCCTTTGCTCCTAAATGCTTCCGTTCAAGGCTTTTTCCTGAGAAACTGCACTGATTTAGCTTCTGTGAGCCACAAAAATCTGGAACACTGTTGTAAACAAACGCCCTTTTTTCTTCTGGGGCTTATTTGCAAGACTCAGAAACTGTTTTACTGTTCAGTTAGCATTAATTATTATGCATTTACGTTATTTATGTGTCTTTTAGAGCTCACAGAAATAATGGCTACGTCAAGAAGCTATAAGAGGCTTCTGTATGCCTGGGAGGGCTGGCACAACTCCTCAGGGGTCCCACTCAGATCCCTCTACCCTGAGTTTGTGGAGCTCAGCAACAAGGCATCTCGGATGGATGGTGAGTGAGTAATTCTTTTGGATGAATTGAGGGGGAAAGAAAGATCTGACACCCTGTTCTTCTTATCTACTCTTCTCAGGCTTTGAAGACACAGGAGACTACTGGCGTTCCTGGTACGAATCTCCAGCTTTCGAGCAAGACCTAGAGAATCTGTTTAAACAGCTGGAACCTCTCTACCAAAACCTGCACGCCTTTGTCCGCCGAAAGCTCTATGACTACTACGGTCCTAAATACATCAACCTCAAGGGTCCCATCCCCGCCCATCTCCTGGGTGAGTTCATTTGACTGTGAAAAATACACATTTTTGATGATTATCCCTTGTGAAAAAGAAATATACTTATTATTACAGAAATAATAAAAGAATATACTTGCGTGTAAATAGGATGTAATGTTTTCGACACTTAAATGCATGCTATGTAAAATTAAGTAAAATATATTCTAGCTTAAATGTATATTAAATACTATTAGTTGAACTTACGGGTGCTTTTTTGACCCACTTAATTAGGACTTATAAATCTTTATATGTAATTTAATTATTACTTCTATTCTACTTCTAAGTGGCCCTTTTATTTCATTAAGAGTTCCTTTCACTGGAACTAAGGGGCCAGGCCAAACCCCTGAGAAACAACCCCACACCATAACCCCCCCTCCACCAAACTTTACACTTGGCACAATGCAGTCAGGCAAGTACCGTTCTCCTGGCAACTGCCAAACCCAGACTCGGCCATCAGATTGCCTGACAGAGAAGTGTGATTCGTCACTCCAGAGAAAGCGTCTCCACTGCTCTAGAGTTCAGTGGCGGCGCGCTTTACACCACTGCATCCGATGCTTTGCATTGTACTTGGTGATGTAAGGCTTGGATGCAGCTGCTCAGCCATGGAAACCCATTCCATGAAGCTCTCTACACACTGTTCTTGAGCTAATCTGCGCATTGTGCGCCTCAAAATACGCTGACCCCGCTCTGTGATTTTACACGGCCTACCACTTCGTGGCTGAGTTGATGTTGTTCCCAATTGCTTCCACTTTGTTATAATACCACTAACAGTTGACCATAGAATATTTAGTAGTGAGGAAATTTCATGAATGGACTTGAATGTACCACGCTTGAATTCACTGAGCTCCTGAGAGCGACCCATTCTTTCACAAATGTTTGTAGAAGCGTCTGCATGCCTGGGTGCTTGATTTTATACACCTGTGACCATGGAAGTGATTGGAACACCTGAATTCAATGATTGAATGTTTTTTTTTATGTTTCTAGCATGTTATATGTTTGGCAACAGTTCTTCTAACCCTAATTGATGTACTGTGTAGCATTTCATTTCTTAAACAACCATGTAGGAAGACACATCATGGCCATATTCCAGGATGACAATGTCAAGATTCATTCATACAAGATCTGGACCGAAAATTGATGCACCTCTTGATGGAAATAACATCAGCATTTATTTTCATCAAGAGGTGCATTAATTTTTGGTCCAGATCTTGTATTGACAATGCAAGAGTCAAGCACTCTGTCAAGTCTCCTCCAGCACATCCCAAAGACTTTCAATGAATTTAAGGTCTGGACTCAGAGGTCTGGACTCCATCAATTAGGGTTAGAAGAACTGTTGCAAAACATAACATGCTAGAAACAAAAATCACTGCAATAATGATGCAATCATTGACTCTTAAGCATTTGCCAATTTCAATCCAAACAGCGACTTCTTTTTGGCGTACATATACATATACATATACTTTTAAGATTTTAAGTACACTACAAGTGCACATTTGATACAATTAAGCACACTTTTTTTTACATTACTGCAATTCGTTTCACAAAGCTGGACTTTTAACATAAAGCATAAAATGGTCCACATTTTAGCTTATTCTGGCCATAAATTGCCCATATATAACAATAAGTGTTAAAGATACTCTTGGTGATGTTCTCATTGTGTTTGGTTTCTGTTAGGCAACATGTGGTCACAAACATGGAACAACGTCTACAACATGATGGTCCCTTTTCCTGACAAACCCAATGTAGATGTGACAGACACCATGATTGCTAAAGTAAGCTAACAGAACTATATCTCAAGGACTAGATAATAGATAATACCCTGAGCCCTCCAGAGAGTGTTAAAGTGATTTGTACCCATAGGGTTATAATGCCACTCACATGTTCCGGGTGGCTGAAGAGTTCTTCACCTCTCTGGGTTTGATCGAAATGCCTCCTGAGTTTTGGGACAAGGCCATGCTTGAGAAACCGTCTGATGGAAGGGAAGTGGTTTGCCATGCCTCTGCATGGGACTTTTACAACCGCAAAGACTTCAGGTACATGGAAAGTGGTTCATATTGGAGCACAATGGCAGACTGTGTTTTAGGGTTTCTGATGCTTGTACATTTACTGACGTAATTACCCGCACATTTGGCACTTTCAAGTATTTTAGGGGTTGATTTTTATAAAAAAAAAAAATGTAATATGAAAATCACATTAAAACAGTCTTCCAAACTTTTCTATACCCTCATTAATTATTTTTGTTATTTTTCGAATGCCTTTAGAGATTTATTTTTTTTACTCCCAGACCCAGACTTTCAGTCTTAAAAGATGAAAATCTATCATAATCATCATCAGTTGTGGTGTCATGTTTAATTGTTTAAATGGTTAATGTTTAATTTTGCTAAATTTGCTAATGACATCATTCATCAGAGACAGTGGGCCTCATTTATAAAATGTGCGTATGCTAAAATCATATTTATAAAAACAGTCTTTGAAGTGGAAAAAAGCTTAGCAGCACGTTAGGGTCTAATCATACGTAAAGCATTTTCCTTGTGGCAGAGAGTTGGTGCACTGCAGGTATTTGGAAATCTAAGCAATTCTTGCAGCTCGTCGTACACAAGTAAAGGATCTGGATGTTGACTGGTGATATTTTATATGTTAATGACATTAATTAGGCGCATTTATGGACTGTGGGCGAAAATGCCTTGTTGATGCTAGAGGTCAGAGGAGAATGGGCCGACTGATTCAAGCTGATAGAAGAGCAACTTTGACTGAAATAACCACTCGTTACAACCGAGGTATGCAGCAAAGCATTTGTGAAGCCACAACACGCACAACCTTGAGGCGGATGGGCTACAACAGCAGAAGACCCCACCGGGTACCACTTATCTCCACTACAAATAGGAAAAAGAGGCTACAATTTGCACGAGCTCACCAAAATTGGACAGTTGAAGACTGGAAAAATGTTGCCTGGTCTGATGAGTCTCGATTTCTGTTGAGACATTCAGATGGTAGAGTCAGAATTTGGCGTAAACAGAATGAGAACATGGATCCATCATGCCTTGTTACCACTGTGCAGGCTGGTGGTGGTGGTGTAATGGTGTGGGGGATGTTTTCTTGGCACACTTTAGGCCCCTTAGTGCCAATTGGGCATCGTTTAAATGCCACGGCCTACCTGAGCATTGTTTCTGACCATGTCCATCCCTTTATGACCACCATGTACCTATCCTCTGATGGCTACTTCCAGCAGGATAATGCACCATGTCACAAAGCTCCAATCATTTCAAATTGGTTTCTTGAACATGACAATGAGTTCACTGTACTAAAATGGCCCCCACAGTCACCAGATCTCAACCCAATAGAGCATCTTTGGGATGTGGTGTAACGGGAGCTTCGTGCCCTGGATGTGCATCCCACAAATCTCCATCAACTGCAAGATGCTATCCTATCAATATGGGCCAACGTTTCTAAAGAATGCTTTCAGCACCTTGTTGAATCAATGCCACGTAGAATTAAGGCAGTTCTGAAGGCGAAAGGGGGTCAAACAGAGTATTAGTATGGTGTTCCTAATAATCCTTTAGGTGAGTGTAGTTCAGTCATAAAACTTTTCAGAGCAGCTAATTGGTTCTCTTAAGGCTGGCTGCTTTGGCTAATCGATCTGCTTGTAACCTATTTATTTACATCCCAAATTTTCCTAGCCCTCCTCCTTCCCCAGCAGCACCTGCCTAGATCTGCTAGGGGGTTCTCCCTACTTTCCTTGCAGCAGCTTCCCTGTATTTTTGTGCATGTTTTGGCAGTAGCCTTCATTCATGCCAGCAGCAGCAGTGTATCAGATCTAGTCCGCCAAGACAAAGCCTATGCATATTCCATTCTTATCAATAAAATGCTGCTTAATTCTATTCCATGAGTGGTCATGATTGAAATAACAATGAAAAATATTTCTAAAGCATTTAATAATCTTAGTTAAGAATAACATGTACTAATACATTATTGAAATCCAAGCTAAAATGTACTAACAATGGACCTTTGTGTTTTTAATCAACTAGCATTAATAAAGATTAATAAATACTGTAACAAATGTATTGCACATTGTTATTCAGGGCCCTATCATACACCCGGCTCAATACTCAAAGTGTTTTTTTCTAGTTTCAGCCCAAAGCAGTTATCAATTTTACGTCCAGCGCCACGTTGTTTAAATGTGTGTTCAGGCGCATTGTTGGCGTGTTGCTATTTTGAGGAACGGAAAACGACTGCGCCATTGACCAACAAAAACCTGGTCTAAAGTCAATAGCGCAGTATTTTTAGTGTTTTTATAAAGGGTGCATTAGTAATATGCATCTATAGGCGGGTGCACAACGTGTGTACACTCTGCTTGTTACACACACAGGGACGCACACAAACATTTTTAAATATTAAAAATAAAAGGGTTCCTCTCTGGAGAAGCGTTCAGTCTTTCCACTCACAAATTCCGCCATGGTGAAAGCGCAACTGACTTTTAAAGGGAATGGGAGATGAGACTCTGATTGGTTTATTGCACGTTACACCCAAAACACACCCATGACTCATTAAGAGACTAGGTACAACCCTTTTGGACCATGCGCCTGGCACGCTGACCGCTTTTTCTGTTGTTAAACTAGTGGATTCCGACACGCCCTAAGTGCACCTGCGCCATGCGCTTCAGACCATGCACTCAGATCTTATTGTAAAGTGTTACCAATAAGCTTTATCAAGAATTGCTAATGGTATTCCAAATATGTTAACATTTTTAGAAATTTCATTTTTTAGAAAATTTGGTATTAAACGCACTACTAAATCTCATCTGAGATATGGTATATTGTATATTATGAATATTGTTGGCTCTTTCGGCGAATTGCCTTTTTTGTCAGTGTCTGCAAAATGCATAAATGTAAGGTGGAAATGACAGTTTGTAGGAACTTTACATTAAAAAATGTTCTACTCTGAAGCATGTATGTACAATTTTGGACACTGTAAGTGGACAGACTATTGAGTGTGTTATAATTTTGAAAAATTAAAAAAAATTCCAATGAGCTTCAAACACTCTTCCCATCTTGCCTGTTGTTTGTCAAGAACTCGTACCCCAAACTCCCTCTCTCAATTGTTTGAGGCAATGTTGTTATATCAAGCCAATCAAACAAACAGACTGTAATTTTGTTTGGTGCTGCAAAAATATTGGCTGTTCCCCAAACTCTTGACATTTGTTGAGTCAACACTGCTGTTTCTGATTGGTCAGAATGATCAAATAAACAGAACATTTTGATAACATCACATTGTTAAGCTTTTCAGGAAAGCAGCCTACAAATAGATTGTTTAGTTTCAAAATATTAGGCAGGAATTGTAGAATTATTTTAATATAAAAATCACAAAACATCACCATCAAAGATATTATTGAATAATAAACAGCTAAATGTTTGTTTTTGGTTCTGTTTAGAATCAAACAGTGCACCACTGTGACTATGGAGCAGCTTTTCACCGTGCATCATGAGATGGGCCACGTCGAATATTACCTCCAGTATAAAGACCAGCCAGTCAGCTTCAGGAGAGGAGCCAATCCTGGCTTCCATGAGGCCGTAGGGGATGTGCTGTCTCTTTCTGTGTCCACACCTAAACATCTCCACACCATTGGCCTTCTGGATCAACTGACCAATGATGCTGGTAGGCGAAAGATGTTCAGAATGACACTTACAGTATAGTGTAAACCTCTGATAAACTAATGAAATATTTGAAATTCAATAGAGAGTGACATCAACTACCTGTTGAAGATGGCTTTGGAAAAGATCGCCTTCCTTCCTTTTGGGTACCTTATTGATCAGTGGCGCTGGGGTGTGTTTAGTGGACGGACACCGCCTGAACGTTACAATGCAGAATGGTGGTACCTCAGGTGAAAACTAGTGTCTCATAATGGATCATCGTGGACCGCAATCGATCATTTGTGCTGTTATCTTATTAACAGTTCATGATAATATTGATAGGTAACCTATAGAGCCCCTAAAGGGACATGGTGAGGGGAAAAATAATATGAGATGGGAGGATAAATTATGTCAATGCTTTCGCATTCTCTCGTTTTGCATTCCCTCGAGAAATTGTGTTCGCTCGCAAAATGTTTGCATTCCCCTGAAAAACTTCGTGAGCGAATGCAAAGTTTCTTGGGGAAATGTACAAATTTTGTGAGCAAACACAAGTTTAAAACATATTTTTTCCTTCCATCTCATATATTTTCCATTCCTATGTCCCTTTAGGGGCTCCGTAGTAACCTTCCTGAACTGATGTCTCTAGATTCTTCTTTTTTGACGTCAAAACTATAATGTCAACAACTCTGATTGTAGTGTCTAATCAATTAATGATTAGAAATAAATTGTGCACAATTGTTTAAATAATTTAATTGTCAAAAACATACTTTTGCTTACTTATCTTCATACACTACCATTCAAAAAAAAAAAAAAAAAAAAAGTGAATACTTTTAAGCTTGAACGCATTACATTAATCAAAAGTGACAGTAAAAGACATTGATAATGTTAGATTACTATTCTAAATAAATATTGTTCTTTTGAAGTTTCTATTCATCAAATAATCCTGAAAAAATGTATCATGGTTTCTAGTGTCACAATCTGGTTGTGCAGTGAGGGAAAACAGGATGCGGACTTCAAATAATAGATGGGTTTAATTCAAAGCATACAGAAACAGGACACAAACAAACATCAGGGTTACACAAACGAGAACGGACAATGAGTGCAGAGGAGTGAGACAATATAAAGGGAGTGCTAACGAAGACGACCAGGTGCAGGGAATCCAGGGAGAGCGGGAGAGATGAGGAGTGAGTTCAGGTGTGAGACAGGGAGGATCATGGGAAATGGAGTCCGGGACAGGCGTGGATTGTAACATTACCTCCCCCTCCCGGGGGTGGGCGCCCTGGAGACCTACACGCAGGTGCGGGGGAGGTGCAGACAGGTACAGAGGTCTCCAGGGCGGGACTAGGACATCAGGCGGCCATGGCGTGCCAGGAGCCTCGGGCGGCCACGGCGTGTCAAGAGCCTCGGGAGTCCACGGCGGGTCAGGAGCCTCGGGAGTCCACGGCGGGTCAGGAGCCCCACCCACATGTTCCCCACCCACGGGTGTATAGCCCCCCCCAAAATTTTCTTGGGGGAATTCAGGGGTAGTATGGAGGGCACGTGGAATGGGACGGGCTCGAGGAGGGCTGGAGCGGGCTCGGGGAGACTCGGAGCGGGCTCGGGGAGACTCGGAGCGGGCTCGAGGAGGGCTGGAGCGGGCTCGGGGAGACTCGGAGCGGGCTCGGGGAGACTCGGAGCGGGAACTGGGAAGCCTGGAGCGGCCATCTTTCTCAGCCGTTTGGGCTTTTGGACAGGCAGGACAATACGGGAAGGCCCACTCGAGGGATAGGTGGAGGAAACTGGCTGAGGGTGAACTGACCAGGCCACGTGTTTCTCTGAGGGGACTGGACAAGGAAGACACGCATTCTTATGAACCTCTTCGATTTCGAAATCAGAACAATTTAAAGACAGTATCAGATTTATTGACTCGACTAGGGAAAAGGAACAGGCAGGTTCAATATAGTGAATGGTGTCCTCGTCCAGCCCCATCAAAAAACACGTGTTTAAAGGAGCATCTGGCCAGTTCACCAAACAAGACAGTTCTGCAAATTCCTCCACTGCAAAAACCTCTCCAGCGGGCGACCGTCCTGCCTAAGGCCCCACAGACGGTCCACTGCTGTCGTGTCTTTAAGGGGGGACACGGGAGAGATCGGGGTCAGGAAGATACCCATCCTAGCTTAGAAGTCCTTCTGTTAGGTACATTCTTCTGTCACAATCTGGTTGTGCAGTGAGGGAAAACAGGATGCAGACTTCAAATAATAGATGGGTTTAATTCAAAGCATACAGAAACAGGACACAACCAAACATCAGGGTAACGCAAACGAGAACGGACAATGAGTGCAGAGGAGTGAGACAATATAAAGGGAGTGCTAACGAAGACGACCAGGTGCAGGGAATCCAGGGAGAGCGGGAGAGATGAGGAGTGAGTTCAGGTGTGAGACAGGGAGGATCATGGGAAATGGAGTCCGGGACAGGCGTGGATTGTAACATCTAGAAAAAATATATTAAACTGTTTTCAACATAAGAAATGTTTCTTTAGCAAAAATCATCATATTAGAATGATTTCTGAAGGATCATGTGAAACTGAAGACTGAAGTAATGATGCTGAACATTCAGCTTTGATCACAGGAATAAATTACATTAAAAAAAAAATTCAAATTGTAAACAGTTGTTGTAATTTGTAGTAATTGCAATTGTAATAATATTTCACAATATTATTGTTTTTATAGTATTTTTAACCAACTTTTTGTCACATCTGCCATATTTTTTACCGGCCATGAAATAGTTTTTAGCAAAAACAGGCATTAATGACACCAAAATTTTAGATACCAGTGAAAATTCACAATTTTAAGGTACAGAAATTCAATAAAGTAAATGTAAAATAATGCAATCTTCATCACATAAGTTAAACATCCTTATTAATTAATCCTTTATTAAAGTTACAAAAGTGATTTTTTTCTGTCCTTTGTTGTTTGATTAACTTAAAAACAGACATGTAGGATTATTAGGCTGCTGTCACTTTAAGAGTGAATGCACAGATCTAATATACTGATACTGTACACGTTTACTTTCTCTACTGTTAACAATCACTGTTTACTTCGATACTCAATTGAAAAAAGACATGAAAGAGAGCTCAGTTTAGGCTTTATAGGCGCACAATTCGGATGTGTGTGTACTTTCCTCACAGTAACGAAATGAGCTCCCTTTCGCGTAAACTTTTGTGATGATGAAGCGCTGGCCCGTCAGTGTCATTCATAAAAATGTTACTGGCTAAATGGCAATGATACTGTTTCATATACTCGCCAACAGCGATTTTTACTCGCATTTGGCGCTTGGCGAGTGTTCATTTTAGGCCCTGAATAAATACATTTAACTTTTTTTCAAAAACATTAAAAAATCTTATTGAACCCAAACCTTTAAAGAGTGTTTTTTAAAATGTAAATCAACAGTACTTACTTGAATCAATTAATATTTTATTTATTTTATCAGGACAAAATACCAAGGCATCTGTCCACCAACCAGACGTACAGAGGAACATTTTGATGCCGGAGCAAAATATCACATTCCTGGAAACACACCGTACATCAGGTTGGGTTCTTATCATGGAATTCCTGTGGTAAATAAACAATCAATAATCAAAACTCTGATTTACACAGAGATATAGGCTAACTATTGGTTTTTCTCATTTAACCTTGACCTTGTAGATACTTTGTGAGCTTCATTCTTCAGTTCCAGTTCCATGAGAAACTATGTAAAGAGGCTGGACATACTGGACCTCTGCACACATGTGACATTTACAGATCAGAAGAGGCTGGAGCTGTTTTACAGTATGTATTGACTATATGATCGACTGCTGCTGGTTTGGATGAAACCACTGTATCATCACAATGAATGGAAAGTCTGTAGATTGGGACTGAGTGTTATTTTATTGTTTTTGGAAGGAAAGTCTTAAAGGCTGGCTCTTCAAAGCCTTGGACAGAGGTGCTTCAAGAGGCTCTGGGCACTGACAAAATGAACGCCAGCTCTCTGATGAGCTATTTTGAGCCAGTTACTACCTGGCTACGGGAACAGAACGAGAAAACAGGAGAGACGCTGGGCTGGCCTGATTTTAATTGGGTGCCACCAGTACCAGAAGGCTACCCTGAAGACATTGGTAAGACCATATGCAGACTATTTTTATTAAAGTTGGCATGAAACGGAAGTTGCAACAGTCTTTTCTTCCCTATTGTGATGTATATCTGAGTGAAACAAGACAAGAAAACAAGAAAAAAAAGATGGGACAAGAAAGAAAGAAAAAAAATATAGGGTGGGACTTGATTTTGTCTATGGGGAATTGATTGGATGGTTGTGGTTTGCTATTGGTCGATCTCATGTGAGTGACAGGTTGTCCCATCCTCGCGCTAGTAAACAGGTCATCAGAGAAGAGAAGAAAAGCTGCTGCAGGAGGGAGAAGTTATTAGGAGTAAAGATTACGAGGGTATATACATTTGCACAGATAAATTATTTATTATAAATACTGCAATATTCCATTAAAGGCACAATATGTAATTTTCGCCACTAGAGGGCACTTATTCAAAACAAAGGCAGCTTGATGACGCCTTGATTTTGCAGAATCATGGAAGTTGTTGTCTTCACCTCTACAGCCAGTGAAAAAAAATCTGACGGGACTCATATTCATGGATGAATGAATATATTAAATATTTATTAACGTTAATGTAGTATGAAGCAGGGTGGGGTTGAAAGCCTTTGGAGTGGAACAAGGCCGTTGCTAATGAGACAATGAGCTCGAGAGCAGTGGAGCTTTTATTATGTATCCAAACATTTGCTCACCTGTCTAATAAAACACATACTATATTAAAGCGTCTTTGGAGTTTCCATGGTTTCTACAAAATAAAACAAAAACCGAGGGTAACGAGGGTATGATGTCATTGATAGGCAACGCATAGACACGGTCTGTGTCCTGGTTAAACTTGCTTATTTCTCTGGATTTAAACATTCTTGGAAACATTTGGGATAATGTAAGTACACAAGTCAACAAAATATATAACATTGTTCTAGTTACAAACAATTCAACAATATTTCTGTATGTCTACTAATAATACTGTCCTCCAATTTCAAAGTCCTCCAATTTAATTTAACAGTAAATATACAGTCAATAACTGAGGCACAAGATGTCATCTGCTGCGCTTTAATGAAATGAGAGAGAGCGCATCCGTGGTGTGGTATGTGTTACATGTCTAGTCTGTTTTTGCTTGTCTTCGAGTTTGTTCCTTTGTTCAGTTTTCCCGCCTTTGTCTTAATGAGTTCATTCTTTCACCTGTGTCCAGTTAATTAGTAATGTCTAGCACCTGTGTCTTGTTACCTCGTTTGCCCTGTGTATTTAGTTCTCAGTGTTTCTTCAGTGTTTGTCCGTCGACGTTCATGTATACTGGTGTTTCTAAGTGTTTCCTGTGAGTTTCTGCATTAAAGTTCCTGTTCCAAGTTCTCCTTCGCCTTTGTGAGTTTTGAGTTACACCTAGTATTGTAACAGATCGACGGACCAAAACAGTTTTTTTTTGTGGCGTTTTCCCCCTTTTTTTTGAGTTTTTCCCCGTTTCCCCATGGCCCTTCCCGCTGTTCGCCTTCTCTGTCTGGAGCAGGAAGACCGTTTGCTGGAAGCGCATGCACAGGACTTCCTTGACCTTGCGTTGCAGACGCACTTCCCAGCGGTCAAGGCACGCGTTCCAGCGAACGGTCCCAAGGAGGATTTCGCCGCATTCGTGGAGTGGGTACTGGTAAATAACCACTCGCCATGTACCATCGGCCCCGCTGAGGAGGACAGCGTTACCAGTCCCACTCCACCACCGCCAGAGACCAGCCATCCACCACCGACCACGACCAGCATGAGGGAGTTGCCTGTGCCCGCCGCAGACCGTGGAGACCGGCCTGCCGCGATCGACGAGCCCGAACCCAGGCAGAGGTTGAGAGGAGTCATCGCCCCGGAGCCCGGACCACAGCGAGGGTCTGACCAAGTGCGTGAGCCGGCAACATGCGTCGTGGAGGGAGTCCTTGTGGAGCTTGAGGGCTGGGAAAGGAGCCCTGCCCACCACCCCGCCGCGGTGGATGCAACGAGGACCTCTGGCGGCTACATGGAGGAACTGAGAGACATTGAGGTGGACAATTTAATTGACTTTTTTGGAGATGTGTTCCCCTGTCTCTCCAGCGCCCCCTGTCTCTCCAGCGTCTCCTTGTCAGGAGTTCCTGCCCAGCCTCCCTCTCCCACCTCCTCAGTCAGCCAGTTCCTCAGTCCCACCATCACTGCTGTCCTTCAGCCCCTCTGCTCGTCCCACATGCTGTGGGTACCCGCTCCGTGTCCTCAGTCCATCAGCTTCAGCCAGCGCAAAGGATTCCCTGTCGTCGCCACCAGTCTCTGCACCCTGCACACCACCGCGGCCCGTCGACACTTCGGCTACGCCCTGGCTCCTCCCTCCCTCGGCTCCACCGGAAACCTCCGGCCATACGGCTTCTCTGGGCTCCCTCGTCTCTCCGGCTCCGCCTTGGTCAGTCGTCGGCCTGCCTGCACCTTCGGCTTCGTCTGGCTCCGCCTTCCCCTCTGCGTCGCCTTCGTCCTCGGTCCCACCGGCTCAGCCTCTGTCCTGCGGTCATCCGGCTCCACCTCGGACGCTCGTCGCCGCGGCTTCTCCTCGGTCTCCTGGACCTCCGGTCTCGTGCGGGCTCATTGACCCAGCAGCTCCTCCAGTGTCTCCATCAGTGGCTGCTTCCTCATCGGTCGTCCCCAGGGTGTCTTCCACCGAGTCGTCGACACCATGGCTCCTCCCTCCTACGACTCCCCCATTGACTGGTTTTCTTTGTTTTGGACTTTGTTTTTCTTGTTTGTTTCCTCGCCCTCCTCCAGAGCCCCCACCCTCCCTCCTCAGATGTTCCTTGTACGGCACGAGGACGCGCCTACTCGGAGGGGTCGTATTGTTACATGTCTAGTCTGTTTTTGCTTGTCTTCGAGTTTGCTCCTTTGTTCAGTTTTCCCGCCTTTGTCTTAATGAGTTCATTCCTTCACCTGTGTCCAGTTAATTAGTAATGTCTAGCACCTGTGTCTTGTCAATTACCTCGTTTGCCCTGTGTATTTAGTTCTCAGTGTTTGTCCGTCGACGTTCATGTATACTGGTGTTTATAAGTGTTCCCTGTGAGTTTCTGCATTAAAGTTCCTGTTCCAAGTTCTCCTTCGCCTTCGTGAGTTTTGAGTTGCACCTAGTATTGTAACAGTATGAGAGACATAAAAAAAAAAAGCCTCAAATACCTGGATAAGCGTTTGTTGTATAGCATTGCTATCGGGGAATAACTGATCTCGGAATGTAGCGACTGATCAATCAGAATCAAGCATTTCAGAGAGCCATGTAATAAATAAAAAGAATGCATTATACATGAAATCATGAGAGTTGCTAATTCCTTGGTTTCCCCACAGAATTAGGCTACTTTTTAAACCATTGCTGTAACTTTTAAGTTTCAATTTTGAAATTGATAGTGTTGCTACCTTATATATATATAGTCTACAAGAAAATGAGCAAAACTCATGTATTTTTTTCTTGAAAGCCTCAGGTAAAATAACAGATGAGATGCAGGCCAAACAGTTCTTGGATCAATACAACAGCACAGCCGAGAAAGTCTGGAACGCTTATACCGAGGCCTCCTGGACCTACAACACTGACATCACTGAAGCCAACAAGGAGATCATGGTGAGGCTCAGACTGCTCTGTTTACTACAACAACATTCATTCTCAGAGTCTCATGCTGCTGGTTTTTGGCTTTAGCTGCAAAAAAACTTGGAGATGGCCAATCATACAAAGAGCTATGGACTAGAGGCCCATAAATTCGACACCACCGACTTCCAAGACGAGTCAGTGAAAAGAATCCTGATGAAACTGAGTGACCTTGAGAGAGCTATACTTCCTGAAGAAGATCTCAAGGAGGTAAGGATAGATAGATAGATAGTGTTTTTATTGGATTTTACAAACTGAAGGATTCAAAAGAGTCTACATTTTCTCTGTGGTAATTGATAGGTCACAGTTGCTGTTGATAGAGCTGAACTTATGCTTTTTGAAAGACTAAAATATGACCTCATATTTTTCATGTTCATAGTACAATAATTTGCTAGCGTCCATGGAGACCCTGTACAGTGTAGCAACAGTCTGCAAGGATGAATCAAATTGTCTGTCTTTGGATCCAGGTGAGTTAAGTTTTACTATACCGTTTAAAAGGTTTTTTTTGAAAGACATTATTTTTTACTTCGCAAGGACGCATTACACTGATCAAGAGTGACAGTAAAGACATTTAGGTTACACTTTATTTTAAGGAGTTATTGTTACAGTGTAATTATATATTTAAGTACTGAGTAATATTAATTAACACTACTATAGGGTTAGGGTAGGATTAGGGTTTGGTTGAGGGTTAGTTGCATGTAATTAAGCATAATTTACTGTTATTACTTTGGTAAGTACATGTAACATATGTAACAAGGACACTGTAAAATAATGTGTTACCAACATTGTTGAAAAAAATCTAAATAAATGCTGTTCCTTTGAACTTTCTCCTCATCAAAGAATGTAGTTTCCACAAAAATATTAAGCAACACATTGATAATGATAAGACATGTTTATTGAGCAGCAAATCTTTGGATAAAAGCGTCTGCTAAACGATTAAATGTAAATGTAAATCATCATATTAGAATGATTTCTAAAGGATCATGTGACTAAAGACTGGAGTAAGGATGCTGAAAATTCAGCTTTGCATCACAGGAATAAATTATGTTTTAAAACATAATAAAATATACAACAGGTATTTTAAATTGTAATAATATTTCAGAATATTACTGTTTTTACTGCACATTTGATCAAATAAATGCAGCCTTGGTGAGCAAAAACAATGAAAAATCTTAGTAGACAAGCTTACAACTAATCATGTTTTACAGTATATAATGTGTGGAAGTCAGCACATAACACCAAGTTAATTTTATACAATATTTGTTTTGATGTTTTAAAAGTTATGTACATGCTGTCTAAAACCCAGTGTTTTTGTTAGTTACACTGACTGCAAACTGTTCATAGTGGAACGGTGAACAATGAAAGTGCTTATAGAGTCTGTTTTTCATATCACAGCCTGCCAAATTGATTACTCCAACCCCCCTTATGGTCTGTTTTTGATGTGTTTGTGTTTTGTTTTCCAGATCTGAATAAGATCATGGCAGAGTCCAGGGATTATGATGAGCTGCTGTTCGCCTGGCAGGGTTGGCGTAATGCCTCGGGCAGAGAGCTCCGCAACAGCTACAAGAGATACGTGGAGCTTGCCAACTTAGCTGCAAAGAGCAATGGTAAATGCCTGAAAATAAAGCACTTCTTGTATGACGATCTCTTGCAACACAGGACAGCTGGAGAAAGATATTTAATTTTTGAGGAGGACAGTGAATTTGGTTTTCAGGTCACATTTTGAAAGTGTACAAACTTTATCCAAGTGGCAATAAACACTGACTGACTCACAATAAGAATAGTTCAAAAGTTCTTTCAATGACGTTCTAATGTTGATTGTTTGTCCAATATCAGGCCACACAGATAATGGGGCATTCTGGCGTTCCCTGTATGAGACCCCCACCTTTGAACAGGATCTGGAGGGCTTGTGGAAAGATCTAGAACCGCTCTACCTCAACGTTCATGCTTATGTGCGTAGGGCCCTGTACAAAAAATATGGACCAGAACGCATCAACCTTAAAGGACCGATTCCAGCTCATCTGCTCGGTGAGAGATGAAATATTCACAATAACGTGATTTGTACTTTTTATTGCAATATGCTTTGGTTAGAAAGTCTTACCAACAATATGTAATACGTTACCTATGTTATCTAAACTCTCTGGCCCAGTAATATCAGGGGTGCATTTCCCATACAATGATGTAACTCGCTGCTTAACTACCATAGAATGATGCATTGTTGAAGAAATACTAGCTAGTCACGACTGTTTACCCAAAACGTATTGTCGCAAATTTGTTGTTCAACCACGTTGGTTAATGATACCATGCAGGTGGTGGAGTAATAACTTATTTTAACTAATCCATCCAATTAATGCCAGATTTTTTGCTATGGCATTTTAGGACTAATTCAAATGTTTCTGTTATTTAGCTTTATTTCCAGATTCAATCATAGGCTCCTTCTTACGCAGTGTTGGAGAGTAACTAGATTACATAATTTAATCACAAAATAAATGTAACTGATACAGTTACTGAGAAAAAATGTGTAATTAAATTAGTTACTTATAAAAATTTTAATGATTACAAAGGGGGTTACATCTGAATATTTTCTGTAAAAAGCTAGGACATGTTGAATAATATGAATTTGTTGCTTTGCGTGTTTTTGCATGTGCATGACGCCTCCTGCCATTTAAAGGCCGTTTAGTAAAGCGATGCTATTCTGATGCTTTTGATTGGCTCTCGTTTGAATTTACAGCACCACGTCTGCCAATTACATCAATCCACATTGCCGCTGAAGGCTTTAGGCTACAACCTGTCTGAAAGTTGCCACCATGGCGAGTGATAAAAATATGTTCTCGTGCTGGAAAATAGAAAAGTAATCAAAAAGTAATCAAATGTAATCAGTAACATTACTTTAATAAAGTAATTGAAATAATTACACTACTTAATACATTTTAAATAGGGTAACTTGTAATATGTAACTTATTACATTTGCAAAGTAACCTTCCCAACACTGTTCTTACTAGAGCATGTACGCACATGGCACATTCTCTCTTGACAAATTAAAACGCATCAATTAATTTGTATATATTCGAAATGAAAGATATAGATTGTACTGAATGTCAAACTAATTCATACGAATTAGCCACCAGTTCACTAGTAAAACATAGTCACAAACTGCCATGAGACTGTGTTGAACAAAAATTTACGTTGAACATAAATTATTACATAATTGACTTTGACTATTAATGCCTATTTGTACCTAATTAATATACGGCAACTAACTATTAATGTGTCTAATTCATATTTTTTGGCTCCATTTAGAAGACTAGCATTCTTGTGTTGTTCCATCCATCATCCATATAAGAATAGAATAGAATAGATTAATAGTAAATTATGACAGAGTGGGTTTTTTGGAGAAAGAACTGTTAAACCAAATCTGAACTGTGCATACTTGATAACTTTGCTACCTCAATTCAAATTTAGCAATTTAAAAGACATTTTCGAATCACCTCTAGTCCTGCAACCTTAATTCTTAAAGCCCAAGTCTTTCTTTCACAGAAGAAGCTAAACACAGAAAATGATTCAGTAAGAGCAAATCAAAGGTTAAAAAGTAATATCCGGATCGCCTTCTTTTTTTCTTGAGGGTTTACATTGATATTCTGTAGTTGTTTTGCGGCAACTCCAAAAATCAGGATTTAATATGCATTCAAAATCATCAAGCGTGACTGTTTGAGTGTGTGTGTGTGTGTGTATACATATTAGTGCCTACATTTGGGTATGCACATTTGGGAAATTGTGTTTGTGTGTATGCAATGGTTCCACATGACTGGAGATTAAATGGCTTGGAATTCCAAGCCCAGTGGTTTCCTCCAGTGCCAGTGGTCAGAGATATTAAACCATCTCTCACATCCTGCCGTTCAGTTGGCTGACGTTTTTCTCTGCTCGGTTTTTCACAGGAAACATGTGGGCCCAAACATGGTCTGGTATCATGGACCTTGTCATTCCGTACCCTGATGCCACACAAGTGGATGCCACACCAGCCATGATTGCCCAAGTAAGATCAAAACTGAAAACACATTCTTTAATCTATTTTCAGATCACACTCTGAACCCTTGGAAAAAGTTCCATGTGTGTCTCTAAAGGCAGCGGCTATTTACATTAAGAGTTTAAGAAGGTAGATGCCTTTACATGCACATGAACTTTAATGACATCCCATTCTTAATCCGTAGGGTTTAACATGGAGTTGGCCCACCCTTTGTAGCTATAACAGCTTCAACTCTTCTGAGAAGGCTTTCCACAAGTTTTAGGAGTGTGTCTATGGGAATTTTTGACCATTCTTCTAGAAGTGCATTTGTGAGGTCAGGCACTGATGTTGGGCGAGAAGGCCTGGCTCGCAGTCTCCGCTCTAATTCATACCCAAAGGTGCTCTATAGGGTTGAGGTCAGGACTCTGTGCAGGCCAGTCAAGTTCCTCCACATCAAATGTGCTCATCCATGTCTTTATGGGCCTGGCTTTGTGCACTGGTGCACAGTCATGTTGGAACAGGAAGGGGCCATCCCCAAACTGTTCCCACAAAGTTGGGAGCATGAAATTGTCCAAAATGTCTTGGCATGCTGAAGCATTAAGAGTTCCTTTCACTGGACCTAAGGGGCCAAGCCCAACCCCTGAAAAACAACCCCACACCATAACCCCCCCCTCCAGCAAACTTTACACTTGGCACAATGCAGTCAGGCAAGTACCGTTCTCCTGGCAACCACCAAACCCAAACTTGTCCATCAGATTTCCAGACAGAGAAGTGTGATTGGTCATTCCAGAGAACAGTCTCCACTGCTCTACAGTCCAGTGGCGGCGTGCTTTATACCACTGCATCCCACACTTTGCATTGCACTTGGTGATGGTGAGGGCTTAGATGCAGCTGCTCGGCCATGGAAACCCATTCCATGAAGCTCTCTACGCACTGTTTTTGAGCTAATCTGAAGGCCACACGAAGTTTGGAGGTCTGTAGCTATCGCCACTTTTACGTGGCCTACCACTTTGTGGCTGAAAGTTGCTGTTGTTCCCAATTGCTTCCACATTTGTTATAATACAACTAACAGTTGACCATGGAATATTTAGTAGTGAGGACATTTCACAAATGGACTTATTGCACAGATGGCAACCCATAACGGTACCACGCTTGAGTTCACTGAGCTCCTGAGAGTGACCCATTCTTTCACAAATGTTTGTAGAAGCGTCTGCATGCCTGGGTGCTTGATTTTATACACCTGTGACCATGGAAGTGATTGGAACACCTGAATTCAATGATTTGGAGGGGTGTCCCAATACTTTTGGCAATATGGTGTATATTTTATGCCTCCTTGTGCATACAAAATTTCATTGGATTATTAGAAATTTAGACAGTGAAATTAAATATTTGGAAATCTAAACTGATATTTCCTAAACTAAAAGCAAAAGACATAAATAACCTTCTTGAAACTTTTTTTGGTTAAGAATCGTTTGGTAAAGACGTACTGTGCAATTGCATTTAAATCTATATTAAACTTTGGTTTTTCTATCTAGTAAACTGCTCTTTGGTTCTTCAGGGTTGGGACCCCAAGCGGATGTTTGAGGAATCAGACAGGTTCTTTACTTCTCTGGGTCTTCTTCCTATGCCTCCTGAGTTTTGGGACAAGTCCATGCTGGAAAAGCCAACTGATGGCCGTGAAGTGGTCTGCCATGCCTCTGCTTGGGACTTCTACAACCGTAAAGACTTCAGGTACATGCCTCATATTACGGCAGGACAGTCATACTCAGGCATTGTAGCACAATCTCAGAAAAAAATGGTACAAAAGCTGTCACTGGGACAATAGCCTTTAAAAAGGTTCTAATATGTACACTTTTGGTACCAATAGGTATGTACCTTTAAGGTACTAATATGCACTCTCTAGGTACAAAGGTGTACCTTTTGAAAGGTCACAGCCCCAGTGACAGCTTTTGTACCTTATTTTTCTGAGAGTGCATGAGAGGAGTGATATTTTCAATAACAAATGCTGTGTTACATGTAAAAACCAATAAGGTTTTATGACATGAAGTTTGTTCCAAAAACATCCCAAAAATCAAGATTGCAAATTTTTTTCAATATAATTCAAATGGACTACATACAATGCTTAACAGTGTATCCCCTTGTGAAAAAGAAGTGCTTAATTGTAGTAAATGTGCCCTTGTAGTGTACTTCAAATCCTAAAAGTATATTTTTAAAAGAACTTACTTGCAGATAATATAATAATGAAATAAAAGGCCACTTAAGTGTACTTAAAAAGAGTACACTTTCATGTTTCTTTCACTTATGTACACTTCTAAAAAGTTCACTTTGTAATAAGGTCAAATTAAAAGTTTTACTTTAAAGTACATTTATCATTTTAATAATCTTTTGTGATGTTTTAAAGAAATACTTATTTTCGATGTGTTGACTAACATACTAAAGCACATGTTAAGTATTTGATTATAATTTGAACTGTAGTGTCTTATTTGATATTACATTTAAAGTGTAATAGTTTTAAATTTACAAAATTACAACATTATTACAAATGTGTAATTACAAATATATTTAAAGGTATAGTAAGTGATTTCTGAGAAACACTGTTGATATTTGAAAATGACACCCAAACAAACATGCCCCTCCCTTCATTGCTCTGCCCCCAAAATAATGAACATGTAACACAGGCAAACACCAACAGCTGGTGCATCAGCTGTGATTCAGCAACAACAGCACAAAACAGCATATCTTGGTTCTGTGAAACTTAGCAAAAACCAACTTACGTTACTTGCGTATCAAGCAGAAACAAAGCAACTTTGGCATCCATTTTGAGGCCTTCCCTCTCTCTAACGTCTCTCCAGTGTTTTTCCAATATTACCATGGGTCCTAAAGCTCTTCTTCCAGTTATATTTCTCTGACCTTTTCCTTCTTGGTAATATCTCAGCCATCTCTCTTTCTACAAATGTCCCACTTGCTCAATCTCTCCTCCCCCAATCATACGCCCCCCTACTGCTGATTGGCTACAAGAGTGTTTTGGTTCTCTGGATCAGTCCACTTTTTTCCCCCTCCTTTTTACACAGCCTGATGGACTACAGTATGTACAAAAACAACTATTATTCATTTTCATTTAATTGTAAATATAATACAATTAGGTGTTCGATAACATTAATTCAGAATTAAGTAAATTCTTTTAAAGTATATTATTTCCTTAAGTACTATTTTTAAAAGTTTCACAAGCGTCGTGTTATTAACATAGGAACAAACTCAGCTGGAATCAATTGCGCATTGGATGTGGAGCGTTATTTGTATAATGTATAAAGTTTCTAAATACAGTAGAGTGTTTGGTTTTGTCTTGATTCAGTCACTATGCTGCCTATGGGCAGTAAATGTCAACAGATCTTGCTAGTTTTTAGTAAAAGCCTAAGATGTCTGCCAGGCCAAATAAACCACAATTTCATGTACTCCTCTTGTTCATTTGATAATGGGAGGATGTCAGAGCTGAAATGACATCTGAAACAACAGCCTTCTAGCCTTTTCCTTCCCATGTGTTATCTTGTGAACCTCACTGTGAACCTTTTCCCCCATCCTCTTACCATCTCTAGGATCAAGCAGTGCACGGTGGTGACCATGGATGACCTCATCACTGTGCACCATGAGATGGGCCACGTTCAGTATTTCCTGCAGTATAAGGATCAACCCATCTCTTTCCGCGATGGCGCCAACCCTGGATTCCATGAGGCCATCGGTGACGTATTGGCCCTGTCAGTCTCCACACCTAAACATCTTAAGAGCATTGGCCTGCTGGACAAGGTGGAGGAAAATAAAGGTACATCCGTAATTAAGCTTGCAACAAAACACACGTTAAATGCTAGTCCAAACTCTAAGTGGTTTTTACTGGTTTGTAGAGAGCACCATCAACTTCCTGATGAGCATTGCGTTGGATAAGATTGCCTTTCTGCCTTTCGGCTACCTGATGGACCAGTGGAGGTGGAAAGTATTTGATGGAAGGACCTCAAGCTCAGAGTACAACAAAGAGTGGTGGAACCTGAGGTGAACATTCTTCTACTAATCCACACCGTTAAAGGGGTAGTAGGGCCCTGTGAGTTCCGTGATGCGGAATCCAGTCATATAATAATGGAATTTACTGTATAATGCAGAATTTCTGTGAATATTAAACCGCAAAAAGACTATTTAAATCGAAAGTCTGCATGTTCTGCGTGTCTCTGTGTGAATGAGCGGCGGAGTTTGGCCTACTACACATACTCATGCACGTTTGACGCTTGTGGTGTTTTTACTGTCTGCCATCTCACTATATGAGGACATGAACAGATGAATTTCATCTCCAGAGCTGCTCTGAGAGTCACTTCACCAGCTTTTCATTTTATCATTCCAAATGCTGTGTCATTTCAAAAGGCAGTGCCTTATGTCATTGTAGCTGCCTCATTTCAGAAAAGTAACCATTATGTTTAAAAGTTAGACAGAAATGACAGTAATTTACACCTCATAACAGTTTTATAATAGACAACATTGATGATGTATGTGTCTGGCAAATGCGACTGTCACTGGGCTGTGCAGTATTAATCCAAAGAATGAGATGCGTGACGCAGAATGAACAATAGATACTTTTAGTTTAGGGTCCAATTCTCACTATTAACTATGACTTTTGCCTCAAACTCCTAATTACTGTGTGTAATAGTTAGCAAGGTAGAGGTTAAGTTTAGGTGTTGGGTAGGATTAAGGGATGTAAAATATGGTCATGCAGAATAAGGCATAAATTTGTGTTTTATAAGTACTAATAAACAGCCAATATCCTAGTGATATGTATGCTAATAAGCAACTAGTTCCTAGTGAGAATTGGACCCTAAATTAAAGTGTTAAAGATACTTTTAATAAGCACTAAGAATTACCAAATACACTACACATTAACATTGACGACACAGAACAGAGAACTGAGAATACTGAGCACTTATAAACACAAGGATGATAATCAACAGAACAGGGAACAGGTGCAAAACTAATTAGAAACCATGGTAACAAACAAGAACTCAGTCAAAGACAGTGACAATGAAACTAAACAGAATACGATAATGAATCTAAGGGCACATTTACACAACAACGATGTACTAAAAACCGAAACATTTTTCCTTTACGTTTTTCAGCATTGTCAAAACAATTGTCATTCACACAGATCCGCGAAAACAATTAAAAACGCTGTATTCTGCTGCCAGGCCAGTAGTTGGCGATTCACTTTGTAATAAACTGAACATGTAATACACATGTGCATGACGGCATCATTTTCAAATTTTTTTTTGTAGTTTACACGAAGACGGCAAAAACTTGCAATTTGTTTTCCGGCCCCCCCCAAATGAGCGGCCAAAATGCATAAAAAAGTTTTCAGTTGAAAAAGACGTTGTGTAAACGGCCCCTAAACAAGGCATGATTGTGACCTTTGGAGGGCGCAGCCTTCAAAATTATACATATTGTTAGATACACAAAAAAACTCAAAGGTCTTTACTAAAAACCTGCCCAAATAAAAGTTAAGTTTAACTAAATTTGTATTAAATCACTATAAAACAACAGGAAAAAATAACCACAATATGATTGCAAATCCTGTATCTCAATTGGGACACTTTAGTGTTTGAAACAATATAGAAACATAAATAATAATAAAAAATTAAGTCGCACATGAAATCATCAATCGTCTGATGACAGCATGGCATTGAGATAAGCAATGACAACAATATTACTCAGTACTTATTTGAGTAAGTACAATGTAATTACGTCACTTTAAAATAAAGTAACCAAACTTAAAAAAAATATTTTAAAAATACTTGTTGACAGCTCAGTTACAAGGCAGATGAAGGCTAACACAAGAGTGTCAAGATGCATCTTTAAAATACTGTTTATTATGTGTATATTATGTGATGTGTTGCATCAATATATCATATTGTTAGTCATTTGATCTATGCATTGATTCCTATTGAAGTATTGTTACACCCTAATTGTTATTTGCCATCAGTTATATTAACATGTAAATTGTGCAATATGTAAAGTTTTTACCAGAGCTGAATTTGTGTATTTTACTGTAACAGAATGAAGTACCAGGGATTGTGTCCACCTGTACCGCGCACTGAGGACGACTTTGACCCTGGTGCAAAGTTCCACATCCCAGCTAATGTGCCCTATGTCAGGTAGATAACAATAAAATAAATCATCAATGTGAAAATATCTCGCATTTATCATGTTACACATCACAGCCTTTGGATTGACCGTTTATTTGGTTTGGCTCTAATAGGTACTTTGTGAGTTTTGTAATCCAGTTCCAGTTCCACAAGGCCCTGTGTGCAGCCGCTGGTCAGCCAGCACCGCTCCACAACTGTGACATCTACCAGTCCAAAGAAGCAGGGAAACTCCTGGGGTCAGTAAAGCACTGGCTGTTTCCAGTTTTTACAAGCACTAAGAGTAATGAAGTAGTGAGATTTTATAGATTTTCATTTTAGCCTGTGAATAAAACACTCTACTCTTTCTTCAGCGATGTGATGAAGATGGGCTTCAGTAAACCCTGGCCTGAAGCCATGACTTTGATTACTGGCCAGCCCAAAATGTCAGTCCAGCCTCTGATGGAGTATTTCCAACCGCTCATCGAGTGGCTAGAGGGGGAGAACAAAAAGAACGGGGACGTCCTGGGATGGCCTGAGTACGACTGGACACCGTACAAAAGTAAGCGTGGAGTCCATGAATCGACATCCAAATGTTGGTTTACCAGTCAAGTGTTTTATTGAAAATTATAAAACGGTTAGTTCCAGTCCTTGATTCAAAATAAAACACAGCTATGGCCGCTTCATCCAACGGTTCTGTGTATCACTACACAACACCCTTCATAACCACTCTTAGCAAAGTAAACATGTTTGTTCTCATTGATATTGTTCATTAGGTTACTGTATTATGTAAGTATTGTGTGAGAGAGCGATCGAGTGAGCGAGTTTATTACCTGCATTTAGATACAGCATTTTCCTTAAGGTCAGTCCTATGTTTCATAATAAAAAGTTAAGGGGGTTTCCCTGTGCTAGTCAAAGCATTTGTCAGTTGTGAAAAGTTTCAGTCCTTTCAAAATAAAACAGTGTAATAGTTTCTGTAAATCATTGTTGGATAAATCTTGCCATTTTTTATGTTTATTAAGGCAGCTACAACTGAGGAAAAAAACTAAATTGCTCCACTGTACAACATGGTTAAGGTGGAAAAGAAATTCAATTTTGTCAACTCTGTCAGACGTCAACTCCATCATGTTTTAATGTCTGATGGTTGACAAGTGCTCTCAAAAAGTCTGTATAATGTGATTTAGTAAGTTTTTTGCAAATGGGGAATGCTGTTTCATGATTCTATTTACATATACTGTATATTTGGCCTCAGCTCGACCTTTGTCAACTCCGTCAGTATTTTACACCGTCAGGTGAAGGTTTTTGTTAATTTTGAAAGAAATGTCTTATTCTTTTTTTAAATTATTGTGTAAAAATGTTAAAACATCAATGGAACTACTTGATATTATGTCTTAATTACCTAAGAACATTGGTGATATATGTTTAATATTAAAAGGAGGGAGGAAAATTAAGGAATTTAGAAACTGGGTTGTTCATAATAGAGTGAAAACAAACAAAAAATAAACAGAGAATGTATTTTATGATTAAGATCCTTTACTGAAAACCAATATTACATAACTGAAGATTTTACATTGTTTTTGGATGGATTAAAAATTCAAAAATGAATAAAATCTATAATAATATTATAGTAATCTCATTGAAAAGTAACACTGGCTTATCCAAGTTTTTCTCTAAAAATTAAAAAGTGTAATTTCCATCAATATCAGAAATCCAGACCATGGCACTTTTTAACACTAACAAAATGCTCCCCCACTTCTCACCTGTTCGTTTCAGTGACCTCCGTGTTGGAAGAGAAGCCGAAAGCAGTCAGCTTCCTGGGATTGAGTGTGGATGAGGCAGGCGCTGCAGCGGGTCAATGGATCCTGCTGGTTCTGAGCATCGTCTTCCTGCTCGGCATCGTCTTCTTAGCCTACAGATACAGGAAGACTAAACGCTTACAGAGCAAATCAATGTCTCAGATGGAGCTCAAGTAACATTCTTCAAAAAGGAATCTATTCTATTCTTACCATGCAGTCATTACTTTTTTGACAAAATTCACCTCTTTTTGAATGTAATGTATATTTATTATTTTTGGTCAAATTTGTTTGACTATGCAATGAAAAGTGACTTGTAATTTATTTGTAAAAAAATTCAGTGTCTGACTGCTGTTTTCAATTACTTCTGTAGTCTTAACTGTGTGCATTTTTTGATTGATTCTACTGGTAAACCTTTATAGAATATACAAAATTAAGACGTTCTGGCTTTGCTTATTGTCTGAGCACAGGAACATTTCATTAGAACAGCAGCCTTCAGTTTTTAAAAACATTTTAATATCAGTACAATATATAAAAAACCTTTAAAGATGTCTTTTGTTTCTGTGTGGACATACAGTATATTTTCTCATCTCAATACCCAGGTCTGAGGTATACAAACACCCTGTGTCTTTTTATTTGCTCAGAATTTAATGAAGTCTAGTGGTTTACCAACTCTATACCTTCTAATAACTAAATGAACCAACTGTAGGCTTCTCTCCAACAACACACTCAAATCCACCAATTGATTATATCAAATTCCACTAAAATATGAAACTTACTCCATTTTACCATAAAAGCAATTAAGAATCTTATACCATATTATACAATATATACTCATCATTGAAAGTGGACTGATCTGAGATTTTTTTTTTTATTAAACCTGCAATCCATGTGGCTCGGCAGTAAAATGGCAGTACATCTTTTATAGAAATGCTAGCATTTGTTCAAGCATACATCTACATTCTTCACTTGTAAAATGAATCGCACCAACATGACAGTAGTTCTCTTGTAGTTGTTCCTCTGCAAAAAAGGGTCAACACAATACAATTTGACACAGTAGAAACAAAGATTCTTAACAGTAAAACAAAAATAAAGACATTAAACTGGAAGTCTTAACGGAATGAATAAACAAGAACTGAATGACACAAAATCAAAAGAAAACTAAACATTGGCTCAAACAATCAGTGGAGTTTGGGGCAGGACTATATCAGTTTTGATTTTTGTTCATATGATGTGAATGCTTTTTCGCGTTGCAGTAATGAGAATTTAATTGTCACACATTTTCGCAAATATAAATATATATATTTAATATATATATATGTATATACACACACATATATAGGATTATTAGGAACACCTGTTCAATTTCTCATTAATGCAATTATCTAATCAACCAATCACATGGCAGTTGCTTCAATGCATTTAGGGGTGTGGTCCTGGTCAAGACAATCTCCTGAACTCCAAACGGAATGTCAGAATGGGAAAGAAAGGTGATTTAAGCAATTTTGAGCGTGGCATGGTTGTTGGTGCCAGACGGTCTGCTCAGTTACTGGGATTTTCACGCACAACCATTTCTAGAGTTTACAAAGAATGGTGTGAAAAGGGAAAAACATCCAGTATGCGGCAGTCCTGTGGGCGAAAATGCCTTGTTGATGCTAGAGGTCAGAGGAGAATGGGCTGACTGATTCAAGCTGATAGAAGAGCAACTTTGACTGAAATAATCACTCGTTACAACCGAGGTATGCAGCAAAGCATTTGTGAAGCCACAACACGCACAACCTTGAGGCGGATGGGCTACAACAGCAGAAGACCCCACCGGGTACCACTCATCTCCACTACAAATAGGAAAAAGAGGCTACAATTTGCACGAGCTCACCAAAATTGGACAGTTGAAGACTGGAAAAATGTTGCCTGGTCTGATGAGTCTCGATTTCTGTTGAGAGATTCAGATGGTAGAGTCAGAATTTGGCGTAAACAGAATGAGAACATGGATCCATCATGCCTTGTTACCACTGTGCAGGCTGGTGGTGGTGGTGTAATGGTGTGGGGGATGTTTTCTTGGCACACTTTAGGCCCCTTAGTGCCAATTGGGCATCGTTTAAATGCCACGGCCTACCTGACCATTGTTTCTGACCATGTCCATCCCTTTATGACCACCATGTACCCATCCTCTGATGGCTACTTCCAGCAGGATAATGCACCATGTCACAAAGCTCCAATCATTTCAAATTGGTTTCTTGAACATGACAATGAGTTCACTGTACTAAAATGGCCCCCACAGTCACCAGATCTCAACCCAATAGAGCATCTTTGGGATGTGGTGGAACGGGAGCTTCGTGCCCTGGATGTGCATCCCACAAATCTCCATCAACTGCAAGATGCTATCCTATCAATATGGGCCAACATTTCTAAAGAATGCTTTCAGCACCTTGTTGAATCAATGCCACGTAGAATTAAGGCAGTTCTGAAGGTGAAAGGGGGTCAAACACAGTATTAGTATGGTGTTCCTAATAATCCTTTAGGTGAGTGTATAGCCAATTGTTATATATAGGTTATATATAGCGCTATAGCATTAGCCAACCAGACATACATCCACATTCACATAATCATATATTTTGCACCCTAGCCTGCGATCATCCTGCTGCGCGATTATGAAAACTTCTGTTTACCCCTCCTCCTCCCCAGCACCACCTGTAGAGATCTGCTATGAGGGTTTTAAAGGGTTAATTCACCCAAAAATTTTAATTACCCCAAGGTTTACTCACCCTCAAGACATCCTATGTGTATATGACTTTCTTCTTTCAGAAGAAATCATGGGGTAATTTTCATTTTTGGATGAAGTAATCCTTTAATATATTTTTGCAGCAGCAATCCTTTATGTATGTTATTTCAACTACGCTGAACAAATTCTTGTGCTTGATCGTCAGCAGAAGCGTAGCAAGCAGTACTTTCCATGCCCCATGCCAATAAATTCTGGGGTTTCACTTTCTTTTGACAGTCCCTTTAACACATTCTGTTGACTATAAGTAACGTTACACTTACATGTCTACTAACTACTGTCTACTAAGAGTGTTAGTAGAATATTAGTAGACTGGTAGGGTTAGAATAAGTTGACATGTATTTGCAAAGTTGCTTATAGTCAGTAGAATGTCTGTTGGGGAGCATCGCAATAAAAAGTTATTACAGATATTAAGCAGACAGTCTACTAATACTCTATGTCGTTGCAAAGTTAGTTATACTCAACAGAATGTTCAAAAGGGACCATCAAAATAAAGAGTTACCAATGCTGATTAAATAATTCACTCTGAGAGTTGTCATGACTGAAATAACTGACTGAGTGAGTTGTTTTTGTCCCGTTTGAGATTCACCCAACTAATGCTGATAGGAACATGATGATTTGGGCAAACATTTTACACACTTCATAGACCTCACTCTTAAAAATAAAGGTTCCAAAAGGAGGTTTTCACAGCGATGCCATGGAAGAACCATTTTTGGTTACCCAAAGAAGTGAACAGTTTGGGTAAAGGGTTCGTTCACCCAAAAATGAAAATTCTGTCGTTCCCAACTCGTAAGACTTTCGTTCATGTTGTGATCTCATCCAAGAAGAACATCATTTAGTTTCATTTTAAAGTAGCTTTATTGAACTCGGTTCTAAATGTCAATCACTCATGATCTTGTTCTCTTTTTTTCTTTTATTCACATATAAACATTCATGAACTCTCACATCAGCTCTGGTAAACGGAGGCTCAAGCATGTTCGCTTAACGTGCGAGAACCAATGAGGTTCATTCTTGTATTACGCAGCACGTTTGAGCTTCTATAAGAACCAATGAGGTTCATTCTCGTGTTACGCATCACGTTTGAGCTTCCACAAGAACCAATGAGGTTCTTTCTCGTGTTACACAGCACGTTTGAGCTTCTGTAAGAAATTTGTTCTCGAGCGTCAAGCATATTCGGTTGAGCTTCTGTTTGTGTTTGCTGATCAATGTTTATATGTGAATAAAAACCTAAATTCAATCTGTTCTTCATATAGAGCGACCGTGTCTCTTCAGAAAATGTGGACTAAACCGATCAATTCATATAGAACCATTGTTTTCTTACTGTGAAGAACATTGTAATAATCTGAAGAACCTTTATGCGTTGGAAAGGTTCAGTGGATGTTAAAGGTTCTACATGGAACAATTGATGCCAATAAAGAACCTTTATATTTAAGAGTCTTCCTCCATTGGAGGAAGTAGCTGGAAAAATGGAACAGTTCTTAAACTTACAGAGTTACAAAATAAGCATCCAAACAAAATGCAATTTAATTCAGCAGAACTGATAATCATGTCTATTTCCTCAGTGCTGTTTGATGAGAACCGGCGGTCTCAGATCAGTTATAGCATGATGGACAATGTCAATGAGTAAAAATGACCCACTGCTTTGGCAGGTAAACTATAGCAGACATCTTCTGACCTCAGCATAAGGGGGAAAGTTAGTATTTCACCTTGATTACATATAAAAAAAAATATTATAGTGGAATGAAATTTAACATGCTTGAAACCAAAACATATTTACATGTTCACGAAGATTTAAAAAAAAGTAAAATAAATCAATTCATCATTACTAGGTCAGAGATGTCCTAGACATTGCCGACAATCTGGCATTGCTGAAAGTGGTTTAATGGTCTACAAAACATGATATTGCACACAGACCAACAAACAATTCAAAACGTTCTCAATAGCTCACTGCGTGTGAATGACAGCTCCAAACGCCAGTGTTCAGTGTCCGTTGAGTTGTCCGGGGTTAATAAAAGACATCCTCCAATCATCACGCTCCCCTGGCTCTGGACGGAGAGAGGTGAAGAGGTCAGTAGTAATATTCGTGCATTTCTGTCCAGTTGGTGACCCAGAGTTTCTTGCTCAGTTCTTGCTCGGGCTGAAAGGCCAAGTTATACTTATAGCGTTCCTCTTTGCGTACTTTCACACCGTGGTACTTTGGCATTATCCTGTAGTAAACAGCCCTCTTGAAGAAACCACACTGCTCAAAACAGACAGAGAATGAAAGAAACATTTCAGATAAGAATGACGGATATGCTTCTTAATAAAACTTTAATAGGAATAATTTACCCCCAAATTAAAATTGTATCATTTATTCACCCTTATTCCAACCCTGCATTATTTTCTTGAGGTGTTTTCCATATGAGAGTAGACAGTGGTTTATGCTGCAAAGCTCAGAAAAGGCTTCACAAAAGCAATAAATAAAAGTAGTCCACATGACGTGTGCACTAGATTTCAAATATTTTGAAGCTATTTGATAAATTTGTGAGAAAAATTTCACAGCTTCGTTTCTCATTTGCTTTTTTCAAATTTACTGTGCTATGATCGTTCATGTGACACAAGAAAAGTTGTCTGGCATTACATTTTAATTGAATGTAAGCACAAATTACATTTGTAATATTTATTATACTTGTATGATGCTTTTCATTTTTGGAGCTTTGCAGTAAAAATCTGAATCCACTTTCCTTGATTAAAAAAAAATAGCAGCTTAGAAATGGCCTCATTTTGTGTTTCATAGAAGAAAATAAATAATATGTGGTGAGTAAATGATGACAAAATATTAGTTTTGGGGTGAATAAGTAACACAATGTTTAAAGATCATACAAAAAAATCTTAATGCCTTAATAGAAAGCAACAATTCGGTTCTGGAATTAAAAACTCCATTCATTTTCTCCATAGGGAAACTGATTTTACTGTGAGCAACGAGGTTGTTAATCGATGGTATTTTCCTCTGCTGAAGCCGTCAGCCTGCATTATTTCAAAATTTTAACAGCAGAATTTGTGGTGAAAAACTACATTACCCATGATGCTGTACAGAAAATTCCACTAATCAGAGCGTCGAAACAAGTACAACTCGCCAAAAAAGCTATTTAGTTCCGCCAACTCCCATGAAGCATGTGAGTAGTTTTATATTTTTTCACCATTTTTAATTTGATTATGTGGTTTGCAATGCTTCATGGGATTGTAATTCTTTCCCTCATTCAAGCCATTAAATACACAGTCTTGTACCTTTGTATTTTTGTCCGATTTTCAAATACTTTTTTTGCATCAAATCAAAGTTTGTAGTGTTATAATTCATCTTGTATCAGGTTTATGGCTTATAATGCTTATAACGAAGACTAAAAAAAAATCCTATTGGAAAAAATGAATGGAAAAAATACTTCTGGAACCAAAGCCACTAATGCACTCTATTGAGACTAGTTGAAATTACAGTGGACAAAAGAATATAATGAAAATGGGGGGAAAAAATGCATTGAGATTCCCATTTGAGCTCCATTTTACTTGGGAATATTTAGGGTTAGGTTACTGAGCAAGATAGACAGAATAAGAAAAGAAGAGATTGTTATTTGACTCTGGCAGTGAAGGGATTGCGGAGTAAGGAGGTGAGTAACAGGCTTGCAAAGTGAAAAGTCAGAAAAAGCGTATGTTAACTAGGGAGAAATCATGGCTCTGCTTTACCAAAGGGCCCTAACGGTGCTGCCATAGCGGCCCACGGGCCCCTGCAGGCTCAGAATTCCTCCGTCAGCCTCTCTGTCTCAGAGGGCTGGATCTTTATTTCTGCTTTCTGGGATTTGGCCTCATACATCTCCCTCCTGCTGGCCCGTCGGAAGAAACCGCACTGTGGAGGAGGAGTGGAGCCCAAGGCGGGACATTTATTACTAATTTCAGTAATAAGATGCGGTGACATTTTACATCAAGGGTGTGCTGTAAAATTGAATTTCATGGACTGCAAGCATGTGGTTTAAATCTGTCCTGCCATATGGGCCTATTAACTGTCCTTGGTTAAGTTATGGTTTATAAATAAATGTTTTAGAAAGATGCCTTAAAGTGGATGGTATGACCAAAATCTAACTTCATGCTATGAATAATTTTATGTAACGGTTTACGCTATCATTCAAAAGTTTGGGATCAGTATGATTTTTAAAAAAAAGAAATGAATTCTTTTTTCCAGCAAGGACACATTAAATTGATAAAACAAAAGTTGAACTTTCTATTTATTAAATAATCCTGAAAAAAAAATGCATCACGGTTTCCACAAAAATATGAAGCAGCACAACTGTTGAAATGTTTACTGAGCACAAAATCATCATATTAGAATGATTTCTGAAGGATCATGTGACACTGAAGACTGGAGTAATGATGCTGGAGTAATTTTTTTATTAAATAAATGCTGCCTCGGGGAGCATAAGAGACTTTTTTAAAAAACATTTTTAATGTGAATAAAATCTCCAAACATTTGAATAGTAGTGTATATATATCACAGTAGTCATTTTTAGACTATAAATAATGTGATTGTTTTAATTTTTTATAATCTAGTGAAATACTTAATATCATTTGATTATTTTCATTTTTGTTTGGAATTTGTAGGACACACCAAAAATAAAATAATTTTACTTTTGCATTATCCCCCATTAGTTAATAAAGTGAGATTAAATACATAAAGTATATTTGTGTAATATAACATATTTAATTATTGCAGGTTTACGTAATATTCTGAGACTGCATTTCACAGTTGTTATTCATTTAGAAGAATACTGAATTTGTTTTTGTGCAAGAGAGATGGGCAATTGCATGATCACGTTTAGTCTACAACTAGAGTAACCATCATGTGTACACAGCGAACACAACGCCTCTGCACTTACTCCTGATTTCTCTCAACATGGGAGCAGGAGAGCTGTCAGTCAATAAATGGGAAAACAAAGTAACTTCCGTTACTTATTTGAAAAAGTTACTTATTTAAAGAAAAAAAGTAAAATGTTGTTGTAAATTTAAAAGTAATCCATTACTTTACTCATTACTTGAAAAAAGTAATCTGATTGTGTAACTCACATTACTTGTAACATTCCCCCAACACTGACATCAACTCAGATAGATCAGATAGACCAGATGAGCCATATTCAATGCCATCGTAAAATAGCACACACCTGTGACCAATCGATTAAATTCTATCACATTTCTACCATCTCATCTCAAGTATATAACATAATACTTCCCAGACCAGTTGTGACCTGGATTTCAGATCATTCTAAATGATGGGCAAAAAATGTAGTTTTGACATCGAGCACAAATACCTTCCACAGAATGAGACTGATGATGCCTAATAACAGTATCCCTGCAACTGCTGCAACAATGATGATCCAGAGAGGAACTTCATACGGCATCTCCTCTCCCAGCACCGGTTCAATATTTACTGAAAACTACAGAGACAAAGGGACATTCAAAACAGATGAGCTTTCAGCATGCCATTAGGAGGTACACTGTGAATATTTTAAAGGATCAGTTTCTTCCGAACAGAACATTGTGTCAACATTTATTCACTCTCATGTCATGCTAAACCCATGGAACACAAAAAGCACAAAAGATTCAGAGTTTATAGTGACCACAAAAAAGCACAATAAAAGTAGTCCATATAACTATATTTTCAGTGATATACCTACCCCTACAATAACTGTTCTGTTAATAACCCACTCTGACTGTCCGTGGGCGGGGGATAGAAAAATGCGGAAGTATAATCTGTAGTTTTCACGAAAGTGTTTTGTGTCATCTGGTGGACATTTGCTGACAAATAAACGTGTATTTCCTGGTCCAGGTAACACGGAGAACGAGTAAACATTGTTCATTTATATATCCTACTGACATTGTAACAATATGAAGCAGTTTGAAAAATCGGCAAAGTTACACTTTAATTGTCTTTTAACCTCTAGTCAATATGACTTGTACACTATATTACAATGTTTCAGAAGACTTACTATACAATACATTGCATGAGTCATCTTCATCCAGTACAAACGTTTTCCATATTTTTTATATGCCTCGGATCCCCAAATATGATCATCCTCATGTGGGGGACCCCCATCCTATAATTTAAAATGCATCACCCAATTTATACACTGAAAAATTAAAAATAAAAATGTGTTTATATTAAGTTACATTATTAGTTACATTATTATATGTTTTTCTACACATTATAGCATTGTACTGTTAAATGTATTATTAAATTTTAATAAAAAAATTTTTTTTATTATTATTTATTTTCATCTATTTAATAAATGAATAAATTACTTATACTTTTATTTTAATAACATTTTTATTAATTCATTTATTTATTTTAATCTAATTATTTATACAGTACTGGTCAAAAGTTTGGAAACATTACTACTTAATGTCTCTTATGCTTATCAAGCCTGCATTTATTTGATCAAAAATACAGAAAAAACTGTAATATTGTGAAATATTAAAATAATTTAAAATAATGGGTTAGAATGATTTCTTAAGGATCATGTGACACTGAAGACTGGAGTAATGATGCTGAAAATTCAGCTTTGATTACAGGAAAAAATGACAGTTTACAGTACTTTACAGCTATTTTACATTGTAATAATATTTCACAATATTACTGTTTTTTTTCTGTATTTTTGATCAAATAAATGCAGGCTTGATGAGCATAAGAGACTTCTTTCAAAAATATCAAAAATAGTAATGTTTCCAAACTTTTGACCAGTACTATATACACTCACCTAAAGGATTATTAGGAACACCATACTAATACTGTGTTTGACCCCCTTTCGCCTTCAGAACTGCCTTAATTCTACGTGGCATTGATTCAACAAGGTGCTGAAAGCATTTTTTAGAAATGTTGGCCCATATTGATAGGATAGCATCTTGCAGTTGATGGAGATTTGTGGGATGCACATCAAGGGCACGAAGCTCTCGTTCCACCACATCCCAAAGATGCTCTATTGGGTTGAGATCTGGTGACTGTGGGGGCCATTTTAGTACAGTGAACTCATTGTCATGTTCAAGAAACCAATTTGAAATGATTGGAGCTTTGTGACATGGTGCATTATCCTGCTGGAAGTAGCCATCAGAGGATGGGTACATGGTGGTCATAAAGGGATGGACATGGTCAGAAACAATGCTCAGGTAGGCCGTGGCATTTAAACGATGCCCAATTGGCACTAAGGGGCCTAAAGTGTGCCAAGAAAACATCCCCCACACCATTACACCACCACCAGCCTGTACAGTGGTAACAAGGCATGATGGATCCATGTTCTCATTCTGTTTACGGCAAATTCTGACTCTACCATCTGAATGTCTCAACAGAAATCGAGACTCAGTCTCAGACTCCAGTCTTCAACTGTCCAATTTTGGTGAGCTCGTGCAAATTGTAGCCTCTTTTTCCTATTTGTAGTGGAGATGAGTGGTACCCGGTGGGGTCTTCTGCTGTTGTAGCCCATCCGCCTCAAGGTTGTGCGTGTTGTGGCTTCACAAATGCTTTGCTGCATACCTCGGTTGTAACGAGTGGTTATTTCAGTCAAAGTTGCTCTTCTATCAGCTTGAATCAGTCGGCCCATTCTCCTCTGACCTCTAGCATCAACAAGGCATTTTCGCCCACAGGACTGCCGCATACTGGATGTTTTTCCCTTTTCACACCATTCTTTGTAAACTCTAGAAATGGTTGTGCGTGAAAATCCCAGTAACTGAGCAGATTGTGAAATACTCAGACCGGCCCGTCTGGCACCAACAACCATGCCACGCTCAAAATTGCTTAAATCACCTTTCTTTCCCATTCTGACATTCAGTTTGGAGTTCAGGAGATTGTCTTGACCAGGACCACACCCCTAAATGCATTGAAGCAACTGCCATGTGATTGGTTGATTAGATAATTGCATTAATGAGAAATTGAACAGGTGTTCCTAATAATCCTTTAGGTGAGTGTATATATATACCTTTTTTCACTGACCCCTTTTCACTCCCTTAGGGCCCATCTCAGTTTGAAAGCTCCTGGTCTAGACTACTTTAATGGTGCTTTTACAGTTCTTTTTTTGGAGCTTGATAGTCCAATCACTATTGGCTGAACTTTAATGTGAATAGCTCTGACCTCTCTGGTCTGGTTGTCCATTTTGATGGCCAGTTTGTCTGTCTGCAGTCTCAACGTGGCCTGCCCCTTTACCGCCACTCTGAAGGCATTGGCGTAATCCTGTGAGAAAACCACAAAGATGCCAAGAGCCTTTTAGTGAACACCTTGACAAAGAGTATGAACAGCTACTGATGAACAGCTACTGTACAAACCTCCAGCAAGGTGCCGTTCCACACACGTGACCTGACTTTGATCTCCGCCTGAGTCGACATGTTGTGTAGCGGGCAGGAGAAGGTCAGACAGTGGGCCGTCTGCTTTGAACACTCCTGAACAGAGATAAAAGACATTCGGGTGATGAAATAACTGGTGGGACACTATTAAAATCAGTCCTCAGAGAGCAAACGTCTGCCTCACCAGCAAATGGGACACTTTACGAGGTACCAGGACTTTAATAGAAGCCTCTGCATGGGGATATGCAGAGCCCACCTCTCTTTTAGATCGTTTAGTACCTAGATCTGACAACTGGAAGAGATGACAACTGAATGGAGTGAATGAAATTGAAAACGAGTAACTGTGGGCTGCTGTATTCATTTCCTCAGACTCACTGTGAGGTTGAGATAGTTGACAATCTTCCCCGGTGGGACACAGCGTGACTCCGACGCTCCTTTGATCACTATCTCTGTGAGATACAGCAGCCATTTCCCATTGGTTACTGCAAAAGGCCATTCAAAGTCAATCATCAGAGTTCCCAAATCTCCCAGAGGTTCTCCCAGCACTTTCACCTGGAATGTGAACATAATGATTTTTTTTTAGTGTTTTAACATTTGAGCTCTTTAAAGGGAGCGTAAGAGGATAGTTCATCCACAATGTACAGTCATCATTTACACACCCTCATGTCGTTCAAAACCTGTATGACACAAAAGTACATATTCTGAAGAATAGTTCTGGTGACCACTGAGTTTTTGACAAAAAAAACACATTCCTTAAAATATCTTGTTTTGTGTTCCACAGAAATTCAGGGTGTGTAAATGATAACAGAGTGTTAATTTTTAAGTGAACTATTGCTTTAAAAGTGGGCACAGATCTCACTTTGGTCTATTTAGATGTGGTTCCAGTCTACTTTTGATTTCCACGGTTGTTTTTGGGAATCTGCACCAACTAAATATTGTATTTAGTCTTCTTAGTATGAACCCTTTCCACATTTCTGGGGTTCTCAGAAGTCGTCATAGTTTGGGTAAACTTCCATAGCGGAGAACGGGAGGAGAAAACTAATAATTTTTGTATTCCCATTTGCTCCAATATCAAAAGAAAAAAAAATCCATGATAGCATTTCTGTGACCTTCCAAAAGAGGTAAAGTATGAGAGATTGATTACAGCAGTCAGAAGAAACAATTTCCAGTCAACTCCCTCAGCCATTGTATTAGAAACACCTTCGCAGCAGCGTTAATTCATGTTTTGTAATTTACAGCCAAGGTAATATAGCACAAATTATAGCGTTATAAATGTATATTACATTTTTTTAAATGAAAATATTAGAAACTTTTCTAGATTTGCAATGTTGATAACTGTGGAAATGCATCATCACCATCTGTGAAAAGTGTCCATTATAGTTGTAGAACATTTGTATTATTATTAGTAATATATTTCTGCCCTAATTTCTTAATTTTAATGTGGCAATGAACATTGAGATGATTATAAACTTGTTTTTGTCCTCATTCACCGTCTGAGTTTAAATGGCCCAAAACATTTACAACTACACAGAGTAAGATATTTTCTTTTGAAAAAAATTCATACGTTTTAAAAGAATTTGATAGAAAATACTAAAGAAATTAAATCTTTTATTTAGCAAGAATCCATTAAATTAATCAAAAGTGACTGTAAAGACATTTATAATGTTACAAAAAAATTATTTTTTTAAATAAATGCTGTTCTTTTGAACTTTCTATTCCTGAAGAATCCTGAAAAAATGTATCACAATTTCCACAAAATATGAAGGAGAAAATCAGCATTAGAATGATTTCTGAAGGATCATGTGACTCTGAAGACTCTGGAGTAATGATGCTGAAAATTCAGCTTTGATCACAGGAGTAACTTACATTTTTAAATATATTAATTAGAAACAATTATTTTAAATTGTAATCATATTTATTATCTTTCTTGGAGGTAAACCTGCAATAGCACAAACATTCACTAACAACTAAAATGATTTGAGCCAGATACATTCAAATTAAAATCATTTTTGGTGTATGTCCAAACAAACCTATCAGGCCACACTCACAAGGAACACAAGCTCCAGCGGACTCCCTACATCATTGGTGCTGTTCATGGCAGATTCCCCGATCACACTGCCACTGAAGGTCGTGTCAATCCCTGGCTTTTCTCTGCACACGACAGGAAGAGAATGAGAACCACAGAGTTAAAGGTGCAGTAATCGATTTCTGAGAAACACTGCTGAAAGTGAATCAGAACGAGCAGCACAAAACACTTGTAGCCAATCAGCAGTAGGGGGCGTGCCAACTCATGATGGGGGAAGAGCGAGAGCAAGAAGGAGATTTAAAGAAAGACTGTAGAAAGAGAGATGGCTGAGAGACATTACAAAATAGTAATATTAGTGGAAAAATAAGAATTATGATCAGGCAAGAGCTTTAGGACCTGCGTTAATATTAGAAAAGCTTTCCAGCGCTGGAGAGACCTAAACGGGAAGGACGGGGAACAGTCGCAGAGGTTGCGTTGTTTCTGCTCCATACATGAGTAACATTCACAGAACCAAGATATGCCGTTGTTGTAATGTTAGCTGTAGATACAGGACAGTTTGAGTGTCATTGTTTGTCTGGAGCTGGTGTGTTGTATATACTCTTGTGTACTGTATGTTCATTTTTTGTTCTTCCTTGTCGTTTATTTGTGATCTTCGCTTTATTTTTCACTATGATAAAGAGACATCCACTCTTGCATTGCGTGTTCATGCGTTTTGGGGGCGGAGCAATGAAGGGAGGGGTGTGTTTGTTTGGGTTGATTTCAGATATCAACAGTGTTTCTCAGAAATCACTTACTACACCTTTAAACTAAGATCATCAGGACTGTTTTTGTCGTATGAGGACTTATTAACAATGCATAAATAATATGTTTGATACATTTAAGGCAGAGTTATTATAGTTAACTAAAGCCTAAACTGAAACTAAAACCACAAATAAAAATATTTTTGTTACTTGAAATAATATAAATGTTAAATTAAATTAAATATATAAAAAAAACTAAACTAAAAATAAAAACTATATAGACATATTTTTTTATGTTTAACTATTAAAAACAAAATTACAAAATCTTTAACTAAAATTAAAGTGAAAATTTAAAAATAAAAACTAGCATTCGAAATAATAATAAAATATAATAACACTGATTTTAGGGGGTTTATCCACAGCGACAAATATTTTGTTGGCCAGGTACACACTGTTTCAGGATTGATAACTGCATTGAAATAATAATAATTAGTTTCCTAAATTATCATTCCGCGTGTGTACGGAACACGACTCACTCCCGAAACTGCCATGATCAACACAGCGGTAACGATAGCATTATTCTGCCGTCTTGCGTGTTTAGCATTCGCTATTTTGACCTAAGTAATATTACAGTGACAAAATATTCTTTAAGTTTAACTAAACCACTGTCTACAGAGTGGTGTTTTTTATGTTTGTAAGGCTGCTATCTTGCAGTGTTGCCATGTCCACGCATTATAACCACTTTGTGGGCTTCGCTCTTAAAGTTGCTAGTTGTGGGTCACGATATTTTGGTCTTATTTTCAATATAAAGTATTTGGATTTATTTTGGTTTATTATGGGCTTGTTTTTTTTCTTGCAAGATCTGGCAACCCAAGTAAGTAAACGCTTGTATCTCTTTCCCTGTGCGAGTTTAAACACGTCATTAATAACTAGTTGTTCAGTTCGGTTTCGTACACACTGCGTTGTAAATGCGGTTTTGTCACTACCTGCATTTTTCGTGTACCGAACAGGATTAAGCACTAAAAGGTGATTTGACAACCGAATTTAGCTGCAGTGTGTATGTGGCCTTTGTTTTACATGCACAGATGAATCATCATGAATCACATTTTGTCTTATTTTTAACAATATATGAAAGTACGTACAATGAAAAGGTAGTGAGGATTGTGTTCTTCACATTGAGGGTGACAGGAACAGGATACAGATCATTCTGTTCACTTATACTGGAGACAAACACAAACACCGTTCAGTCAGTCACCTTAACAGAAAAGGACCTGCAGAAACAACTTGTGAAATGAAATGTCTTTTATGCACAATTTGTTGAACACTGTGCACTGAGGGCAAACTGTATACTGTATACACCAGAAACCATCTCAGTTACTAACGTTACATACGTACGTGGAGAGCTGAAGTCGAGATTCAATCTGTTCTGTGTAAAGTGTTATACCAGAGGTCTCAAATATGATTTTCAATGAGGTCTGTGAAGACAGAAATCAAGAGAGAACAAATTAGCAAAACATTTCAGCTGCACAGTCTGATTGAGTTCATTCAAATGGCCCGTGGAAAATTAGTCATCAGAGAGGCTTTTTTAATGCACATGCAAATCTTCAGAAAGGTCACACATTGGACATGTTTCAGTAAGAAAACAGGCTGATACCTTCTGATTGCTTTTAAATGGGTTTCCCAGATCGCATATGATGGTGTCGTCAGCGCTGCACTCAATATCAAAACCAGGCTGTAATCAAGACAAACCAAGAGAACATCATTGAAATGATTTAATTAGAGTCTCAAGCAGGAACTTATTTTTAAGTATAAGTATTTTTTTTAAATTGTACAGGAAATACAGGAAAACTGTATTGCTCAGCCTCAGATGTTGCTCTTTCATAACTCAAAAAAGAACACACGTTTGAGATATGAAACTGTTCTTTGTGAAACAGCGCCACCATGTGGACTCACCTGAGTGCGCACTCCTGAGTATTTGAGTGCGGGGGGAATGCTGATGTTGAGCATGGCCTGATGGGCGTCCTCGGCCTGCCTGCCTTCATCTGGCATGTTAGTAATATCCACCATCATCACCAGCTTCTTAATGTTACTGTTGAACTCCATAGTTTGACTGTGAACAAACCAGCACATCCAGCATATGTTCCATGTGTATTTAAACATTAGTTTTTGAGGAGGACTAGCTAATTTGTAAATTCAAATAAAATGGTAACACTTTACAATAAGGTTTAATTTGTTAACATTAGTTAATGCAATAAAGTAAGATGAACTAACAATGGACAATATATTCTTACAGCATTTCTTACCCTTGGTTAATGTTAGTTAAAAATGTGCATGTTCATGTTAGTTTACAGTGCATAAACTAATGTTAACAGATACAACTTTTGATCTTAATGTATTAGTAAAGGTTGAAATGAACATTTACTAAGATTAATAAATGCTTTGGAAGTATTGTTCACTGTTAGTTAATGTTAATTAAAGTAGTTAAGTAATGTTAACAAATAAAACATTATTGTAAAGTGTTACCAATAAAATGTAGATACTTTTTTATTTATTTATTTATTATGTAGTTAATTTAATTTTTATTCTATGTGCCGCTTTCATGTCTGTCATATCTCTCCTGTGGTATGTTTCTTCTCACATAATAAAATAACTGAAACTCAAATCTACTTAATTCCTTTTTTGCTAAGTTTGGTAAGTTAATTTTTGGCTAATTATATTTTGTACACCAAAAATATAATATAATATAATATAATATAATATAATATAATATAATATAATATAATATAATATAATATAATATAATATAATATAATATAGGTAAATTGCCAATACTTTATTTTGCAATAATCAATATAAAATAAATAAAATGAAATAAAATAAATTAATGCTCTTCCACTCACACAGGACATATACACATGGACCTTACAGTAATCATTAGATTTATGGATAAGCCAGCCAAAATTAGATTATAATAACTGCTTTCACTCAAAAGACATCTGAATGTAGATGAACCTCATCTCTGTTCATATTCAACAGTTTCCATCTAGAATCCTCACTTTAGGAAGGGAATGTAATTCTCATCAGCAAATATGGCCTTCAGCTGCAGGTTACTGCTACACCTGTTGTCATCACCACACTCCTTGTGAAAGTTAATCTGAGGAAAAACACAGCAAAGCACTCTCAAGGCTCACATCAACACAAACCTTCGAGCAGAGGTTTCTGTTTGGCTGACATGGAAATGCAGACTGGTTTGTACCTCATTTTTGTCTGTCAGGGTCTGCTGGCCGCTCAGCACAGGGAAAGCATCCAGGTTCTGTAATGTTTGTTGTGCTGCTGCTTTCTGCTCATATAGGGACACGTTCAATGTGAACACTATGGGCTGAAGTTTGTCCCTCACAGGGCTCTGGAGAGGGTAGAAAAAACCTGTGCATTCACTAAACAGATTACGGGTTCAGAATTGCATACTACTATACTACTAGTTTCTTATTGTATCCAATGCAAATTTTCTTTATAAATTAAATATATGTATTATATACATTTTATATATATATACACACACCGATCAGGCATAACATTAAAGGTGAAGTCAAGTACAATGAGGTAAAGTGAATAACACTGATTATCTCTTCATCACGGCACCTGTTAGTGGGTGGGATATATTAGGCAGCAAGTGAACATTTTGTCCTCAAAGTTGATGTGTTAGAAGCAGGAAAAATGGGCAAGCGTAAGGATTTGAGCGAGTTTGACAAGGGCCAAATTGGGATGGTTAGACGACTGGGTCAGAGCATCTCCAAACTGCAGCTCTTGTGGGGTGTTCCCGGTCTGCAGTGGTCAGTATCTATCAAAAGTGGTCCAAGGAAGTAACAGTGGTGAACCGGCGACAGGGTCATGGGCGGCCAAGGCTCATTGATGCACGTGGGGAGCGAAGGCTGGCCCGTGTGGTCCGATCAAACAGACGAGCTACTGTAGCTCAAACTGCTAAAGAAGTAAATGCTGGTTCTGATAGAAAGATGTCAGAATACACAGTCCATTGCAGTTTGTTGCGTATGGGGCTGCATAGCTGCAGACCAGTCAGGGTGCCCATGCTGACCCCTGTCCACCGCCGAAAGCGCCAGCAGTGGCACGTGAGCATCAGAACTGGACCACGGAGCAATGGAAGAAGATGGCCTGGTCTGATGAATCATGTTTTCTCACGTAGATGGCCGGGTGCGTGTGCTTTTCTTACCTGGGGAACACATGGCACCAGGATGCACTATGGGAAGAAGGCAAGCCGGTGGAGGCAGTGTGATGCTTTGGGCAATATTCTGCTGGGAAACCTTGGGTCCTGCCATCCATGTGGATGTTACTTTGACACATACCACCTACCTAAGCATTGTTGCAGACCATGTACACCCTTTCATGGAAACGGTATTCCCTGGTGGCTGTGGCCTCTTTCAGCAGGATAATGCACCCTGCCACAAAGCAAAAATGGTTCAGGAATGGTTTGAGGAGCACAACAACAAGTTTGAGGTGTTGACTTGGCCTCCAAATTCCCCAGATCTCAATCCAATCGAGGATCTGTGGGATGTGCTGAACAAATAAGTCAGATCCATGGAGGTTCCACCTCGCAACTTACAGGACTTAAAGGATCTGCTGCTAACATCTTAGTACCAGATACCACAGCACACCTTCAGGGGTCTAGTGGAGTCCATGCCTCGACGGGTCAGGGCTGTTTTGGCTGCAAAAGGGGGACTAACACAATATTAGGAATGTGGTCATAATGTTATGCCTGATCAGTAAATATATATATATATAGGCTGCTTTTCTTCCTTTTCCAACTAATCTGTTATTATAAATAAATAAATACATACATACATAAATTGATTCATTGATTATTATGGTTATTAATAATAATAATAATTTATTCATTCATTTATTTATAAATATAAATTATCCAAAATTTACTATAAAATTAATAAAAATAAATAAATTTAATAAATACATAATTATATAAAACACAATTATAACTATTAATAATAATACATTTATTTATTCATTCATTTACTTTATAAATAAATATACATTTTATAACATAATATATAATTAATATAAATAAACATAAATTTAATATGAATCAAATATAATGATAATAATACATACATTTATCAATTTATTTCTTTATAAATAAATATAAATTACATAAAATATAATATATGATTAATAAAATAAATTATACATTTATCATTAACATTAATTATTGTTATTATTATTATTATTAGACATTAAATACCCTAATACTACGGCCATCTAAATGCAGGATTTGAATCTGTGTGAATATATATATATATATATATATATATATATATATGTGTGTGTGTGTGTGTGTGTGGTCTGAGCAGGTGGTCTCTCACATTAACACTAAGTTCCAGCTCTTGACATGCGGGAGCAGAGAAAGAAAGAAGGCCTGTAAATATACTTTGCTTGTTGTCAAGGAAACGAACTCGGGCGCCACGACGATTATGGTCAGCATCAACTGTGTACTTCACAGCTGAAGCAGGGAGAAACAAACAGCACATGGTTAATCCAATAAAACACAGATGAAACACTCCTGAATCAGGGTTCCCACTTACTGATGTCCTTCTTGAAGGCTTTGTTTCCATTGCTGAGAGTGTAACTGAAACACACCTTCACCTTTATGCTATAGAAATAACATAACATATTATAATTATTTTAAATGTAACTACAGGACAAGTATAATATAATAATTTTACAGCTAATGCACACTGAAAAATCAAATGCATGTGCCTGAAACATTTGTCTTCTTACCAGGAATGAACACACTGGCTTGGAATCACAATCTTCGGCTCCACTGTAAAGTTTTTGGAGAGGTGGATGACCGGACGCGACCTGAAAAACACATCAAGAATCACATATTTTGAGGTTATCTAACAGAACGGATTGATTTAGTTAAATGCTTGTGTCCAGCAGGGGGCCCTCCAAGCATGCAGGGACCACATAACTATTTGGCATCTGGTATTAATCTGGATGCTTGTTGGCTGCTTGCTCTGTTATTTTTGTTTGTATGTATGTATGTATGTAAAGTTTGGAAACATTACAATATGTTTATGTTTTTGAAAGCAGTCTTTTATGCTCACCAAAGCTGCATTTATTTAATCAAATATACAGTAAAAAATATTGTTTACAAATTAAAATAACTGCATCATTACTCCAGTCTTCAGTGTCACATGATCCTTCAGAAATCATTCTAAAATGCTGATCAAGAAACATTTCTTCTTATTATTATTATTATTATTATCAATGTTGAAAACAGTTGTGCTGTTTAACATTTTTGTTAAAAATAATTTATTAAATATATGTTTTTTGTAACATTATAAATGTCTTCACTGTCACTTTTGATCAGTTTAATGCATCCTTGATGAATAAAAGAATTAATTTCTCTCTCTTCTCCTTTATCTTACCACAAATGTTTGAATGGTATCATGGTTCCCACAAAAATGTTAAACAGCAAAAACATTTTCAATATTGATAATAAGAAGAAGAAATGTTTCTTGAGCATCAAATCATCATATCAGAATGATTTCTGAAGGATCATGTGACACTGAAGACTGGAGGAATGATTCTCCATCACAGAAATAAATGACATTTTAAAATATATTCAAATAGAAAACAGCATTTTCAATTATATTTCACAATATTACTGTATTTTTTAATAAATAAATGCAGCCTTGGTGACACATTAAAAACATTAACAACTTGTAATGTTTCCAAACTTTTGACACTGTACATAAGTAAAAAAAAATATATCTTGTTTTGTAAATTTACTATTAATAATAATAATAAAAATAATAATACATGTATTTATTTAAATATAATCATTATAACTTACATAAAACATAATATACTAAAACAATCTATATATATTTGTTTACAGAGCTTGGACTGAAAAGTTTTTTTTTGAGATTATGAAAAACACATTCAAGTGTGTCCAAACTGTTGATCAGAAATAAAAAACATTTGGAAAAAGAAATCAAAATCCCTCTGAATAATGTCAACATCTATATATACAAAACACTGTTGAAAGACTGAACCTCAAGAGAGCGATGCGGTCGTCCATGGAGCCCACCAGAATGTCAGGATAATCATTTCCATCCATATCCATTCCTCCATTGAGAGAGTAGCCAAATGTCTTAAAGCCACTGGGACCTAATGATTTCCCCTCTATCACCTAAGAGAAAGAGCATACAGTAAATCATCTGTTCTTATTCCCACAGTCTCTAATACAAGGTCCAGATATGTCAGATATGATCAACTGTTGATTGTCTATGATCACATAATGATATGAAACAGTATGTAACTGCAGAAAAGTCACTCCAAAATCTGAAATAAATTTGTTCCATACAAATCCCATGATGTTTTGCTTTACCTGGCTGGGTTCCTTGTTCATTCCATTTTTACTTCCCATCCATATAAAGACTTTCCCAAAGTCTTGGAACGGAGCACCAACAGCAAAATCTGAATGAACAAAACAAGACAGAAACCCCAAAACACGTGATGAACTCTTCATGGCCTCCAGATGGCAGCATTATGAAACGAATCACATGAAATGAGACACTTCTGCATATACAAGTACCATTTAAAATATATTTTTTTAAATGCTTTTGAAATAAATCTCATACGCTCACCCAGACTGCATTTATTTGACCAAAAATACAGTAAAACCAGTAATACTGTGACATATGATCATGATTTAAAATAGCTGTTTTCTATTTGAATGAATTTTCAGCATCATTACTCCAGTCTTCAGTGTCACATGATCTTTCAGAAATCATTCTAATATGCTTATATGCTGCTCAAGAAACATTTATTATCAATGTTGTGCTGCTTCATATTTTGTGGAAACTGTGATACCTGTTTTTCAGGATTCTTTGATGAATAAAGTTAAAAAGAACAGAATTTATTTTAAATAGAAATCTTTTTTAACATTATAAATGTCTTTACTGTCACCTTGATGCATCCTTAGTGAATAAAAGTATTAAATTATTTTTAAAAACTCCAACCTTTTGAACACTAGTGTACTTTTGAACATGCTCATGGAACATATTGATTTTAAAAATGATAGCATACATTTTTAAAATGTTGTTTTAAAACAACTGCATACTCATAATAGGTGTGCGGCATGCAGGTACTACCTTGAAATCCGTCCTGATTGACGTCCCCCACTGCAGCAACAGCAAATCCAAACCCTGAACCTTTTTTACCCTTCAGAACCAAGCTGGCTTTTTCCCGGAAGGAACCGTTTTCGTTCATGAAGATGTAAACAGCACCTCCCTCCTCCTTGTAGCGGTCAAAGTAGAATGGCGCTCCTACGATCAGGTCGTTCCAGCTACAACAGCATGCAACCACACAAATGACATGTTATGTTTAAATGACTAATGTTTATTTTCACAGAAGCTTTAGTAAAGAATGAGAAAGCTGCCATATAAATGCATTCAGCCGTGTATCTGTTGACATGCTTAAGTATAAAGCTCAACAGGATCTTTGCAAGGGCACATGGAGAAAGTTAGACATGCTTTGGTCTACTTCCTTTCAATTCACTTTTAAACTCAGTGAAGCGTCATACAGATCAGTCTCTGTGATGATAACGGATTACTGGATATGCAAACAAAACTGTGTGACTAATATGACTAGCGCGTTTTTGATGAATTGGATCCCATTGAATTTCTATGTACAGACAAAACAAAAATTGAGATGTGTTCTTTTGAAAATATACACTATATTGCCAAAAGTATTGGGACACCCTTCCAAATCATTGAGTTCCAATCACTTCCATTGCCACAGATGTATAAAATCAAGCAACCAGGCATGCAGACGCTTCTACAAAAATTTGTGAAAGAATGGGTCGCTCTCAGGAGCTCAGCGTGGTACCGTGATAGGTTGCAACCTGTGCAATTCGCAAGTCCATTCGTGAAATTTCCTCACTACTAAATATTCCGCTGTCAACTGTTAGTGGTATTATAACAAAGTAGAAGCAATTGGGAACAACAGCAACTCAGCCACGAAGTGGTAGGCCACGTAAAATCACAGAGCGGGGTCAGAGCATGCTGAGGCACACAGTGAGCAGAAGTCGCCAACTTTCTGCAGAGTCAATAGCTACAGACCTCCAAACTTTGTGTGGCCTTCAGATTAGCTCAAGAACAGTGTGTAGAGAGCTTCATGGAATGGGTTTCCATGGCCGAGCAGCTGCATCCAAGCCTTACATCACCAAGTGTAATGCAAAGCGTCAGATGCAGTGGTGTAAAGCACGCCGCCACTGGACTCTAGAGCAGTGGAGACGTGTTATCTGGAGTGACGAATCACGCTTCTCTGTCTGGCAATCTGATAGATGGGTCTGGGTTTGGCAGTTGCCAGGAGAACGGTACTTGCCTGACTGCATTGTGCCAAGTGTAAAGTTTGCTGGAGGGGGGATTGGCCCCTTAGTTCCAGTGAAAGGAACTCTTAATGCTTCAGCATACCAAGACATTTTGGACAATTTCATGCAACTTTGTGGGAACAGTTTGGGGATGGCCCCTTCCTGTTCCAACATGACTGCGCACCAGTGCACAAACAAGGTACATAAAGACATGGATGAGTGAGTTTGATGTGGAGGAACTTGACTGGCCTGCACAGAGTCCTGACCTCAACCCGATAGAACACCTTTGGGATGAATTAGAGCGGAGACTGCGAGCCAGGCCTTCTCGTCTAAAATCAGTGCCTGACCTCACAAATGCGCTTCTAAATTTCCCATAAACACACTCCTAAACCTTGTGGAAAGCCTTCCCAGAATAGTTGAAGCTGTTGTAGCTGCAAAGCGTGGGCCAACTCCATATTAAACCCCACGGATTAGGAATGGGATGTCATTAAAGTTCCTGTGCATGTAAAAGCAGGCGCCCCAAAACTTTTGGCAATATAGTGTATACTTGATTTGATGTGATATAAAATCAAATAAACATCAAATACTAAGATATTATAATAAAAACAACACTTTTAACAGATTAGCCATTTGCAGAACAAACAATACAGTGATTTAGTTGCACAGTGACCTACTCATCATTGTTGAGGTCCGTTACCGCCAAGCAGCTGCCAAAGTACGACCCTATTTGTTCCCCTGGGATCGTCATCAGTTGGTTAAGAACTAAATCTTGTTTTTCTGCCAGGATCACTGAACCCTTGAAATTGTCTCTGGGAGCCCCCGTCACCACAGTGTACTCAGAGCGATCCAGTAACTTTATGTCCTCCAGCACAGAGTAACCTGAAGAAAGAGATAAGTGTTCTTAAACTTCTGTGTGCTTGTCATGCTACCATAAAGTTCATTTACAGTCAAGAGACTCTTTTGAGAAAGAAGGAAAAAGTTATGCTACATTTATTTTATTTTAATTTATTTTAATATTTTATTTTATTTTATTCAATGCAAACACTGCAGTATTCATCTGACACAAAATTTTGAGAGACAACATTTGATAGCATTTAAATAAATACACATTTAAACACAAAGACAGCATAATTCATATATAAAAACAATATTAAAATAATAATAATAATTTGTTACATTTATATAGCGCTTTTCTAGGTACTCAAATACACTCACCTAAAGGATTATTAGGAACTGTTCAATTTCTCATTAATGCAATTATCTAATCAACCAATCACATGGCAGTTGCTTCAATGCATTTAGGGGTGTGGTCCTGGTCAAGACAATCTCCTGAACTCCAAACTGAATGTCAGAATGGGAAAGAAAGGTGATTTAAGCAATTTTGAGCGTGGCATGGTTGTTGGTGCCAGACGGGCCGGTCTGAGTATTTCACAATCTGCTCAGTTACTGGGATTTTCACGCACAACCATTTCTAGAGTTTACAAAGAATGGTGTGAAAAGGGAAAAACATCCAGTATGCGGCAGTCCTGTGGGCGAAAATGCCTTGTTGATGCTAGAGGTCAGAGGAGAATGGGCCGACTGATTCAAGCTGATAGAAGAGCAACTTTGACTGAAATAACCACTCGTTACAACCGAGGTATGCAGCAAAGCATTTGTGAAGCCACAACACGCACAACCTTGAGGCGGATGGGCTACAACAGCAGAAGACCCCACCGGGTACCACTCATCTCCTTTTTCTCCAGGAAAAAGAGGCTACAATTTGCACGAGCTCACCAAAATTGGACAGTTGAAGACTGGAAAAATGTTGCCTGGTCTGATGAGTCTCGATTTCTGTTGAGACATTCAGATGGTAGAGTCAGAATTTGGCGTAAACAGAATGAGAACATGGATCCATCATGCCTTGTTACCACTGTGCAGGCTGGTGGTGGTGGTGTAATGGTGTAGGGGATGTTTTCTTGGCACACTTTAGGCCCCTTAGTGCCAATTGGGCATCGTTTAAATGCCACGGCCTACCTGAGCATTGTTTCTGACCATGTCCATCCCTTTATGACCACCATGTACCCATCCTCTGATGGCTACTTCCAGCAGGATAATGCACCATGTCACAAAGCTCGAATCATTTCAAATTGGTTTCTTGAACATGACAATGAGTTCACTGTACTAAAATGGCCCCCACAGTCACCAGATCTCAACCCAATAGAGCATCTTTGGGATGTGGTGGAACGGGAGCTTCGTGCCCTGGATGTGCATCCCACAAATCTCCATCATCTGCAAGATGCTATCCTATCAATATGGGCCAACATTTCTAAAGAATGCTTTCAGCACCTTGTTGAATCAATGCCACGTAGAATTAAGGCAGTTCTGAAGGCGAAAGGGGGTCAAACACAGTATTAGTATGGTGTTCCTAATAATCCTTTAGGTGAGTGTAGGTACCACCAATGTGCAGCATCCACCTGGATGATGCGACGGCAGCCATATTGCGCCAGAACGCTCACCACACACCAGATTATTGGTGGAGAGGAGACGAATGATGAAGCCAATCAGTATATGGGGATGATTAGGAGACCATGATGGACAGAGGCCAATAGGCAAATTTGGCCAGGATGCCGGGGTTACACCCCTACTCTCCTACTCTATTTTTAATGACCACAGAGAGTCAGGACCTCGGTTTAACGTTTCATCCGAAGGATGGTGCTCATTGACAGTATAGTGTCCCCATCACTACACTGGGGTGTTAGGACCCACACAGACCACAGGGGGAGCACCCCCTGCTGGCCTCACTAACACCTCTGTCTTCCAGCAGCAACCTAGTTTCCCATCCAGGTACTGACCAGGCTCAACCCTGCTTAGCTTCAGTGGGAAACCAGTCTTGGACTACAGGGTGATATGGCTGCTAACACTAAACACTAAATACTAACAAAAATATATACAAATTATATACAAATGAAATTACTAATATAATTATTATAAGATTGTTGATTAATTATCAATAAATACTAAAACACTGGCCAGTTTCACAGACAGGGCTTAGATTAAGCCTGGATTAGGCCTTAGTTCATTTAGGGCATTTAAGTAGCTTTTATAAACGTGCCTTAGAAAAAACATAACTGGTGTGAATCTTGGGACAAAACAATGGCACTGACATATTTTAAGATATGTTAGTACAAGTTGCTTTCAGTTAAAACAGCTAAAGCATGCATTTTAGTCTGGAACTATCTTAAATCTTGTCTGTGAAACCAGGGATATAATTATTGAATGAAAATTATTGTACGATTATTGATCAATTAACACTAAACACTAACAGTACAAATAAAAACACTGTAATTAATGCATAAAAATGGCTGATAAACGTATTGTAAGATTATTCTATAATACTCTTTGCTATATAGAAAAAAAGACATAAAATGCCATGCAGAAAACTGCAAAGAGATTCATATGAATCAGTGAACCATTTTTTAATGGTTTAATTTAAAGTGCCCCTATTATACCATTTTAAAGGTTCGTAATTTTGTTTTGAGGTCTTCTACAATACGTTTACATGCATCCAAGAGCAAAAAACACTTTAATCTTCTCATAATAAACATGCAGTATCACCTCATCTCTCAAAGAGTCTGAAAACGGTTCATTCCTTTCCTTGAGACTCTAATTGCTCTGATTGGTCAGACGGTCAAGTCTATTGTGATTGGTCTGCTGCTTACAGCGTGTGTCAGAAACCAAGCAACTATTGCCATATCTGAATTTCAGCTCCAGAGGCTTCCTCAGCACTTCATACACAGTGATACGAACAGTAACAATAGCGTTGGTTTTACTGTATCAATTCCAGCGCAAGTCCTTTTGAAGTGCATGCAAAGTGGATTCGCATTACTGAAAACAGCGTCTTTTCGATATGTCGACAACGCAAACCAAACTCTTCCAATCTCTGCCACAACTACAGTGTTTGAGGGTGGGTCAAAGTAGACGTTTGAAACCCATATGCAGGCATTATGCAAATTTGTTACATCGTTACATAGGTATGTAACAGGAAGTCAGAATGGAATTGCTGACGACTCATTTTGGCAGTTCAGAATCTATTCTTTCTTTTAGGAGACAATGGGCTCTATTTTAACGGTCTGAGCGCATGATCTGAAGCGCATGGCGCAGGTGCACTTAGGGCGTGTCCGAAATCCATTTTTGCTAGTTTAACGACGGAAAAATGCATGGTCCAAAAGGGTTGTACCTAGTCTCTTAATGAGTCATGTGTGTGTTTTAGGCGTAGCGTGCAATAAACCAATCAGAGTCTCATCTCCCATTCCCTTTAAAAGCCAGTTGTGCTTGCACCATGGCGGATTCGTTATTTACATGGCGGGATTTGCAAGCGGAAAGACTTCTCCAGAGAGGAATCCTTTTATTTTTAATATTTAAAAATGTTTGTGTGCTGCTGCGCGTCCCTGTGTGTGTAATAAGCAGAGTGTACGTGCATTGTGCACCCGCCTATAGGCTCATATTACTAACACGCCCTTTAAATAACACAAAAAATACTGTGCTCTTGACTTTAGACCAGGTTTCAGTTGGTCAATGGCGCAGTCGTTTTCAGTTCCTCAAAATAGCAACGCGCCAGCAATGTGCCTGAACACACCTCGTTTTCCGACCAGCACGCCAATGGGCGAACAGATGGGCACGAGTGCATTTGCTATTTAAACAACGTGGCGCAGGATGTGAAAATGATAACTGCGTCGGGCTGAAACTAGCAAAAACACTTTGCACCGGGTGTATGATAGGGTCCAATAACTTTATTTGTTGGGCACTTTGATCATTTCACTTTTCACAAACATTATATTACACACTGCACGAAAGGTAATATTCGAAAAAGCATAATGGGGCACTTTTAACACTTTTAACTAATAGTCTGAACAAAACAATTCACTAAAATTAATCAGATTTCCCAATGTTTCATATTTTATAGGGTTTTGTCTTAAAAGTAAGTAGTTGCTCTATTTAGAAAACAACTGAGCTACTGGCACACTACTGAAAAATGTTAGTAGTTCTGTTACTTTTAGTTAGTTATTTCCCAACATAGTCAAGATGTGATTCAAAACCAAAAAAATCACAGTACATACCTATGTAGATGTTGAGCCTGTCCTTGCCTAGCATGCCGAAGCTTCTTTCATTGGCATCTCCGGCAAAATCTGAGTTGGGGTCTCTGCTTTTCATATGAACAGTGCCTATAAACAGAAGAATCCCTTTTATTAACAATATCACCCTCTTTTATGTGATAATAGAGAGCTGACACACGCTAAAGAAGCCATGAACCATTTGTTGATTTTCCCATGCTACTTCTGTTACTCACCCTGCCACACAAAGCTGCCAGGGGTCCCAAAGAACACATCATTCTCCGTCATGCCCCCTGAGATGCCCATGTTACACATGCCCTCCAAGTTCTGGTCATAGTTGAAGTCGCACATCTCGTAAGTGTCAGACTGCCAGTAATCAGTAGGGTCGTAGGTCAAGTCGTTGCCGCGCACGTAACATTTGCCCACCATACGCTGCTGTTCTTCGGCGCCCAGCAGTTTTTTTACATAGCGATGGCCACATGCCTGCCAACATGAAAGAAAAGATGAACATAAAGAATTATAATATCTGCTTTATTTATTTAAACCACAACTGTATATGCTATCATTCAAATGTTTGTGATAATCTCTTCTGCTCACCAAGGCTGTATTTATTTGATCAAAAATCCAGAAAAAACAGTAATACTGTTAAATACTATTTCAGTTTAAAAGAACTGTATTCTATTTTAATATATTTTAAAATGTAAATTATTCATGTGATGTGATGCAAAGCTGAATTTTTCAGCATCATTACTCTGGTCTTCAGTCACATGATCCTTCAGAAATTGTTTCATGATTCTTTGAAGAATAGAAGGTTCAAAAGAACAGCATTTATTTGAAATAGAAATCTTTTGAAACCTTAATCATTTTAAACATAAATGTCTTTACTGTCACTTTTGATTAATTTAAAGGGACAGTTCACCCAAAAATGTAAATTCTGCCGTCACTACATCCATCTATTTTTATGTGCATACATTCTAAAAATGTATGCACTAAATTGAGTCAGATAAACTTTTTATCCAATAAGAAAACTACGATGGAAACACATTTACTGAATAAATTCCTCTATGCGCATCAAAAAATTCATGTAACTTTGCGATGGGATGGCATAACTGGACTAACCTCCACCTCCGAAAGCAAGATAACTTTATTGTGTTTCATCTGCGCGCTCTGAGGCACAAGTGATATATTATATACAAAATTATTATATACAGACTGGCATCTCCTACTGCTGCAACTTTCATTTTTCTTAGTGATATTTAGCAGAAGTTTATCAGAAAGTGACAGTTTTGTTCTCTTCAGCTCACTGGATGGAAACGCTGCTTTATTCGCAAATGTTTTATAATATTTATTCAAAACATCTGCTTTTGTATTCAGCAGAAGAATGAAATTCATACAGGTTTGGAACAACTTGAGGGTGAGTAAATGATGACAGAATTTTCATTTTTGGGTGAACTATCCCATTAATGCATCCTCGTTGAATAAAAGTTTTTCTTTTTCTTTTTCCACTATGGTAATGAACACTACTCCAGTAGCATCAGCTTCAAGTTTATTTTCAACTGTAAGTAAAGACTTCTAAACCAGCTAATCAAGGTCTTCAAGCTTACTTGAAAATGACAGGCAGGTGTGTAAAAGCAGGATTTGAACTAAACTGAAGAACGGTGGCCTGAGTGCATCTGACCTACTCTTAGGAGGGGTCCGACACTTACAATTTTGTCTTTGAATTTTAAGTGATGGTCTTGCCTTTGCAAGCAAATTGTTTATTATAAAATAAAAGGGAACCAAAGATGCATCTCATCTCACCAGCACACGTCCTCCGTTCCTTTGACTGGCCACGGTCACTCCCAGCCACATGCCCTCGACCATCTCCGTTGACTGCGCTAGAGGAGAAATAAACTCCATCAGATAGAAGCTATTTTATTCTCTCAGTTTGCCTGTAAAGAGTATTTCATTATATCAAAATCTGAATGATGTGGTCGTTGAACAGTGCTCAGCTGTTGGCTTGAGAGAGATTCTCAAACAGAAATAATCATATATGTTTACATGTAGCCATCTGTGAAAAGAAGTACACTTTTGTATACTTCTAAAAAGAATATACTTTAAAAGAATATACTGAATGTAAGTTTTTCGAACACTTAATTGCATGTTATTTACAAATATATTAAAATGTATTATAGATTAAATTTATATTAAATGCAATTAGTTACACTTAAGAGTGCTTTTGATCTACTTAATTAGGAATTCCATATTTACTTCTATTTTCTTTGAAATAAGGTTAAAGTGTACTGCTGAATGTATTGACAAGCATTTATGGTAAACTAAAATATACTTTAATGTCATTTCAATTGAAACTAGTATATATTTGTAATGATAAAGATTAATTACAGTACATTTAAAAATATAAATATTAAATAACACTACAGTTAAAATTATAAACAGGTACTTTACACGTGCTTTAGCATCAAATTAAGTGTACTTTAAAACATGACAAAAGATTATTAAAGCATAATGATTTAAAATGTAAAACATTGACATCATTAGACCACTTTTAAGTCCCAGAAAGGTAGTAAAGACATCGTTAAAATATTCCATGTAACTACAGTGGTTCAACCTTAATGTTATGAAGCGACGAGAATACTTTTTGTGCGCAAAAAAATAAATAAAAAAGTAACGACTTTATTGAAGAATTGTATTATTTTCTATGCTGTTGACGTAGTAAACACAGTGCAGCGCTTCCGGGTTCTAAGTCAGAACGCCGGCTCATTATTGGCCAGCTCCTGTGTCAGCATCACACGCATGCGTGAACAGCGTCGGCCAATTGGCATCTGTGTTCTGACGTAGAAACCAGAAGCGCTGCACTGTGTTAACTACATCAACAGCATAGGAGACTGGCACAAAAAATAATAAAATTCTTCAATAAAGTCGTTATTTTGTTTGGTTTTTTTTGCGTACAAAAAGTATTCTCGTCACTTCATAAAATTAAGGTTGAACCACTGTAATCACATGGACTATTTTAACTGTGTCTTTCCTACCTTTCTGGACCTTGAAAGTGGTTGTTGTGTTGCTGTCTATGGAGGGGTCAGAGAGCTCTCGGATTTCATCAAAAATATCTGAAGATGAACGAAGGTCTTACGGGTTTGGAACAGCATGAGGGTGAGGAATTAATGACAGAATTTTCATTTTTGGGTGAACTAGCCCTTTAAGTCATGTACTCTCTTTAAGTACACTTAAATGACCTTTTATTTTATTAGTATTATATTATCTGCAAGTACAGTATACTTTAAAGATTTGAAGTACTCTACATGTGCACATTCAGTACAGTTAAGTGCACTTCTTTTTCACAAGGGGAATGCCTCACTGTTAGCTGCAGGGCAAGAACACTGAGGAACTTAGGAATTTGAAAGCTGTGACACATTTGCGATGAAAGGATACATGTTAGTCTTGAAAATAGCCATAATATTACCCATGATTTCAAAAGATATCAGGTGCTGCGTGCTTTAATACATTTTCTGAAGCAAAATTAGCTAGTGTGGTTGCTAGGGCATTGCTGTGTGGTTGGTAAGGTTTTTTTTTTGTTTTAGTTTTTTTTTTAGCATACTTTATCCAACACAGAAAGCACTAAAGCTAAAAAGCTAACAAGTACTATGCTAAGAAAAGTCCATATTTTAAAAGTTTTATTACAGACTAGCTCTGCTCAAACAGCTAATTTTCAGGTTGCACAGACTTCCCCGTGCTTCATGTGCTGAACGTATCATGTTATTTCTGAACTAAATACCTGCCTGCAACATGAGCCAATCATGTTGACCTGATAGAGGAGAGAGAAAGGCAGGCTAGAAATGCAGGCAAAGGTCTTTTGAATAACATGGAGTTAGACACCACTCAGACAGGTGAATTTTATTGTTGCTGTGTTGAGGCTTGTTTTAACATTCACTTATGTCTAAAACGGGAGCAGGGAATTTTGGGAAATAGTCCAGGCTGTCTGAGCTCTCCAGATTATTATTTTTAGAGTGATATGCGGATGTGAGACACATTATCTAATCTGTGAACAGAATGCCTTGCATTTTTATAGCCCTTTGAGCTACAGTCACACTGTGAATTATATTTGACTTCTAAAGCTAAAATGACATAAATAAACCATCTACACTATCATTCAAACATTTGAGGTCAGTAAGATTTTTTTTAAAGAAATTAATAATTTTATTCAGCAAGGACACATTGAATTGATCATAGTAACATTGACACTAAAGACATTTGTAATATTAAAAAAGATTTCTAATGCAAATCAATTCTGTTATTTCTATTAATCAACGAATTCTGAAAAAAAGAATCTTGGTTTCCACAAAAATATTAAACATCACAACTGTTTTCAACATTGATAATCATAAATGTTTCTTGAGCAGCAAATCATCATATTAGAATGATTTCTGAAGGATCATGTGACACTGAAGACTTTGCTTTGACTCAGGAATAGGAATAAATTACATTTTAAAATATATTAAACTTTAAATTGTAATAATATTTCACAATATTATTGTTTTACTGAAAACTTTTGCTTAAATAATGCAGCTTTGGTGAGCAGAAGAGACTTTAAAAACACATTAAAAAATCTTACTGACTCCAAACTTTAAAATGGCAGTGTATTTTATATATTTACATTAATCAATTCTTTTTTAAGCATAGTTTTATGATAAGTAATATGAATACCTACGTGCACTGATGAGGTCCATCCTCTGGCAGTCATCCTGTTCAATAGTGACGGGACAATAATACACGGCTCCAGTTTCATTAATGTTGAATCTGCTGAGTTGGGGCTGGGCTTTCTCCTGGGGCGCCCCGACTAAGAGCCTACAGAAAAACAACAACCCCTGAATGAAAGACTTGATAGAACTACTGAAGCCTGTAATGTCTTTTTTCATAATACAGGCTTAAAGTCAGCATGAAACTTTCAGCACGAAAATTCATCCTGTTTTCTAAATGCATATTATAGAGCTTATTGTAAATAATTCATTTGTGCATATATATTTTTTTGACTTTGCAATGTTTAATCGAAATGTCATAACTGGACCTTCTAGTGAAAACAATCATTTAGTGCGGTTAAACCCCGCCCCTGCAAGCTCCACTTTTGAGTGCCATGCTCACATCTCAAAATCCAATCAACAACCGATGCACTAATTTTATCTTTTCATTAATCCATTACACTCAGAAGTACATTACAATATGGAAGAAAATACACTATATTGCCAAAAGTTTTGGGACGCCTGCCTTTACATGCACATGAACTTTAATGACATCCCATTCTTAATCCATAGGGTTTAATATGGAGTTGGCCCACCATTTGCAGCTATAACAGCTTCAACTCTTCTGGGAAGGCTTTCCACAAGCTTTAGTGTGTTTATGGGAATTTTTGACCATTCTTCTAGAAGCGCATTTGTGAGGTCAGGCACTGATGTTGGACGAGAAGGCCTGGCTCGCAGTCTCCGCTCTAATTCATCCCAAAGGTGTTCTATCGGGTTGAGGTCAGGACTCTGTGCAGGCCAGTCAAGTTCCTCCACACCAAACTTGCTCATCCATGTCTTTATGGACCTTGCTTTGTGCACTGGTGCACAGTCATGTTGGAACAGGAAGGGGCCATCCCCAAACTGTTCCCACAAAGCTGGGAGCATGAAATTGTCCAAAATGTCTTGGTAGGCTGAAGCATTAAGAGTTCCTTTCACTGGAACTAAGGGGCCAAGCCCAACCCCTGAAAAACAACCCCACACTATAACCCCCTCCTCCACCAAACTTTACACTTGGCACAATGCAGTCAGGCAAGTACCGTTCTCCTGGCAACTGCCAAACCCAGACTCGTCCATCAGATTGCCAGACAGAGAAGTGTGATTCGTCACTCCAGAGAACACGTCTCCACTGCTCTAGAGTTCAGTGGCGGCGTGCTTTACACCACTGCATCCGACGCTTTGCATTGCACTTGGTGATGTAAGGCTTGGATGCAGCTGCTCAGCCATGGAAACCCATTCCATGAAGCTCTCTACACACTGTTCTTGAGCTAATCTGAAGGCCACACGAAGTTTGGAGGTCTGTAGCTATTGACTCTGCAAAAAGTTGGTGACTTCTGCGCACTGTGTGCCTCATCATGCTCTGACCCCGGTCTGTGATTTTACATGGCCTACCACTTCGTGGCTGAGTTGCTGTTGTTCCCAATTGCTTCCATATTTGTTATAATACCACTAACAGTTGACCGTGGAATATTTAGTATTGAGGAAATATCACAAATGGACTTATTGCACAGGTGGCAACCCATAACGGTACCACGCTTGAATTCACTGAGCTCCTGAGAGTGACCCATTCTTTCACAAATGTTTGTAGAAGCATCTGCATGCCTGGGTGCTTGATTTTATACACCTGTGACCATGTAAGTGATTGGAACACCGGAATTCAATGATTTGGAAGGGTGCCCCAATACTTTTGGCAATATAGTGTATCTAATGTTAATTTCATTTCATCACAACTTGAACCAGAATTTTGTATAGTTCCTGATTTGGATCCCAATGAGGAAACAACTGATAAAACCCAGCACACAAACCACTAATACACCTAAAAACATGACCTTGCATGCTGTATGAGACTGAGTTGAGCATAAAGTGATTCAATAAAGTGGCAGAGATGTCCTGTAACCAAACACCTGCCACCATGGCATTTGATCTAATAACATACTAGAACAAAACTGTACCGGTTTTGGACCTATACAAGTATCGAAAAAAGCAAATGACACAAATGTGTTAGCAAGATGAATATAAGATATATTAATAGTGTTTGCTAAAGGCTCTTTCGCATGGCTTTAGAGTCATGCATTGCTTTGGCCTTCACAGAAGGGCGGTTTCTTATGATTTTGCTAGATAGCAAGAAAGTGGAACAGCAAAAGTAAACAGTGAAAACATGTATTTGAGCTACAACACATTGCTTTAATATATCACCATTACAAATGTTTTGTTTTTTTCAAAATTCAGTAGAAAACTAGCAATAGCATAGTAACTGTAACACCCTGGCAACCACCAACAACACCCAGTGGAAATGAGTTTAGCATGTTATTTAGAAACATTTCAATAAAATGTAAAAAAAAAAAAAAAAAAATGTATATCCAAAACTGTAAGATGTAAAAATAGTAGGGCTGGGTTGACAGCCTATTATTGACAATCAATATTAATATCGATTTCTAAATCCCAAGATCAGTCTGTGCTGTGTTCAGTTGATGCGTGAACAAAGCTTACAAACTAGACATTATTTGTAGTATGCCTCCCATCCAATAATCACAATAAGTTTGTGCTTTGTTACTTTAAAAAATTATCCAAAAAAATCCATAATGACCAACGCAATCTACCAAGAGCAGCACAAATTAGCGTCTGGTTTAAGACGTGCTTTTTTGGGGCGGTAAATAATGGTGCAAACATTACTATGTTAACGTTCTCCTTCTGTGCTGCCAACCACAACATATTTGCCCTTGGAGCGAAGAATTCCGCTTCTGCTCTGAGAGCGTGTGAATGATGTCATGAGAGACAGGGAGCTGTTTCTGAGCCCTGAGGACACTCTCTATCACCAGGTGTCACCACAGTGATCTTAGCAAGAACAGTTTGGGCTTGTAGAGTTGTAAAACTCAAGCCCATGCCTCACTGATAGTAAAGGATAAACTGGTGTGTGTCCGCTTTTCTTAGACAGACCTAGGTGCAGTATCTACTATCTGGGATCCTTCGTTATTTTAGAAAAGCATGAGTGTAGAGTGACTTTCTAGTGGACATCTGTGGAAGACATTCCATTCTGAGTATCACTGATATAGTGACTATGGCCACCATAAATAGCAGCTAAAGCTGCAGAGTGCAGTTTGCTCATGTTCAGACAAGACCCCCACAGTAAAATGGCATTACATGAATTTTTCACAGGTGAGAGTGCTGAACCAAACCTGCAATCAGTCATGACTAATATTTGTCAGTGGTTTTTGCAGGAATGACTCTCCTCCCCAAACTTAGAGTACCTGTCTCATACTAGCACCGATACCCTGCTGCTTACATTAGTGTTTACACTGCGCAAACTGCAGAGGAGAGGGAGGAACACTTACAGAAAATCACTGAAACAACAGTTGAAAAGCTCTGCTGGCGACTGGTTTTCCATAAACACACCTAAATACGGAGCCCCTAAAGGGACATAGTGGTGGAAAAAATATGGGATGATAGAAAAAAATATTTTTTTAAAGCTTTTGCATTCTCTTGCAAAACTTTTGAGTTCCCCTGAGAAACTTTGTGTTCTCTTGCAAAACTTTTGCGTTCTCTCACAAAACTTTTGCGTTCTCTCGCAGATATTTGTGTTCTCTCGCAAAACCTGTTGTGAGTTCGGACAAACACTTCCTGTTTAATGTCTTGCTGGCAGTGTTTCAGACAGCTCCGTAGGTTAACAATGGAGCGGTTCATAGAGTTTTACTTTTAAACTTGGACTTAGGTATAAAGAAATACGGTCCGTGCTTAGTTCAAGGAGTTCAGTAAAGTTGGCAATACAGGCTTTTCACAGATTCGAATCAATACATTTATTTTTTATTGCTTTTCCTAATTTTCCTCAAAATGAGCCTTATAATATAAATTGATCTCTATGAGCAGGCGCCTGAGAGACAAGTCCAAAGGGACTGACTGCAAAGTGCAAAACCCTAAAAGCATTACTACAAAAATAGTCATTAACTTAAATTTTACACACTGTAGTGTCACCAAACTCAATTAACACATCAATGGTCTCCTACTGGTCATACTACAGCACTTAGTTTGAAATATGCATTTTCATAATTTTTATGACTTTTTATTATGAAAAATATTCAATAACTTCACTGTAACACACTGTACTGTCACCAAATTCAGTTCACACATCACTGCTCCTGCAGTGAAAAACATGTTTACAATGAACCTGGGTTGCATTTTTCACATAAAGCTATTGGTATGCACTCAGTAACATTGTAAATTGTAAAAAAAAAAAATAGTTAAATAACTATAAAAAACAACAAGGGATGAAAGTCCAGAAACATTTCTGCCTGACTAAAATACCAAACCAAGGAGATATATTTAGTTATATAAGTCACATGATCACAAATTCACATGGCAAATCAAGGAGCCATTAGGTGTGTTCGACCTAAAGTGGCACTGTGCAGACTGATCGGTGTATGGCATCAAAATGGCTCTCTAATCGCTCTTGCAGTACTTTGATGTCTGCGGAGTGCCGCTGTAAGTTGAACACACCTAATGGCTCCTTGATTTGTCATGTGACTTATATAACACGGCTCCTTGTTTTGTTTATTTTAATCAGGTTTCAGACCTCATTCATATGTGGAAATAAATATGATATGAATCGGACACATGCATTTCCGTCTGCCATGTAAGCGGACAGATCAGACATTCCCCTGTCAATGCAAGTTGTATGTCATTGAAAAAGCGATGGTGGCAAATGACATCAACTCAGATGGACACCAATCGTGATCACATGACTCTTTTCAATGGTGCAATGGAGGACGAAGGCTCAACTCAATGTTTTGCTGATCTTTAAAGATGGTGCAGAAAGCAAAAACTTGTATTATCATTTTGTCTGTGTCTATTGCAAAATGCGCTGTTTTTACTTTTTTACCTTTTCGGCTTAAGCTTTTCCAGGTAAGTGCGCCTATCTTTGGTTGTTTTGCAAAGTGTATAGTGTAAATGCTGATATTGGATATGGGACAGTTTTGAAAAAAAAAGATGTAATCTGGTCGTCAAAAAAATTGAATATAGTCAACAAATGCAGTGTAAATGCGGCCTTATCTGTTCTCATGAGAATAAGACTAATGCAGCCTTCAGATGCACCTGGTAGGGTAGAGTGAGGGAAAACACCCCTATGAGGTAAAATGCCCCCCTACTGTTTTTCCCAAAACATCCACTAGAGAAAATCAAGATAAGTTTCTGTTTTACTATGGACTTCTTTGACCAGAGTGATGTAGAAGTTTTCACTGCGAAGCTTACACTGGTGACGTACCTGAGAGAAAACAGATTTCACGTTAAGTGATATAATTTTTAACAGTAGGAAAAAAAGTGTTTTAAAGCTTGCTGTTTTGCAGAACATCACAGTTTTATATGATAGAGAAGAGAAAGGCCTGCAGTTAGGAGTACTTGTTATTTAAGGAAAATATAATTCTATTTTCAGAATGACATAAAAAAAATTTCAAACCTAGTCTGTAGAATGTATACTATAGCACGAATAATGTTTATATTGCCAACAAACGGATGCTAATTTAATTTACAATTGGATATTGGCTAAATATCTTCTATAATCTATATATATTGGCTTTAATAAGATTCCCCATAAAATAGGCAAGAATGAACCTGGTGTCCTCCATAATTACAATTATTTCTGTCAACAAATCCCTTGAACTCGTAATTTTGACTTTAAAAGTGGGAAGTAGGACATTTCCAACAGCATGTGAAGGCAGCATTAAAGGGTTGGTTCACCTAAAAGTTACAATTGTGTCATCATTTACTCATAGCATATCATTTAAAGAATGCATAAGTATCTTATTTTTATTCCACAGAACAAAGAAAGTTATAAAGGTTTTGAACAACATGAGGGTGAGTAAATGATCACAGATCATTTTGGGTGAACTATCCCGAAGGAATAGTGCAACATGTAACATCAATGGAAACTCCTTTAACTTTTGCCATCAAACACAGCAGTCTGTGGAAAAATTAAACATAAAACATGACCTCAGTTTGTCCCAGTAATGCTGAGAGGAATTAGGGCATGTCATGCTATGCTAATCTGAGAGCTGGGGTGTTTAGTGAACTGTGAGACTGACATTAAGAACAGGCAACAATGGCTCAATGTGACGTGCTTAGCTTCACAATTCACATGTGACTTACCGGCCCAATGTAAAGCTGTTTTCTTTTTTGGATGATGTTAGGTCTCAAAGTCTCAAAATACAAATACAAAGTTCTGTCATGAAACTCTATATGGCACAGGGTAATCCTTAACTCAATTTGCTTGCAATCACATAGTTCTCTATAAGGCACAGCTGATTGGTTCCTGCAGTATCAGTAGCCAGTGAGCTTGCTGTTCAACCTTCAAATACTAGTCAGAATTTGCTGCTTTCAGAAACCCTCCACCTTCCCCAGCTCCACCTGTATAGACCTGCTACAGGTAATTTATGTATGCTATTATACAGCAGCAGCATGTCTTACTTGCTCACAGCAACTTGTCGTATATGTATGCCAAGAGTTGTCATGACAGAAATCTCTTTTTTTTTCTATACATATTGTTACTGAAACATTAAAAGCAGTTTCACTACTAATTTTCAATACTATTTTTCAAGGTAATGTATTGAAGTTAGAAATTCCAGTATCATGACAACACTTGGTTGGGATTGTAATGACAATGTGACAGGCTTACTGATCCTTACTGAACTCATCAGAGATACTCTGACATACAGGGAGTGCAGAATTATTAGGCAAGTTGTATTTTTGAGGATTAATTTTATTATTGAACAACAACCATGTTCTCAATGAACACAAAAAACTCATTAATATCAAAGCTGAATACTTTTGTATCAATATTTTAAGTAGTTTTTAGTTTTAGCTATTTTAGGGGGATATCTGTGTGTGCAGGTGACTATTACTGTGCATAATTATTAGGCAACTTAACAAAAAACAAATTTATACCCATTTCAATTATTTATTTTTACCAGTGAAACCAATATAACATCTCAACATTCACAAATATACATTTCTGACATTCAAAAACCAAACAAAAACAAATCAGTGACCAATATAGCCACCTTTCTTTGCAAGGACACTCAAAAGCCTGCCATCCATGGATTCTGTCAGTGTTTTGATCTGTTCACCATCAACATTGCGTGCAGCAGCAACCACAGCCTCCCAGACACTGTTCAGAGAGGTGTACTGTTTTCCCTCCTTGTAAATCGCACATTTGATGATGGACCACAGGTTCTCAATGGGGTTCAGATCAGGTGAACAAGGAGGCCATATCATTAGATTTTCTTCTTTTATACCCTTTCTTGCCAGCCACGCTGTGGAGTACTTGGACGCGTGTGATGGAGCATTGTCCTGCATGAAAATCATGTTTTTCTTGAAGGATGCAGACTTCTTCCTGTACCACTGCCTGAAGAAGGTGTCTTCCAGAAACTGGCAGTAGGACTGGGAGTTGAGCTTGACTCCATCCTCAACCCGAAAAGGCCCCACAAGCTCATCTTTGATGATACCAGCCCAAACCAGTACTCCACCTCCACCTTGCTGGCGTCTGAGTCGGACTGGAGCTCTCTGCCCTTTACCAATCCAGCCACGGGCCCATCCATCTGGCCCATCAAGACTCACTCTCATTTCATCAGTCCATAAAACCTTAGAAAAATCAGTCTTGAGATATTTCTTGGCCCAGTCTTGACGTTTCAGCTTGTGTGTCTTGTTCAGTGGTGGTCGACTTTCTGCCTTTCTTACCTTGGCCATGTCTCTGAGTATTGCACACCTTGTGCTTTTGGGCACTCCAGTGATGTTGCAGCTCTGAAATATGGCCAAACTGGTGGCAAGTGGCATCTTGGCAGCTGCACGCTTGACTTTTCTCAGTTCACGGGCAGTTATTTTGCGCCTTGGTTTTTCCACACGCTTCTTGCGACCCTGTTGACTATTTTGAATGAAACGCTTGATTGTTCGATGATCACGCTTCAGAAGCTTGGCTATTTTAAGACTGCTGCATCCCTCTGCAATATATCTCACTATTTTTGACTTTTCTGAGCCTGTCAAGTCCTTCTTTTGACCCATTTTGCCAAAGGAAAGGAAGTTGCCTAATAATTATGCACACCTGATATAGGGTGTTGATGTCATTAGACCACACCCCTTCTCATTACAGAGATGCACATCACCTAATATGCTTAATTGGTAGTAGGCTTTCCAGCCTATACAGCTTGGAGTAAGACAACATGCATAACGAGGATGATGTGGTCAAAATACTCATTTGCCTAATAATTCTGCACTCCCTGTATTGTTTGAAACGGCTCCAACATATATAACTTACGGCTCAACTAATGGCATGAGTTTGGAGCAAAACTACCTGTTTATCATGACCGTGGTGGACAGGGGGCAGGATGGAAATGAACTGAATTGTTATGCAAACCAGGAGTCTCATCCAGTCAGTCCACACACATTGAAAACAGCAGTGCTGTGATAAGGCAAAACCCAAACAACCCGCACAGCTCAAGATCACTACAATGTAGTTATGTTCAACTAAACCTGTCTAGAATGGAGCGTAGACGTCTGATCGAGATGGATCAGTGGTCTTTATGCAGTATGGAGATATGATCAGGTGAGATCAGGTGATTCATACGCTTGTCAGAACGCATAAAAATAAAAAACTGTTACAGTTTTTATTATTTTCATGTTATCCCAAATTTACACCGTAATGTGTATTGGTTTATGGTTTTTTTTTTTTTTAATTTACTTTTAAATTTTTATTTTTACTTACTTGCATTATGTTTTTTGTATATTTGATTTTTAACAAATTGAAGTATTTGTTGTACTGCCTATTTATATCAACCTACACTTTGAATTTTCTGTTATTTTATGAATTAGCCTGAAAGGCAGAAAGAGCTCTGACAGAAGACAAAACTACTGGCACAACAAGAGTCAGACAAGCCTAAAATAGCCAAAAACACAGTCACGCCAGGGCTCCTTGTCCACTCTGATGCTGATTCTCTTCTATAAATAGATTGTTCAATGAATTAAATTATCTGTGATTTGATCATTCAGTGAAGTTCCCCGCTGACCAGATCATCATTTCTGTACAAATACCGTAAACAGGGTAATACAACCACTCAGATGGCATATTGAATTTGACAATACAAGCCGGGAACAAAGTCCTTAATCTATTTAGCTTTTTGTAAATGGAATAATTACAACTCTGAGCAGGTGAGTCACAACCTGACATAGAGCATCTATCAACATTACTGCCCTACAACTGTTCAGAATTTCATTAAATAAAAAAGTAAGATATTACCACTAAGTAAGTGTGGTTTCCCCACGGAAGAGAAAGTATAATTGGTGACAAAATGTCATGTTTCCATGTTTTATATTACTCTTTCTCTTGTCTGTCACTGTGCATGCAACTGGTTTGGTTCATAGATGGACATTTATTACGTTTTTTTTTTGTCTCTAGTCTGAGACCAACATTTCTGAAAGTAGGGTTTCTGCAAAATTCTAAGCATAACTGGACATGAATGCCCTCTCAAGTCATATTTACCACTGGGAAGCTCAGGGATAATTTTCATACCCAAGTTCCTGAGTTTGGGCGGACCATGTGACTTGTATTATGTATTAGTTTATTCCACAACAGCTACATCGCCTTGTCTTGTTGTTAAAGTAGTATATATTTACATTTCATGAATAATCATTTAAAGCATATTGTATGTTTTATACACAGTGAAAATAGCCTGTATTTGACCGAAAGCAAGCTGACTATCTAGATGGTTGTCAATGAATGGGACTCTAAATATCATTTTGGCTTTAATAAGATTTTCCTAATAAATAGGCAAGAATAAACTTGGTCTCCTGATTCCTGTTCTTTCTGAAAACAGAGCACTTGAATGTGAGGCGCTCGTAATCACGACTTCAGAAGTGGGAAGTAGGAAATTTCCGATAACAAGTGAAGGCAGCATAAACACCTTAGCAACTACCTAGCAATCACTCACAATCCCTTTAGCAACCATGAAGTAAGGTAAAAGTTTTAAACAAAAAATTTAATCTCCAGTCTTCAAATCTTTCTTCAAACTGTTTTCAGACATTCTTTTGACATAAGCAATGAGAACTTCATTACACCATTTTAACTGAATATTCACTGAAAAAAGACAGTAGATAATGACTGGCCAGATCGAAATTGTCACATCCGCCAGCTGGAGTGCCCATGATCACCACCAGAAAGCACTCCTTCTGTCTCCTTTCCTACCTCATCATGAACTCCATTTCCCAGCACTCATTGCCTGACTAATTATGTGTGGTTACGTTTAGCTATGTGTGATTACCTTGTTTATCTCTGCCTTTATAAGCCCTGTGTTTTCACTCATTCATTGCGAAGTCTTTTTTGTGTTAAAACTGCAATTCTTTTCTGGTTCCTGGATTCATGGTTTTGGTCTTTTGCCTATTCTTTGGATTACCTTGTTTTCCTTTGTTTCTTGGACCTTGTTTTATGTTTGGATTGTTTTCCCATGTTTTGGACCCTGTGCCTGTTTCTGGATTACGACTGTGGATTACCCTAAACAAAAGCTGCATTTGGTGTCAGAACAGTTTGTAACAGAAATGATGCTCCAGTTCCAATGTTGACTAGACACTAGCGACATCCTTCATCACTTGAGAGCTGTTGTTGTGTCTCTCAGGTGTGTGTCTACATACAGGCACATCTGTCAGTGGCTTTTCCAGCAGGCAAACATCCTGTCAGAACGGCACCAGCCACCATTAATAGAAGAGACACAGAGGAAAAGACATCTGTCATTAAACAAGCCTTCAGCAACCATAAAGAGAAGAGATAAAAACACCCCCAATAGACAATTTAACATCCTGAAGAGAATCCCCCACCACAGTCCCTGTTTACACCTGGTATTAAGATGCTTTTTGGTCGATCTGATCACAAGTGGACGAGGCAGACACATACCGTTTACACCTGTTGTTTTAATCCATCTCTTTTGTCCACTTTCAACCACTTCTGTCCTGATTTCTTTGAGGGGAGGGTCTATAGGCGGGTAAACATTTGGGTTTTTTCAGATCTTTCAATCTAATGGACAAAATAAGCTTGCGCAATTTACATATGAATGTGTCCAGAGATGATGTAAAAACATACAGAGAGCATCAGCTTTCATTTCTGCTATGACAGCCGCAAGACAACGCCAAACGCTGTGAGTGTGTGTTAGAAATCAGGAATGGTGAGAGAACATTGTACTTGGTACGTTGTTTAAAGTTTAAATCCCGTCTGTCTAGCGCGCTTCCCATAATGTTTACGTGTTAGGTCAGTAGGCGGAGAGTAGGTGGTCTTTAGTGGCTGTTCAAACACATTTGACAACATGAGCATCTACACTATGAAAGCAATCCGTTCAAATGCGTTTTCGACTACCTTTTAAAGTGGTCGAAAGTGGACAAGCTCAAAATGTTTTAGACCCCGTTTACACCTGTATTTAGCATCGTCCACTTGTGATCCGATCGACCAAAAAGCATCTTAATACCAGGTGTAAACAGGGCCACAAATGCATTTGAATTCTATGAATTATTAAAGATCATGTCAACAAATAAAAATGGCTAAAAATAGCTATAGTATAAACACTATAAACTGTTCTATTATTCTAAACTAATTATTCAGTTTACAAACTTGGGCAGTGTGATTGCACAGGACGGCAATGCAGAGCCAGAAGAAAACCAACACATTGGCAAAGCAGCCAATGTGTTCCAACGGATGCGCAACATCTAGATATCACCCAGCATTAGCATGTCACTCTGGATCTGCCTCTATATGTCCATTGTGTTACCGATGGAAATCTATGCCTGTGAGACCTGGAAAAACACAGTGCGCATTGTCCACAAGCTGGACATGTTTCACCCCTGCCTCAGGCTACGTTTACACTAGTGTGTTTTTGTTTTAAAATGCATAACTTTTGCTACGGTTATGCCTGGCGTCCATGCTACTCTGGAGTTTTCGACCCTCGAAAACTGCAAACGCTGCAGACCCAGTCTTTAATTTGAAAACTCCAGGGTTGCGTTTCAGTGTAGATGGACCCACATTCGCTCCTTGATTGGGTCTTCTGGATCATTGCATATCCTTCCCTGATTCGTCAAGCCCCTATCATATGACCATTACACTACCGGAAGACGACAATATCAGACCAGCCTCGACGACCATGTAAACAATAACATGGAGACGGAACTGCAAGCTTTGCTGACTTTCAACGTTCAAATGATCCAATCAGCATGAGAGGAGGCCTATATATATCCAAATCACCTATGTTCCTCAACAGTTTTCTGCATCCCTCCGCCACCCAGAGGCCTCACTCTTGGCTGGTTTCCTATCCCAGCCTGGGATACAGGGGGAGTACTCTGGGTTCGAGCTCGGAGCCCTCTCCTCGGACAGCACGCCAAATACACATACTCTTTACTCTTTCTGATCATTTGTAAGTGTGAACTCGTGAAGTATCAATTTAAGAGAAAAGCTCTGATTGGGGGATTTAAACTTTTAACATCTGGGAACCCCAAGCATATTAGCTCATGGAGGCTTGTTACCAGTGCAAGATAATGGAAATGTCAAACATTTTCAGGATAAATACCAGTGGGCAAATTATGCATAAGTAATCAAGAGAAGCACACTGTGATCATGATTAAAATACAATTAATTGTGCAGTGTAAATAGTCATTTGTCAGATTATTTGTGTTGTCAATTTTCTACTGCTTCAAAACAGCATAAAAAAAAACTGATTAGTAATTTTCATGCCAGTCTCAGGGTATTTATTGGCCAGAATAAGCTTTAGTTTGGACCAGACTTTATGTCAACAGTCAGAAGTCTAAGGGTACATTTACACATCAACGATGTACTAAAAATGGAAAAGTTTTTGCCTTTGCGTTTTTCACGTACAGACGACAACGTTGTCAAAACTATCCCCGTTCACACAGATCTGCGAAAACGCTGTATTCTTCTGCCAGGGCAGTAGTTGGCGATGTCACTATGCGTTTATGCCAAAACGCATGAAGTTTTCAGGTTTTAGTTGAAAACGGTGTCGTGTAAACGGCTCCTGACTGTGACTTGACCACAATGACCTGAGCTAAATACATTTCATGTTGACCTGAACATCTTCAGCTGCAGTTCTCTAATCCATACAAATCGGAAGCTCATGCTGAGGGGCCCCAGAAAAGCACATCCATCACCTCTTACTTCCCCTGTAGGAGACTTAAATCTGACTCTGAAAGCCGCTGACTCTTGTTTAGCTAATTTGTGCTGGATGCACCATTGCTCACTTATTGGTAGAGGTGGGAGTGCTCAGATGAATTTGCTGAATAAGCCAACTGAAGACTGCCACCATACACACATTTAAAGACAGTCTTTTGTCTTTTGCCATGTTGGTGAGCAACTACACAACTAATTGCAGATCATGCAGTTGCCTTTGCACTGATTTGCACACAGTAGGAAAAAGAGAAAAATATTGATGAGAGACATTGGCTATGGACTTGCGCTGCGCCCTTAGACACGCTAGGAGGATCAACATACAACTAGATTTGCACGTTCTGAAGGAAACACCAGTGTTTACAACACAGCAAAAGAGTTAACAAGACCAATCATAATTCTATATGCAAATGACTGTAGGAAAAAGACCAATCGTGATTCAGTATGCAAATATTACAATGACATGCCTGTTGGTTACATTTTGTATTCTGAACATTCGATAAATGTAACTCAATATTTGCAATCTTCAATCTTTTTACAAAAATTTACAAAAACAAAAGATACAGTAGATTTCTTGCATACTGCATTCTACAAATCAAAGTTTGCACTGAGTAGGTTAAGTGGATCAATTCAAATGAATTTTAACTTAAACTGCGGACACATTTACCATTGTTCAGTGAATTTTGGTGAGTGAAATACATTTATTTCAATAGGATTTGGGAATAGGATTCCATGATTGGGAATTTCACATGAGGGACAAAACATTTTCCCACACAGATTTCGCAACATTTTCAAATTGGCCATGCTTCTGTGCACTGTAAAAAATGAATTTCTTACTCTATATTCTTGTCTTGTTTATCAGCACAAATATCTAAACATGCTTAAATCAAGATATATTTACTTGAGAAGCAAAATTTCTTATGATATTAGGTCTTCTTTACTGAAAAAAAGTATCAAAATTAAGTGCGTTTATGCTTAAAACAAGCATATGTCAAATGTATTTTTCTGACCCCACTGGCAGATATTTGTTCTAAATATAAGCTCACTTAATTTTGATACATTTTTCATAAAACAAGACTTAATATCTTAAAGGATTAGTTCACTTTAAAATGAAAATTACCCCATGATTTACTCACCCTCAAGCCATCCTAGGTTTATTCTTCTTTCTGATTAACACAATCAGAGTTATATTAATACATATCCTGATGTTTCCATGCTTTATAATGACAGTGAATGGGGCTCACGAGTTTAAAGCTCAAAAAAGTGCATCCATCCATCATAAACTTACGGAAAAAGCATAACTGGTGCGACGTATGACATTGGACGTAGCGTAAGCATTTTGAATTGCGAGAGGCGTTACACTTTCTTCATAAGTTGTATATGAAAGGCGGTCCGCCGGAAGCTAGATATTTTACTTTGTAAAGTTTTAAATGTGGATATGGAAACCCATCGATTCACTTCAGGAGGCCTTTTTAACCCCCCGGAGCTGTGTGGAGTAAGTTTATGATGGATGGATGCACTTTTTTAAGCTTCAAACTTGTGAGCCCCGTTCACTGTAAATGTATCTAATCATTCTCAAGTAAATGTATCTTGAATTGAGAATGTTAAGATATAATGACCGCTAATATGACCGCACCTTTAGGGTTTGAGATTTAGAACAAATCCAAACCAGAATGTTTGTAGAATACCAATACAGTGTTATTGAAAAGCAAAATGTTTTAAGGACAGTACATGGCTGCTAACATCTTAATAAACCATTATAGTCCATATATCATTTCAGTCTAATCAAATCTGGAACAAAATAGCCTGATTTTTAATGATGCATTTGTGTTGTGAAGAGTGTCTGGACTCTGGGGTTTTGTAATTTGTATTCTCCTGTATGTGTTGAAAGGTGGGCCCTTTGTATCATGTTTCCTGAGAGCACTGAGTAATGATGAGCGAACAACCAGATGTATCCAGCTCCCTAGGTGACCATTTTCACTTATCCGTCAGCCACCTTCACTCCTTCTCATCTGATATAATCTGCTCAGGATGAAAAATTAAAGCCAGTTCCCTGATGAGAATGTTGAAGACTTCCTGATCTTCCCAGTAGGGGTCTTTTGATGGCCAGATATTTACAGCTCAGCTTGAGATAATCTGTAAAACAGACTTCAGTCCCAACTGTCCCACAACAGTTAGAACAATTACTACTACAAAACCCTACAAAATTCTCCAAAAACACCCAAGCAACAACATAGCCATTCTAAATGGACAAGCACAACTCACATTTTCTTCAATGAAATCTAGTTATTATTTATAATACAATCTCTTGGAACAATAGATGGTGGTCTGGCATATTTCAAAACTGAAAGAAATACAAAAGGAGGACAGGATATTCATCAAAAATTGGTGCTCCACAGAAGAAAAAAAATGCCACACTGGTTTGGAATGACATGATGGTGAACAAATGATCCTTTTCGCACAAACTGTTGCTTTAAAATGTATTCCTGAAGGCTATTATCACTTGTAAAAATAGAATTTGCAAAAAACAAACTGGATTCTGGTGACGTCTCTAATGTCTAAATGATAAATGTCATTGTCGCTGCATACAAATCCTAAATATTAATGGAGACCCAGGCTCATCAGTCAACAAATCAGTGCAAAATCCTACAGGGTATCATCATGGTACGCAGCTGGGGCTTTGAAGGACCCACACCTAAATCAAACAGTGGGTGCGTCTCAATCAGCTCCCTAGTTCAGTAGTCAGGGCACTTATCAGGGAGTCAGCCCATTGACTTATTCCCTGATCAGTGCCCTGGACTACTGAACTAGGGAGCTGATTGAGACGCACGCAGTGTAACGGCTGGGATGTAAAATGAGAATGCTGGAGGGTTGCTATTCATGCCATGCACTGATGCACCGTGAACAGCTCATTCTCTGTTTATTCACTCATAAACAAAGTCCTCCATGCGCATTTTTCTCGTTTAAATATAGTGGCATGAAAGTAATCTTGGACATGTGAAAGTCCATGCAAACATTTGCTCTAGAGCTCATTAATTTTTTCTATCTCATTGTACATAAACAATCAGAATGAGGGAGGTATGCCAGTGAGGATTGTGGGAGCTGCAAATGAAATATTTGAAAGTATTTGAATTATTTATGGAGCAAGTGATGTTTTAGAGGGAGTCGGTATGTTCATGGAATGTTTAAAGTTACCAAAGAGTTTAAACTCTCAATAGCTATGTATCAAAGTAGCGAATTTAACTTAAGTGCAAAATTGGAATATCACATAAAACATTAGCGAATAAAGCACCGTTTCCATCCAGTGAGTCGAAGAGAACAAAACCGTCACTTTCTGATAAACTGGTCGCTAAGAAAAATAGAAGTTACTGCAATAGGAGAAGCCATTGTATATAATAATTACATATATAATAAATTACAGACGAAACACAAAGTTATCTTGCTTTCGGAGGCGTATGCCTGCTGTTTGGGAACACAGTCGTATAAAACATTTCTGGGAGGTAATTATACCAAACCCCTTTGACGACAGACTTTGCTCAGGCCTTTCAGAACAACCAAAACAGCATGTCAGATGCTGTGCAACGATAACGGTCCGCTGGTTAGTCATGCCATCCCATTGCAAAGTCACGTCTTTTTTGATGCACATCAAGAAATTTATTCAGTAAACGTGTTTCCATCGTAGTTAATGCACGTTTTCTTATCAGATAAAGTTTATCTGATTCAATTAAGTGCATGTTTTTTTTTTATGCACATTTTTTTAATTGATGTGTATTTTGGTGTTTGCATCCAGCATTTTTTATGCAATATCCCAAAATGCACATAAAATAAGTGGATGGAACATAGCTAATAATGCCTATCAAATAAAAGAACATTGCCTTGAGCCAAAGTTTGCAGACAGTTGAGGTCTGGCTCAGCAACACGTTTTCCTTCATTTAATTAAATGTGTGACTCAGAGGAATCAGACCCATTAATCTGTTCTCTCCATCAAAAAACAAAAGCACATGCAGCATTTAATAAACTCTCACTCTGAGACCTAGATGACTGTGCATGTCTGTCTGTCTGGGTTGCAGGACTCTAATAGCGCTATAATCCTCCTCTGTTTGAAAGGTTCCCATGCAAGCTCTCGGTCCTGTCCCAACCTGCAACCTGGCAGGTCCACTTGAGCAGGGCAAGATGAGGAATTCTCAACATTCCACAGGGTCAGAAGACTGGAAGAACCAATCAAAGAGCCGAACACAACACCACTAGCTTCTGCGCAGGAAGAGAACATAAAGAACCACTGGGCACTCCACGCTGAATGAGCTGTTTAAAGAGGTTGTAAGAAGGGTATATATTTGTTTTGTGCTATGAAAGGCTGCCATCTCTGAAAAGGGATCAAGTAGGGATAGGAACAGTTTACTCTAGCAAACCTGAAATTTAAAATGACACCTTTTACTTTCTTAAAAAATACTTACTGTGCATGATTCATTGTCCAAAGACAGAAATGTTTGTCTGTGGTATCTTTAATCGAAATATAATGAATTGCTTCTCATGATCCAGTCCATGCATAAATGCATAAAACCAAGTAAAATACATCAGTTTATAAGATGCAAATTTTAATTTTACAGTATGTTCTCGTTTGGACCAGTTTCCTTATATATTGTCACAACTATGATAGGAAGATGGTTCTCTATAACTGGGACCAGTGTTATTTAAGAGAATGTTTACACAAACAACAATATACTAAAATCGTAAATGTTTTTCCTTCACTTTTTCCGTGTGCAGACGACAACGTTGTTAAAACGATCCCCGTTCACATGGCTCCGCAAAAATGACTTAAAACGTTGTATTCTGCTGCCAGGCCAGTAGTTGGCAATGTCACTTTGTAAAGAAACACTACACGTTTTTGTAGTTTACACAAAGACGATAATAGTATCGTTTTCAAAAGCTTGCACTTTTTGCACAAGTTTACATTTTCAGGCCCCAAAACTCTGTTGTCGTGTAAATGAAGGGCCAAAACACATAAAAAGTTTGAAAACAATGTCATGTGAATTATATCGTTTACTGATATACTATCATAGTTTTTGTTAATATTTTGAATTAGATTTTATTTTTTAATTTTCTATTTTCACTTTAATTTTAGTTAATGTTTTAGTAATTTTGTTGCATGTTTTTGTCATTTTATAAGTTTTTTAATATATCTATATAGATTTTATTCATTTTTAATTGTTTTATTTTCAGTACTTTTAAGTTAAACTAAAGTAAATGAGAAATAAAATACGCTGAAACAAAATACATTTTTATGTTTTTTTTATTTTAAGTTAACGTTTATTTAATTTTAAGTAAAAAAAATTTTTTTCTTTAAATGTTTTTTGTTCTATTTAACGATAATAACCCTGAGTGGGGCACACCATGTGATTCCCAAAAAAGCCTTAAAAGGCAAATCCTTCACCTCCCTTGTCTCTTATGTCTCCATTTCACAGTAAAAGCTCTAAAAGCAGTGTTAATGCATGTTGTAAGTGGGTGATCGCACCCCATTCCTGCAATATTTAAAACTTCACACTCCTCGTGCTCAACTAAAACCAGATCTAATTCCTGTCTCTGTGGTGAGAGAGTGCAGACATTTAGTTTTTGGTTGTAAAATGTAGAAATGTATTTGTCTCTTTTCATTTAAAAAGCCTCAGTTTGAGCCAGCACATTCCATCTCCCAGGATATGCTGAGGGAAGAGAGGGGTCTGGCAAGTGTCCTGCTTAGACAAACGTGGCCTACAGTAAAGAGAGATTTGATTAGATCTCTTTCATAAGATGCATCAATGCCCTCATGTTTTTTTAAATTACATTATTCTCTTTATATATTATATCTTTATATATTATATCTTTATATATATAGCATATTTTATCCCAAATTGTCAGTAGGCTATATAATCCTAAAAACAAATCTCATGCTCTTTTCTATAGCCCAATAATGAAAATCATCCAATCATTCATCCAATGCATTTTTTAAAATTAAAAAAATAAGTAATAAAGCAAAAAAATATCAAGGATATCATCAGGATAATTTTTATTTAAAATTGTATATAAATTAAAATCTAGTTTACAATTTAAAATAAATTTTACAAATGAGATTTATTAAAAAATATTCAATTTGTTAAAATGAATTAAATATATTAGTTAACATCAACTAACAATGGAAAATATTTATAAAGCATTTATTGATCTTAGTTGATTGATGTTAGTTTTTAACATTCACTAATGCATTTGTTAGAGCTGTAACTACATTAATCATTTTGTAATGTTTTCCCCTTATATTAAGATTATATTATGTTTTTTGATCAATGTATATTTTGTGTTATTTGTATTATATCACATGATTTTTAGTAGTTTTATAAGTGTTACGTATGCAAAAACAATTTTGAAGAAGAATAAGGAAGAAGGAAGGCTTAACGCTAGACAGTCTTTTGACTGTGGAAAAGGCTAGAAATCATGTTTTTGGAATGTGAATAAGTGTAAAGAAGTTTTGTGCTTGATTTCTCCTGTATCGTAACCAGACAAGACAAGTTATGGATTCACTCATCAAATCCTTTGTGCTACACTTTTGTGGAAATGGCGAAGAATGTTCATTTTATTTAATGGACCTGAGCTAACATGAACTAACAATGAACTAACGTTAACAAAGATGAATAATATACTGTAACAAATGTATTGCTCATTGTTTGCATTAACCAATGTAAAATGGAACCTTCTTGTAAAGTGTAATCAATATTTGTTTTATATAATGACATATACATCAATTCAGAATTTAGAACTTTAATTTTAACTTCTGATCTAATTTTCATGATGAGATTGACTTCGGTTCACTGCACTGACTTTATTAGCTGGCCTTTCACAAGCTGGGGTGTTGTCAGTTTTATAGCATGTAAAGCATCTTATAGGGTCTATTTAAGTGGCTGGCAGATAGTAAAAGTGAACACAGCTGAGTCTTCTTTAACTATGCATCTGCCTGTCTAGCCTTCTTAAACATCCAAAATGCCATTTCTGTACCAGTGCACCCACACGCCTATGAGTGATGGATGCACTCACTGTGACCATGTGGCCCCCTCTCGTGTTTCAGAGCCTGGACAATATCACGCTCCCCAGATTACACAGTGCATCGATCCAGTCCTTCAACAATAACACTACATTAAGTGGTGAATTTATAACAGCTTGATGAACCAGAGAGGTCAAAAAAGAAGTGATTTAGGTGATTACAAGGACATTCCACAGTTCTTTGAAGTGCCTCCTCCGGGGCTTGTATAGATGAAACTAGATGATAGGCTCTTAATTAGCAGGAAATCACAAATAAGGAAAGAGATATTTGGGGGAACTCCCTGCGATCCCACAACAGAGGCATAACTGGCAGCTTTAAAAAATACATCAGCTACAATTACATACAGCACATTCAATACATTTTCTCACTAAAGCAAGGTGCTGACCAGTATTTGTGTCAGCTGGTACTACATGCTTTGATATATAGCAGCAAGCCATTGCTGAGAGTTTTCCCTTTGAAAGCAACCATAGAGAGGGTAATAATAGGTTTATCAGGAGCATAAACAGTCTCTCCGGGCAACAGGTTTTACCGGCACAGGATATGAGGGAATGACAGAGCTCTGCCGAACAAACCCTGTAGATAGCTTTGAAAATATCTACTTTAAAGCAAGAAAACGGCACACTTCTGACACCAGACAATATCTTATAACAGTAAAAGCCTAAAGAAATTATGTGGTCACACTTCAGGGTTTAATTAGGCTAACTATTAACTATGACTTTTGCCTCAATAAACTCCTAATTACTGCTTATAGTTAGTAAGATAGTTGTTAAGTTGGGTATTGGGTATTAAGGAATGTAGAATATGGTCAATGCAATATAAGGCATTAATATGTGCTTTATAAGTACTAATAAACAGTTAATATCCTAGTAATATGCATGCTAATAAGCAATAGTGAGAATTGGACCCTAAACTAAAGTGTTACTGATTATGTTATATCCGATAGCCGGCCCACAGTTAGCTTTAAATCCATGTCTTGAGGTGTATTTTTCTTTGGCATAGCCAGCGGCAAAGGTAATATTAGCCTAAAACAGGTCCAACTGGACCGATCTGAATTACTTTGTAGCTGCAGGCATGTCTCATAAGAAGGAAAATGATAATGCCATGATCTCAAAGTTGCAATACTCTACTGTCCTGCCTTCTCCAGCTACACAGTCCTATTGTTTTGACTGTTCTTGTCGTCTGTTGGTGCGTTAACACCCGTCCTAATTCACGGATTTGTATTCAAATGACCTCAGCAGGGTAATTAGAACACAGTAGAAATTGTAAACCGATATACACCAGAAAAAGAGCTTGAACGCCCTTCTGTCAAAAAACAAAACAAAACTGTCAATTATAGCTGTTAAAGTATAGAACAATTTTTCAATGAGTCTAGTAACAGGTCAGAAACACAGTGGTGGTAGCTACCATGGTACAGGGATGATATCAAATTGGCCAATTCATATATTGTGACATACACTGTTATAGTGCTGAATGATTATTTATGATCCGATTCACTGATCTATAACTACTGATGCTTTGAGAGGTTGCCGCGCTGGTGTGAACAGCTGGTTGTTGGTTGCTGGTCCAAGATGGTCTACCAGCTGACAAACTCTTGCATCATCCCTTATCGTATAGTCAACAGTAGTGAATAGGCAAAATACAAAAGTGGTGAATAGGCAACGAATCAGTTCGACCGAATCATTCAAAAGAATCGGTTCAAATAAACAACTCGCGAATCGGACACCACTAGCGCTGCAGGTGCGAAAGAGAGGTGGTGTTTTTGTCTCTTTAGATGCGCACAGCTAGATATCAATTCATATGACATGAATCCATGCAAGGAGCATAAACATCTAAAGTTTTGTAATGTTGAATATGTGTCGTCATTTGTAGCTATTCCTTAGTCTGTGTTAGATCAGCTCAGAAAGACAGAAAACAAGCAAATGTGACATATGTAGCCTAATATCATTTCGCAAAACAACTGAGGGTACTTACAAGTTCTTCTTTGTCTTTTCGGTCTGTTTATGCAATGCAACAGAAAATCCAAATAAACTGCCCTTGGTTTTTCCTTCTTTGATGACCGGGAACTGCACGTCAATGTTAAATCCAGTGTTCGTTTGAATCGCGTAGATTAGGAATACGCACAAGTGCAGAGACTTTCCAGCCATATTTAATATTCCCTTCTCTCTCTTTTCCACTAGCACAACCAAAGCCAATAAGAGTGAGTTGGTCAATCACACGCCATATAGGTAAGCGTCTCCTTTCACTCTCTGGCACTGAGCTGTAAGGTGTTTCTGGCTGTTCTCTGTTCCCCGCCTCCACACACCCTCACGAATTCCGACCTGCCGCTGCCCACCACACTTTACCAGTCCTGCTTCCACAAATAGAGGACTAGAAAAGAAATGTTCCACAAGTCTGATAAGAAGAGAGAGTCCTTGCCCCCCCCCTTTCCCCCCTCTCTCTCTCTCTCACACACACACACATGCACTGCTACACACAAGCCTTCACTTGCTATGCTGTACAAGATTTCATTGTTCAAGGTTTTGTTATTCAAATGTTACCACAGTGGTGTGGTTGAATCTTAAGAGAACATGTCAAGTCACAACAATCTGAGGAAAAAAGAAATCTGATAATTTTAGAACTATAATATTACTTTTTTTTTTTTTACTTATGAAATAATTTCCTTGACAATTAAGCACGTTCCTTAATAATATGACAATAATTTTTTACCCACAATAAAATTAGTCGGCTATAAAATCAGTACAACAAATACTATAATGATGCATAAATACTTTAGAATTCAATATAGAATTTAAAACATTATTGACAGTACGGTATTGCTGTAATGAGAACTGGGTGAAAATGCTAATAACATATTACAATGGAATCGCCCTAAAATGGCTGCATTTTCAATCAAAACTATTAGATAAAATTTAGATTTTTTTTTTATGAGATTCACCCATTTACTTGAATGGCACAGACTTAGCAAAAATATATCCCTCTCAAAAACACATATTTAAAACTTTTCTTTCCAGAAAAAAGTAAGATTCATGTAGATTCACATTAGATTAACCTGTTGAATATCAGCCTGCTAGCAATAAGCGTTAATTCAGCTCCTCATGAGAATCGAGACTCCTGACTCCCTCAGATGAGCTGATTGGAGCAGAAGTGATAAGAGCAATACTCATAACAGACCAACAACTTGACCCAGGTCATCACAGCATGAATTGACTGAATGTAGACTGGGGAGGCGGCAGACTGAAATGAATCAACATTCAAATAGCATTACCAGAGATTTTCATCTTAGTTTTATGATTACGTTTGCCTGCTTGTGTCTTTGGGACAAGGCGTGATTCCACTTCTGTCAGGGACCTTAAAACGCCACCACCCTCTCGCTCTGATGTGCCTTGTCATGCCTTGGAGTTTCTCCTCCCTTTTCAGGGAGGTGGGGGATGGAGGTGCGGATGGTTTTGGGGGGAAGAATTCACCCTCTGAACTGAAATAATAGCTTTGTAGATAGCAGATCACAGGAAAATGACAGACTGTCCCAGCTTCTGTAACAGGGAGACTCCAGCTCGTGGGAAAACACAGCAGCAGATACAAGTAGCCAAGCAGATCCGAATCTATTAAAAAAAGGCATGGAAATGTTTTGTTTTTTTAATTTGCTACTAAATTTACATTCCCTGTAGATGTGCTTTTTGGACCGTTTCGGATTATCCTTAAGCCTTGAACTTTATGCCCATGAAAGTCATTAGACTGTTTTAGAATTATCCATATAGGGGAATACAATGAAAACAAACTAAATGGAAATGGCAAAGTACAGTTGGTGCCTGGTAATGGCAAAGGCCAAGTTGATCACACTACAGAGATTCTCCTCAGATCCAGAAAATATGTTTGGGATAAAGATTTTCATATCAAACAGGTTTTAAAAGGGTCCTATTATGCTTTTCCACTTTTTCAACTTTAGTTAGTGTGTAATGTTGCTGTTTGAGCATAAAAAAATCTGCAAGGTCACAAAGCTCAAAGGCCAATCCAAAGGGAGATAAATTATTTAACAGAATCCACTTTCCAAGAACTACAACAAATGGCTCGTTTGGACCACAACACGATTTTTCCGGATCTTATGAAGTCACAATGTTACACATTTAAATAATCCCTGCCTACAGAATACGGAAAAAAAAAGGGGATGAGGCCTGGTTGAGCTGCATTAGAGAAGCTGAGCTATGTCAAAGAGACACTGGCTGCGTCCGAAATCGCGTACTATGTGAGTAGGTACTACATTTAAATTTGAACGAACTTCATGACCGTTAAAAAAAGTATGAATGAATGTAGTTTGAATGTAATCCGGACGTACTGCATCCGCCATGTTGTCATTATCATGTGACCTACCAGCGTCAGTTGCGTCCCATCACCTCCATTCATAAATCCTCTCCCGTGGCCTCATGGGATAGTAAAGTGTCCATCGTATGCGCACTTCAGAATCTCGCCGGAAGTAGTAGGTCATCCGGGTACTTTTCACCTACTGTTTTTCGAATACTATGAATTCGGACATACTACTCTGTTGGCGTACTGTTTTTATCCGCATACTATATAGTAGAGAAGTATGTGATTTCGGACGCAGCTACTGTTTTTTTCCACAATGTTTCCAAAACTCATTTGTTAGACCTTCATAAGGCTGACAAACTTTATTTTAAACATATTTCCTCAACATTATAACCCCAACATTTATCTGTGCGCTGCATATTTCTGTTGCTTTTGTAAGACGATTCACTGCTCCTTAGGAAAATTAACTATTTTGTGATCGATTACAGTTTGTATTACCTTAGTTTTCTGACAAATATTATGTTTAAATGGTGGATAACATCGTATCTATAATGTATAAGAAAACTGGACAATCCGTTTTGCACGATCCTCTTGTTCGTTAACATTGTCAGGGTCTGAATCAGGCTCGAATTGATTTGAAATTGACGCCATCCTTATTCATATTTACACTAGGCAGAACTCACAGTTATGGAGAGGAGGGACTTTCCCGAACACGCACTAAGCGGTGCCAATCACAGGCCAGCTAACCAATCACAGCACATTTCGTATTTTGGAAAGAGGGGCTTCATTGGTATCGGCGTGTTCGAGCCAGATTGAGGAGAGAGGTGCTATAATAATGTAAAATATGTGAAAAATAATGCAAATAACAATCAAGCGTGAAAACATATTCTAGTACACCCCAAAGACTTCGTAAAAGGGTAAAACGATTTTTTGAACTATATCTTTATCACTATCTTTATAGTTATCGTCCTTGGTGTGAACGGGCCTTTAGCCATTACGAATTGCGTAATGAGATTGTGTTGGAGAAATCTAGACTGGACCTGAGCCATATCTGAAATATCCTAGAGACTTGGGACTTGAGAGTCACTACCTAGCAACACCTTAGAAACCACCTAGAACACTACCGTGTCAATGTGGCAGCAGCTTTAAATCTTGTTTTAGCAACTGATTGCCTCCATTTTCCCCTCATATACTGGATCCTCCGGCTTTGCATTTCCAGTGTCTTTGTCGGTAAAGCATTAAAAAATGGTCTCAATACACTCCCTCCAGCTTTTCACTGCACCTGAAGCAACCACACATATATATCTCAGTCTATTCAGCCTGACAGATGATGTTACCTGTTTTACTATGAGCTCTGTAAATCTAGTAGGGGCCTGTTCTCTCTATGGACAGATATTACTCTTGTACATGACAAGAACATTTTTACATATGCATAAAGGAAATGCTGAGCTGGATCCGTGAGTGTGAATATTACACAGCAAATGAGACACAAATAGCTTGTGAATTCATTGATGGTAGAGATAAAAAGTGGGATATTAGTAGCAATATGTTAATAGGTTTACTGTACATTTCTATAGGTCTCAATTCGGTGTACATTAACAGTGCTGTAACAATAGACATGTCAGTTGTATTGTTTCCCAGGCCCAGACCCTGAGTAAGCCAACACCACTCCGACGGCTTTCTGGAAACAAAGCCCCCCTAGGGTACCCTAGGGTTTACCACAGTCTAACCACAGTACATACTTGGATGTAATGAGTAATATACCCTAAAGCTCCCTTATTTCTCATTTAATGTCTCTTTTTAACTCATAAACTTGTTATTTTCATACAACAGATTTTAAAAAACATTTTAAAAAGTGACAAAACAGAACCTTAAAGACCTGTTCACACCAAAGCAAATGTTCAGTGCAATTAACATTTTAGTTTAAATGAACGACTGTTTAGACCAACACAAACATATTCATGCAGATTTTTTTATGGTGTTCTAATCTCTTTTTCATTGCATTGTGGAAAATGCTGTAAGCAACCAATAAGATTTGCACTTTTAGTCACATGTCCAGAGCTGCTGCTTTTACATAGAAGTACAACTTGGTGGTGCTGATGAATGGAAATGTATGATTTTTAGAAAAAGAAATGCGCACAAAGATCCATCGCTAAACATAACTGTCAGTGGAACGTAAGCAGATCGTACGAAAAATGAGATAACAATACAAATTCAAAACAATTAGCCACCAGTTTGCCAAATAGTTTCAAATTGCCATGAGAGTGTTGATGGTCTAACTCTAATCTAAATTAATTTGATAAAAACACAAATCAAGATGTAAACTAAAATATCCTTTTTTCCCTCCTCAATAAATTGTTTTTACTAAAGAACATACGGTTCTTGAAACTTGGTTTCTCAATCATGGTTAATTTAATATATCAATTGTCCTAGTTTTCTGCTAATAAAAGTCTGAAAAGAAGCAGCACAATTACAGTAGAAATATAGGAAATATCAGTTCTCACATATGTCATAACACAGCATGAAATATAATAAATAATATATAAGTATACAAGTTTGAAACACCATGAGGGTGATTAAATAATGCCAGAAACTTTAAATACTACAAATAAGAGATATACATGACTAGAGGCCCAAACATCTTCTAGGCTGAATGACAATGCATAGACGTTACCTTAGGGCCATTTCTCAGTGAGATCAGTTTAGTCACTTAAGATAAATGAAGCTGAGAGGGAGAAATCTGATCTCTGATCACTTTAAGGCTTGTTACGTTGTTCTTAAACGGCATAGTTCTGTTGACCCTTGAACCCCATGGCCTATGTCTATTTCTTCAGGTCTTTAAGGGTTATCAGTTGTTAATCCGTTTTAGACTTTGTCAGTTGGCGTAATCAGGGTGGATAAACACTGCCCAAACAAAAGAGTATGAATACAGACAAAAGCAGTCAAGTCACAGTAAATATGCAAACTAACAATAGAGTGCATTAGTGCCAGCCCCCTTTTTCAGCACCGCTGGTTCCATTTTTTAAAATTCATTTTTCTCATAGGGATTTTAAAATAGTCTTCATTAAAGAGCGATGAACCAAGTCAATCAGCTACGAGGAGAATCATAACACTACAAATTATGATTTGAAGCAAAAAAGTTTTTGAAAATCAAGACTGTGAACTTAACAGCTTTAGTGAGGGAAAGAACTAAACAGAACATGAAGCAATGCGAACATCATAAACAGATGCTGTGTAATTGCATTAAATATTTTTAACACGCTAAACTGAAAAAAGTAATCGCATGCATTGAAACGTTAATTTAGACAGCCCTAATTTGTGTGTGTGTGTATATATACAGGGAGTGCAGAATTATTAGGCAAATGAGTATTTTGACCACATCATCCTCGTTATGCATGTTGTCTTACTCCAAGCTGTATAGGCTGGAAAGCCTACTACCAATTAAGCATATTAGGTGATGTGCATCTCTGTAATGAGAAGGGGTGTGGTCTAATGACATCAACACCCTATATCAGGTGTGCATAATTATTAGGCAACTTCCTTTCCTTTGGCAAAATGGGTCAAAAGAAGGACTTGACAGGCTCAGAAAAGTCAAAAATAGTGAGATATATTGCAGAGGGATGCAGCAGTCTTAAAATAGCCAAGCTTCTGAAGCGTGATCATCGAACAATCAAGCGTTTCATTCAAAATAGTCAACAGGGTCGCAAGAAGCGTGTGGAAAAACCAAGGCGCAAAATAACTGCCCGTGAACTGAGAAAAGTCAAGCGTGCAGCTGCCAAGATGCCACTTGCCACCAGTTTGGCCATATTTCAGAGCTGCAACATCACTGGAGTGCCCAAAAGCACAAGGTGTGCAATACTCAGAGACATGGCCAAGGTAAGAAAGGCAGAAAGTCGACCACCACTGAACAAGACACACAAGCTGAAACGTCAAGACTGGGCCAAGAAATATCTCAAGACTGATTTTTCTAAGGTTTTATGGACTGATGAAATGAGAGTGAGTCTTGATGGGCCAGATGGATGGGCCCGTGGCTGGATTGGTAAAGGGCAGAGAGCTCCAGTCCGACTCAGACGCCAGCAAGGTGGAGGTGGAGTACTGGTTTGGGCTGGTATCATCAAAGATGAGCTTGTGGGGCCTTTTCGGGTTGAGGATGGAGTCAAGCTCAACTCCCAGTCCTACTGCCAGTTTCTGGAAGACACCTTCTTCAGGCAGTGGTACAGGAAGAAGTCTGCATCCTTCAAGAAAAACATGATTTTCATGCAGGACAATGCTCCATCACACGCGTCCAAGTACTCCACAGCGTGGCTGGCAAGAAAGGGTATAAAAGAAGAAAATCTAATGATATGGCCTCCTTGTTCACCTGATCTGAACCCCATTGAGAACCTGTGGTCCATCATCAAATGTGCGATTTACAAGGAGGGAAAACAGTACACCTCTCTGAACAGTGTCTGGGAGGCTGTGGTTGCTGCTGCACGCAATGTTGATGGTGAACAGATCAAAACACTGACAGAATCCATGGATGGTAGGCTTTTGAGTGTCCTTGCAAAGAAAGGTGGCTATATTGGTCACTGATTTGTTTTTGTTTGGTTTTTGAATGTCAGAAATGTATATTTGTGAATGTTGAGATGTTATATTGGTTTCACTGGTAAAAATAAATAATTGAAATGGGTATAAATTTGTTTTTTGTTAAGTTGCCTAATAATTATGCACAGTAATGGTCACCTGCACACACAGATATCCCCCTAAAATAGCTAAAACTAAAAACTACTTAAAATATTGATACAAAAATATTCAGCTTTGATATTAATGAGTTTTTTGTGTTCATTGAGAACATGGTTGTTGTTCAATAATAAAATTAATCCTCAAAAATACAACTTGCCTAATAATTCTGCACTCCCTGTATATATATATATATATATATATATATATATATATATACTGTATATATAGTAGTGCTGGGCAATCGAATAATCACGATTAATCGCAACCCGAAATAAAAGTTTGTGTTTACATAATATATGTATGTGTACTGTGTTTATTTATATATATATATATTTTTTTAGTACAGTTTTAGTACATTTTAGTACAGTGAACTCATTGTCATGTTCAAGAAACCAATTTGAAATGATTCAAGCTTTGTGACATGGTGCATTATCCTGCTGGAAGTAGCCATCAGAGGATGGGTACATGGTGGTCATAAAGGGATGGACATGGTCAGAAACAATGCTCAGGTAGGCCGTGGCATTTAAACGATGCCCAATTGGCACTAAGGGGCCTAAAGTGTGCCAAGAAAACATCCCCCACACCATTACACCACCACCAGCAGCCTGCACAGTGGTAACAAGGCATGATGGATTCATGTTCTCATTCTGTTTACGCCAAATTCTGACTCTACCATCTGAATGTCTCAACAGAAATCGAGACTCATCAGACCAGGCAACATTTTTCCAGTCTTCAACTGTCCAATTTTGGTGAGCTTGTGCAAATTGTAGCCGCTTTTTCCTATTTGTAGTGGAGATAAGTGGTACCCGGTGGGGTCTTCTGCTGTTGTAGCCAATCCGCCTCAAGATTGTGCGTGTTGTGGCTTTACAAATGCTTTGCTGCATACCTCGGTTGTAACGAGTGGTTATTTCAGTCAAAGTTGCTCTTCTATCAGCTTGAATCAGTCGGCCCATTCTCCTCTGACCTCTAGCATCAAAAAGGCATTTTCGCCCACAGGACTGCCGCATACTGGATGTTTTTCCCTTTTCACACCATTCTTTGTAAACTCTAGAAATGGTTGTGCGTGAAAATCCCAGTAACTGAGCAGATTGTGAAATACTCAGACCGGCCCGTCTGGCACCAACAACCATGCCACGCTCAAAATTGCTTAAATCACCTTTCTTTCCCATTCTGACATTCAGTTTGGAGTTCAGGAGATTGTCTTGACCAGGACCACACCCCTAAATGCATTGAAGCAACTGCCATGTGATTGGTTGATTAGATAATTGCATTAATGAGAAATTGAACAGGTGTTCCTAATAATCCTTTAGGTGAGTGTATAATAATTATACACACATTCATGTATATATTTAAGAAATATTTGCATGTATATACTGTATATATTGACTCGATTATATCATTCGCAGAGCTTCATGGGAGTGGGCGGAGCTAAAGAGCTATTTTAGAGCATGTTGCTTTTTCCTTGTCATTTTTTGTACAGCATTATGGGTAATGTAGTTTTTCACCAGGAATTCCGCTATTTTTAAAAATGTTGAAATAATGTAGGCTGACTGCAAATACCATCAATTAACAACTTCATAGCTCACAGTAGGTCTGTTTTAATGGTTTATACTTTTTTTGTTCAAAATCTATTTCCTTATGGAGAAAATGTTTGGAGTTTTTACTTCCTGAACCCGACTGTTGCACTCTATGTCTAGTAAAAGAAAGACAGACTGCGGCTTCCTCAAGCAATAATAAAGCAAACATTGTCTGGATCCGTGGAAGAGCAAATAATCCTACTGATAAAACATTTCTTGATCTACTTGACCTCAGCTCAGATTTTTCAGAAGCAAAATAAAGGAATTGAATCCATTATTGTGCAGATTCACTGAGCAAGTCTGCAGTGCGTAACGTTTTCAGAATTTTGGCCAGTGGATTCACTCCTGTCCGCACCTAGATGACAAGGCCTACCGTTGCCATGGAGACCCTGGTTGCTATGTGCGCAGTGCTCTCCAAATGTGTGTCAGGGGAGGACGACACTGAGTTCTTTTAAAGCCCTGCCAAGTTTTCCAGCTCTAGTGTGACCTTTACTGCTTCACTGTGCTGTATCAGAAAAACTTTACATTATGGCAACTTCTGGGTTAAAAAAGCACCAGACATGACATTGTAATCTTGCTTGTTTGTGAGTTTTTATGGCCTAAATTAGTTGTTTTAAGATTGTTGATGAAGGACAATAAATTACGGGCCAGATTTACTAAACTTTAAAATTATTGTTTAAGCGCAATTCTAAAAAAACGCAAATGGGAGTGGAAAGTTGTGTGCGTGATTACTGACGACACGCAAATTAAAGAACACAGACGAAGCATTTCCATAATGACCAACACAATCTACCAAGAGCAGCACAAAATAGCGTCTGGTCTTAAACCAGACGCTATTTTGCGCAAACCTTATTAAATCACCTTGCGTGATTCATTTAAATACTCTCCTCCCATAAAATCCAAGAGCTTTCTGCCCCCCAGCTGCAACGTTATTACCATTGCATTATTCAAGACACTGTTGAATTAAAAAAAAACGAAATAAAAACTGTCGCTTCATAACATTAAGGTTAAACCACTGGAGTCACATGGAAGATTTGAACAAATTGTCTGTACTACCTTTCTGGACCTTGAAAGTGTTAATTAAATTGCTGTCTATGGAGGGGTCAGAGAGCTCTCGGATTTCATCAAAAATATCTTCATTTGTGTTCTGAAGATGAACGAAGGTCTCACGGGTTTGAAACAACATGAGGGTGAGGAATTAATGACAGAATTTAAAATTTTGGGTGAACTAGCCCTTTAAGCAATATTGCGATTCCTGTTTTTCCCTCCCCGGATTTAAAACCTTCTACATTTTAAATTAAGACTTTATTTAAAACTGAATTAAGCTCCGATGGAACACAGGGATTGGATCTAAAACCTTCAGATGACACGCAGATTATATCCACACGCAAGTTCAGCACAGAGCGGCTCTCTCGGCCTGTATGACGTTACAGAAAACTATAGCTGACCCTGTCCACCCTTTTCAGTGCTAATTTTTCACTGCGCATCTTTAGTAAATCCTGACAGTAGTTTTTTAACGGCAAAAGAAGGTTTGCGCTGGCACTGCTTTTGCATATCCATGTATGCGTGTAGACTGTAAACTGTAAATGCCTTAGGTGGTGTACCAGATGCAGGGGAGTAGGGGACAAAGCTTTTTTTCAGGCACCTGACTCATTAAAATATTTAATGCTTATTTACATTCTAAAATTATTTAATGCCTATTTACAAAAAAAAAGGACTCAAATTCAAAGGACAGGTTTGTTACAATATTTTGGGAATGACCCATGAAAGCAATGCTACTTGTGCGTAAAGACAGTATGTTTCTCAGCTCCACACTGACAATGTACCAGTCAGTCTGTACAAGGTCAAGCACGTCTAATATCTACAACACCAAGTTCACCAAACAGGACTGCAAATAGAATGACTGGTTTCCTGAATATTAACCCTGTCTGCCATTGGTAGGCCAGTCAGTCAGTCTCGCACCAAAATTATACCATTGATTGAGTCAGTGATCAAATCCATGATCATGCCGTTGTTAGCACCACACTACTATTTTAGCAACTTTACAGGAAACTGAGAATTTGATACCTCACAATTAATAAGTGCGCAACCATCATTTATTATGAGCACTCATGGTTATGTTGGTTATACAGCTCCTGTTCTGGCATGTCTAATCCACGTCTTCCGGCTTAGCGTATGCTTTTATTTGCGAACAAAAAGGCAGTAAAGCAATGGCAAAGTACAGACCACAAAAAATGTCAGCAGTGTTTTCAGAGCTTTGAAGCTTTCATGGTGTTCACTGGGAAGATAATTCTCTGTTTGGAAAATAGTTTATGCTTTGGTTCAAACTGTCTTTATCAGATATTGTTTAAGACAATCAAAGAGAAATGCTCTTGTGTTCCTCTTTGACCAACTGTGAGTCTTACAAAAAGAAAAATTATATATATATATTAGGTTAACAGCTGCTCTAGCTTTTTCCCATTGGCTCTGGGTATGAGCTACATGTGTTTAACATATCAAATATTGGACAATATGGACCTGTTATGTGATACATGTTGTGAGAACTGTGTGAGGAAATCACATCACACTGTTTTAGCCCACTTTCTGTACATTTACGACTCTAACACCCTCTCTGTGTGACCAATGCTGTGTGGGTCGTCGGTTAAGGACAGAAGTGTAGGCACTGTGAAAGACATGATCTCATGCAAAATTTGATATAATCTAATGATGTAATCTGTTAAAATCTCAAAGACCCTGAGATAACAATACCATTAAATATATTTTATTTTTTTCTCATAATGAATTATAGGTCACATTTTATAGTTTATTATATTAGTTGCCTTTAATTACTATGTACTTACATAAAAAATGTTAGGTACTTATTGTGTTCATGTCGTATTGCAAAACCCTTTTGCTGCTATTGAGTGGGATGTGGGTAAAGTTAGGGACAGGTTTGGTGGTATGGGTGGGTTGAGGGGTAAAGGAAGGGTCAACAACGTAATTTTAGACGTAATTAATTACAGATGTAATTACATGCAGGTATTTTTTATATATAAGTACAATGTAAAAACAAGTATGTACACAATAAGTGCATTGTATCAAACTATTAATTTAAATGTTAGTAGTTAAAGACACTTATATAACATAATGTAGTGGGACTGAATTTAAACAAAGAAAATAAATTCATAATGAATTCTAGTCATTATCATTTCATATGGAATTAATGAGTGGGTGGTTTGAGTCATCCTCATTTATTTTGAGTCATCCCCATTTATTTTGGTCATGTACAAAAATTTTTAAATTAGATATCATTATTTGTTACATATAATGAGTTTATTTGAAGAGCAATGCTAGAGACTGGGGCATATTAATATAAAGGTAACACTTTACAATAAGGTTCATTAGTTAACATGAACTAATAATGAACTGCACTTATAATGCATTTATTTATCTTTGTTAATGTTAATTCCAACATTTACTAATGCATTATTAAAATCTTGTTAACATTAGTTAATGCACTGTGAACTAACATGAACAAACCATGAACAGCTGTATTTTTATTAACTAACATTAACAGAGATTAACTAATGCTGAACAGAGGTGTTGTTCGTGGTTAGTTCATGTTAACTAATGCATTAACTAATGCTAAAATACAACCTTATTGTAAAGTGTTACCAATATAAACCTGAACTAGGTCATTGTGTTGTGCACATTCTGTTGTTTATGATAACAAAGGCAACTGAGGAGATTTTGTCTGACCTTCATTTGAAAAAAAAAAAAAACATTGATGAAGTGCAAAACTGAGGTGTTGGTTTCTTTGCAGTCTCACATTTACAAGAACCCTTTCTTGAAGCAGACTCCAGTTACTTCTACGCAGTTAGGTTTGATATCTGATTTTTATTTTATTTTTTACTTCCTTTCACAAACTGTAAGAAAAACTAATCTGTAAATAAATGGAAAAGAGACTGGTAGTTGTCTGTCAGGATATTATCCTTTAAGTTTTCAGATATTTCCTTTAGCCCTAAAACACCTGTGAAAAATCAATACGGAAAATTCCTTAACACAGGAGCAGCACTGCATTATTTATAATTTGCGCATGGGAAAGCTGCTGTAAATCTCATCTCAACTGGTTTGTGTTGAGTAGTAAATGTCATGGGTGAGAGTTTAAAGGTGCACTATGTAACTTTTCCATCCGCTAGAGGTCGCCTATTCAAAACAAAGGCGTAGTTTGATGACGGCAAGTTTGAGCGCAGAATCTTGGGACATGTGGTCTTCGCCTCTACAGCTGGTGAAAAAGAATCGGGTTAGGACTCAGGCAGAAATCATGTTCATGGATGCGATTATTAACATTACTGTAGTATGAAGCATAGCAGGACCGAGTGTTGTGGGAGCTGAGGAAGGCCGCTGGAGCGATTGCGCAACATTCGCCTTGCGAGCGGCGGGACTTTTATTATGCCATAGTCGCCGGCGCCATTTCCGCTTTTCCGGTCATGAGTATGAGGTAACGCAGCTCTGTTTATCATATTAGATACATTTGAGTGTGTTGAAAATGATGTTATGACGTTACTCTGTGCGCTCGCTCGGCGGCTGCTATGACACTTGTTGCACACTGCAGTAAGAGTAAAACTGCAAAATAAAACCAGAAACCGAGGGTAATGCAGATATGATGCAATTGACAGGCGACTCCCTCACATGTCCCGGTTCCTTGGTTAAAATAGACATTTTCTCACGATTTACAAATAGTTGGAAATATTATGGATATTTTAAGTACTCAATTGAACAAAATATATAACACTGGCCTAGTGGTTTTTGGATATTTTCCTGCAAAAATGTTACATAGTGCACCTTTAAAAAAAGTTCAACATACATGGAACATAAAAGCATATATTTGGCTTTGTTTTGAAGTGAGACTATTCCATGTTCATTTCTGTAATGCTGGAGGTAAAATGAGTAGATTTAAGGTCTGGGAAATCCCAAGGATTTTGAAGTGCGTTTAACAAAGAAAGACGGAAAGAGTTGAGTGTTAGAGCGAGTCTTTGTTCTCTTTGAAGAGAACAGCGCTCCACAAACCTACATGTTTCACACTCAATTGAATCTCTCTTTCAGATCATTACATGGCCATTCATTAGCACAGCAGAACACAGGCCAAAGCCTGGAACAACAGGGCAGTCTGGGAGGCCAGACGTTACTTACACTCTGCAAATAACACATTTCATTATCTTTAGTAGGACACAGACACTGCTTTAGACGTTATTTAATACTTCCTTTTGCAATATTGCAAGGCTCTTTGAGCGTATTTTTTTAAGAAACACCTGCCACTTTTTTCAAATGAAAATTGGGTCCTTACTGTTACGGTACAGAAGGGACGGAGACAAGAAGTATGGGAAGTGATGTTTATTTAGAGCAGACCAGTATGATGACGGAAGTGCAGGTGAATGGTGAAGAGGATCGTGAGAGGTGGATGAAGGAATCTTGGTGAAGTGGCTCGGAGTACTTGCTGTTGAGATCGCTGGAGAGAGGTGTGGAATGGAGAAGAGGATGGAGACACACACACACGAGGGTGGAACACAGGAGACTCTTTGGAGGGAACAAATGGAAGAAGGTAAGTAGCATATAGGAAGTCCTTGAAGTAAGCGTAGAGGTAAGTACCAATTACAAACGAGACCGGACAGTGACTGAGCGTGTGAGTGTGTCTATTGTACTGTGGGTGATTGGAGTGATGATGAGCTGCAGGTGCGCGTGATCAGTACTCAGGGGAAGGCGTGCGCTGTGATTGAGTGACGTGGGAGCCTGGCGGGTCTGTGACATTACCCCCCCCTCCACGGTCCGCTCCAGAGGGCCGCGGACCCCGACGTCGTGGTGGTCGGCCTCTGCCTCTGGGTGCAGGTCTGTTGGGGTGAGAGGCATGGAAGGTTTCGAGCAGGTTCGGGTCAAGGATGTCGTTTCTAGGTACCCATGAGCGTTCTTCGGGACCGTAGCCCTCCCAGTCCACTAGATACTCTAGGAGACCACCACGGCGCCGGGAGTCCAAGATGTCGTTCACCTGGTATGCGGTACCGTCCTCCACGATGAGTGGGAGGGGGGTTTCTTCGGCTACGCCAGGCTCTGTGGGAATAGAAACGGAGGGAAAGTGAGGTTTCAGTAATGAGACGTGGAAAGTGGGATGAATTCTGTATTGTGAAGGGAGTTGGAGTTGATACGTGACTGGGTTGATCTGCTTCACAATAGGAAAGGGGCCAATGAACCTGGGACTGAGCTTCCTGCATTGCAGACGCAACCTGATGTCCCTGGTGGACAGCCAGACCTTCTGACCCGGTTGGAAGGAGGGAGTGTTGGAGCGACGAAGGTCGGCTGTCATTTTGCGTCTGCGCAGGGCCCGTTGAAGCTGGTGATGTGCAGAGTCCCAGACCCTCTCGCTCTCCCGGAACCAGTAGTCTATGGCTGGAACATCCGACGGTTCCCCGGACCAAGGGAACAATGGGGGTTGGTAACCGAGCACGCACTGGAATGGAGTTAGACCGGTGGTAGACTGACGTAGGGAATTTTGTGCGTACTCGGCCCAACCCAGGAACTGGTTCCAGGAGTCCTGGTGGCCGTGACAGAAGGTACGGAGGAAGCGACCGATCTCCTGAATCTTCCTCTCCGTCTGCCCGTTGGTCTGTGGATGATAACCGGAAGAGAGGCTGACAGTCACACCTAGGAGTGAGAAGAACGCTTTCCATACCCGGGAGATGAATTGAGGTCCTCTATCGGAAACAATGTCCTCAGGGATACCATAGTATCTAAAGATCCTATTAAACATGAGTTCTGCCGTCTCCATGGCAGTAGGCAGTCCTTTCAGCGGAATCAGACGACAAGATTTGGAAAATCTATCCACTACCACTAATACACAGGTACAGTCCCCAGACACAGGAAGATCAGTAATAAAGTCTACTCCTAGGTGTGACCATGGACGGTTGGGAACGGGCAGAGGATGGAGTTTGCCGGAGGGAAGATGTCTAGGGCTCTTAGAGATGGCGCATTCCTGGCATCCTCTCACGTACCTTCTGACGTCTGTCGCCATGTTGGGCCACCAGAAGCGCTCCTTCAGCAGCGAGAGGGTTTCATTGACCCCCGGGTGGCCAGTGCCCAACGACGTGTGGGACGTGTGGATGAGGGGAGTGCGTCGTGTCCGTGAGATGTATTGTAACCCTGGTGGACAACCCGGCGGAGCATTGGTGGAGACATTGGAAGAGGGCAAGGTCTCCTCTGACCAGGTGATGGGACTCACGAACAGTTTCTCAGAAATAATGGGTTCAAACTTCTTGGAGTCCTCTTCGGGGTTGAAGAGACGGGAAAGGGCGTCTGCCTTCACATTCTTGGGTCCAGGCCGATAGGAGATAGTGAAATTGAATCTAGTGAAGAACAGTGGCACCACGGAGGTGTTCCAGCGCCGTTGGGACGAGAGGAAGGGGATAACGGAATTTGACTGTGATTTTATTGAGTGCTCGATAATCGATGCAGGGCCGCAAGCCTCCGTCCTTTTTGGCCACGAAAAAGAAGCTGGAAGCAGCAGGGGAAGTAGACGGGCGGATGTAACCTTGGTCGAGTGCCTCCTTGATGTATTCCTCCATGGCCTTCTCCTCCGGGAGTGACAGAGGGTAAATTTTCCCACGGGGCACTGACTCACCCGGAAGCAGATCGATGGCACAGTCCCATGGCCGATGTGGAGGCAGCTTTGACGCTCGCTGAGGGCAGAAGACATCACTGAAGGGGGCATAGCATGATGGTATATCAACCGAACGTTGTTCGACCGGGCTCTCGATGGAGGTGGAACACACAGACATTTTCTTGGAGCATGGAGTAGGGGGAACAGGAAGAGCCTCAAAACAACTCGGGAAGCAGCTATCGCCCCACTTCAGGATTTCGCCGGTTTTCCAGGAAATGATGGGATTGTGCTGCACTAACCATGGGCGCCCTAGAATCACGTCAGCGGTGGATTCCTCCAGAACCAGCAACTGTTGTTGTTCCGTGTGCAGGATACCTACTTGGAGCTGGATGGGAATGGTGACGGAACGCACTTGACGTCGGCTGAGGGGTTTCCCTGTTACCGAGTGGATCTGGTAGGTTGTTGGTGTAGCAGTGGTCTTGAGGTGAAGCTGACGGCAGAGGGCACCAGAGATGAAGTTGCCGGCTGACCCAGAGTCGAGGAGGGCACATACTGGAAGGGTAACACCGGCCGCAGTTAGGTTAACAATAGTGGTGAGAGGGTGCATATCATGTGTAAATGGGACTATAGCACTCACCATAGGACGAGGAGGACGAATGGGGCATTGGTTAATGTGGTGCCCCGTAGACCCACAGTATAAACATAGACCCTGGGTCAGCCGTCTCCTACGTTCACCTTGAGTGAGGCGTGCTTGCTGTATCTGCATGGGCTCGGGAGCTGGTTCTGGAGGACTGACGGACTCTGGCTGACGGAGGGAAGAAAGGACGAGTTCCTGGCCCTGGTGCTCTTCGAGACACGACTGCATACGAGTGGCGAAGCGTATGGATAGTTGGATGAAGCGTTCGAGCCCGATGGTATCCTCGTATGCAGCGAGATGCAACCGCACACGGGGATCCAAACCCTGACGATAGGTGGTGAGTAGAGATTGCTCGTTCCATCCACTGGCGGCGGCTAGGGTCCTGAACTGGAGGGCATACTCATTGATCGGCATTTTATTCTGTTTTAAGTGATACAATTGCTCACCTATGGAGGCATCCCAAGCTGGTTTCCCGAAGACGTCCTTGAAATGAGCTATGAAGCTCGTCAGGGTTCGAACGATAGGATTATCCTGAGTCCACAGAGTCTCAGCCCATTGCAGCGCTTTGCCCCTTAGTTGGGAAATGATGAATGCCACCTTGGATCTATCGTCAGGGTATAATTGCGGTTGCATCTCCAGGACCAGCGAACACTGTAGCAAAAATCCATTGCAGTCCTCCGCCAGGCCAGAGTAGGGCGCTGGTCTGGCCATGGGACTGGCGTAGACTGGCGGAGAGGGAGAAGCGGTGGTGTTTGCGGAAGTGATCGCTGGTGGAATGGAAGGAAGTGCTCGTCGGACAGCGTCCACGAGTTCTTGGAACGGATCCGGAGTGCTCATGCTGGTGCTCATCGGTTGTGGTCCGGTCTTCTGTTCCGGTACAGAAGGGACGGAGACAAGAAGTATGGGAAGTGATGTTTATTTAGAGCAGACCAGTATGATGACGGAAGTGCAGGTGAATGGTGAAGAGGATCGTGAGAGGTGGATGAAGGAATCTTGGTGAAGTGGCTCGGAGTACTTGCTGTTGAGATCGCTGGAGAGAGGTGTGGAATGGAGAAGAGGATGGAGACACACACACACGAGGGTGGAACACAGGAGACTCTTTGGAGGGAACAAATGGAAGAAGGTAAGTAGCATATAGGAAGTCCTTGAAGTAAGCGTAGAGGTAAGTACCAATTACAAACGAGACCGGACAGTGACTGAGCGTGTGAGTGTGTCTATTGTACTGTGGGTGATTGGAGTGATGATGAGCTGCAGGTGCGCGTGATCAGTACTCAGGGGAAGGCGTGCGCTGTGATTGAGTGACGTGGGAGCCTGGCGGGTCTGTGACACTTACAGAGGTATGATAAAATATTGTGAAGTAAATAGATGGACTGTAATATAGATTGAGTGAAATTGCTGCACAACATTGTGAAATAATAATAATAATTACAAATTATAATTATAAATATTGGGTTTTTTTTTGTAAAATGTCTATAAATGTCAAATTTGCTCAAAATCATTCTCATTTCATTGACAAAATCGACAACCAAATGAACAAATCGTAAGACATTTATTTTATTTATTTCCCAATATTCTTTATTCGTCTTAAACCTAAACCTTTTTTTTTGCATTGTGACCAATGTTCAGACATCAAAACAGAATATCTTACATTTTTCATATCTACTTATTATATTTTATTCTACACAAAGGTTCATTATTGGAATCAGTGAATCCATGAAGAACCTTTAACATCCATGGAACTTTTCTATTGTACAAAAGGTTCTTTAAAATAACTCTTTAGATTATTAAAGTGTTCTTCACACCAAGACAAACATGGTTCTTTTAAGATCTGTTCAATTGAAAGATTCTTTGGGGAACCAAATTCTTATTTTACTTTTAAGCGTAGGCTTGCTATTGATTCACGCACACTAGTTTTGTCAATTGGTTTATAAAATATTTGAACACTGAGATCTTCAATATACAGTTGCTGCACAAAATGCCACCATGGTAGCTGCTGAAGGCTTAAGAGGTGCTAAAGAATGAGAAGAGATTGAATGCATTGACAGAGTTCATTAAGAAAAGAGGGACCCCCTTCTCCCCTTTGAGGCTCTCCCACCACAGCTGTTCTGTCCAGCAGTTCAGAATTAGTCAGTCCTGTGAAATGAACACATTCCTGTGAAGCGCGCTCCCGTTACCCAGAGGAACCAGCTGCTTCTGTGCCATCTATTCCTACAGATACCAGTTGGAAAACCAGAGAGTGGAACAGACGTACACATTGAGAAAACGCTGCCCTACAAGAGCTTCAGAGAAAACACAGCAGATTCTATTCTTGCTGAAGAGAAGCAATGTGATATTTCTTTTTTAGTAAATAGACTCTCAGATTAGTCGCATATCAAATATCTTTAAATAAAATTGTGAAGGCAGTGGAATGCCCTTGAGTGAGCATTAGCTCTTTTCCAAAAGAAAAATCTCATAATATCTCATTTGATTTCCTGGAACAATGGGAAGCAAATGAAGAGAGGTTTCTTAGATTCCTCTTAAAAGTGCCCTTCTTAAAATCTCACATCTTCTAAAGGTCTGAACAACGTCTCAAACACTGCTCAGATCGTTTTTTTTTCAATCAATCTCAGCGATCTCAATATGAACTCAAACTTTTCTCATCAAACAATTTCTTTTTCCTAAAAAACATACATAAACGAATTATTTGACATTCATTTTATAGCTTTTTTTTGTACGGTATCAGCAATTGTCCTATTTCTGTCTAAATTGAATTTCTCATAAAGGAGTCATGAACTGCATTGTTTTATTGTTTTATAATGTTTTCCTGTGATTCACTGATCACAGATCAGGCATTAGAATTAACACAGTTACTTACATTGTTGCATTACTGTCGAAGCCATATCATAAAAGTCTGTTTGCAAAGTCTGCGCCAAAATTGGAACTGATTTCCCAAAGAATTCACAGTGAAATGTACCGCATACAAATAAATAATGCTCAACTGAGACATTTACATTGTTGAAAATAAATAACCACATTCCTAGCATTAGGATCCGTTGGAAGGTAATGTTATTTTTATTCCAGTATTCCTGTATTGCTCTTCTCTACTCATCATCTCACTAACACGCCAGTGGGCGGGGCCAAAGTTGTGATAATGAAGTAGGCAGTGATTTTCTTCTGCAGAGGCGGTCTTTCACCTATAGGCACATTCCACAATGAGTCGTTCACTGGGCTTGGTTACAATAAAAAATGTTTTTGGACTAACTGTCAGGGATGAGTAAGGAAAAATGGGAGCGAGGACGATGGTGTTTATTAACAAAATCAAAAAACCCACGAGGGGGAAAATCAAACATGAAATAAACTACACACAAGGAGCAGGAACAGATAACATACAGGAAACCGACAACAGCAAACAACGATCCAGCACAGGACTGCAGACACAAAGGGAATATAAAGGGTGACAAATCAGGCAGGAAATAAGGGAGAACAGGTGGGGCAAATGATCAATAATGAGATAACAAGAGGGCGGTGTCAAGACAGAAGACAGGAACGCACATGACTCAGGAATACCCAACACACCACATGTGCCAGACAGGACAGACATGTGACATTACCAGACGCTCCACCATGGGACCCGGGAGGGGCGGGAGGGACGGACCAGGGTGGGACGGGAGGGACGGACCAGGGTGGGACGGGAGGGACGGACCAGGGAGGGACAGGAGGGACAGACCGGGGAGGGACACAAAGTTCAGGAGACCTGGCCGGCGCACACAGTTCAGGGGGCCAAGGCGGCAACCTCGATTCCAGGGGCCAGGGCGGCGCACACAGTTCAGGGGGCCAGGGCGGTGCACACAGTTCAGGAGGCCAGGGCGGCCCACACAGTTCGGGAGGCCAGGGCGGCCCACACAGTTCGGGACTGAAGACACAATGAGATTAAATATATGGGACAAATCAGGCAGGAAATGAGGGAGAACAGGTGGGGCAAATGATCAATAATGAGATAACGAGGGGCGGGGTCAAGACAGAAGACAGGAACGCACATGACCCAGGAATACCCAACACACCACATGTGCCAGACAGGACAGACATGTGACACTAACAAGGAAGTCTTCAGTTCTGAAACTTAGTATGATGACCTCTTATATGTCAAAATCTCAAGGAAAATCAGATTTCTCAGTTCATGACCCCTTTAAGAAATTTTAAGAGAAACAGTTGATAATTGAAACATAAGTCCATAAAGAGCTCAATTACGTCTCCTGAAAGAACAACCAAAAAAAAACAACAACACATGACCATTTATGCAGTGTGTAATATCGCTGTTTGTGAATGTAAAAGCTCTGCAAAGTTTCAAAGATCAAAGTGTGCAACAAATGGAGTTATTGCCTCCCAAAAGAAAGAACTGATTCTGAACTGCCTGAAATGAGTCGTAAGTAATTCCAGTCGTTCTTCCTGCACAAACTGACATAGGTTTGTAACAAATTTGCATAATTCCCACCTATGGTTCTTAATGGCTCCCTGCGAAGAACAACGCCATCACTACTGTTCGTATCACTGTGTATGAAGTGAAGTCCTCTGGAGCTGAAATTCAGATATGGTAATGGACGTTTTGGTTTCAAAACATGCTGTAAGCAGTAGACTGGGCCGTTTGACCAATCACAGCAGAGTAGGCTTTTGGAAAGGAAGGGTTTAGAGAAACCGAATCCTCAACTAACCATTTCAGACACTGTGTGAAAAAAGGGGTGATGCTGCAATGCTTATTAGAAGAAAATTCAAGTGTTTTTTTACCTTGGATGCATGTCAACCTATTGAAGGAGACTCCAAAACAAAATTAGCAATCTTTAAAATTGCATAATATGGGCACTTTAATGGAAATTATGTCTTACAGCACCAAAGATGAGAAATTCATTAAGTTTTTTATCTTTAAAAATTGTATATACTCATTTGCACTAACAGAATGTATTTTTGCAGAAGACCATGCAGCAGTATATTTGTGTGGACGTGAGTTGCACCTGCTGTGACCTGGGATCCCATTGGGGGAAAGGATGTAAGGCTAAAGGTCAGAGGTCAGCTGTACTTGCGAAGGGGGTAAAGATGAAGGCACGAGATGTGGTAACATTATGAGAAATCATTAGATCACTCTTAACAGAAGTTAAATGCTACAGTGAGCATTCATTATGTGCATGTGTGTAAGAAAGCGAGAGTTTTTGATAGCAAGACATCAATCAAAAGCTTCATTCACCACATCCAGCCACAGCTGGCAGTCATTTGCTAACTGACTCCTTCGACAGCTGTGGTCCTCTGGGAGTGTATTACTGGGGCTTTTCCTTTAACACCCTATGCACTGAGCTCATAACCCCAAAACTGCCTCCCACTGCAATCTTTACAACACCCTGTGAGCACTCAAACTACCTTATAGTATGAATGAAACAAAACTGTCAATTAAACGAAATAGAAAAAACACTTTAAAAGACAGCATTCTTGTTTGGAAGCACAGCTGAGAAACACTGAAAGATTCTGCTTCCACATTAGATTTGTCCTCCTAATGAAGATATAGTGCTGTTCATTTTCTTTTCTTTTCTTTTCTTTCATACATTTTTGGAAGAAAAAGAGTGCTCTACTGTGTAAATCTTGTTGCCATGATGCTGTTTTGGAAGGTTACCAGTGGGTTGCTATACAGTGTTCTGGGTGTTTTTAGCATGGATATATAGCATGAATATATATGAATATATAATTGAGGACCATGGGACAGTTAAAAATGTTTCTTAAAATATGTCTACTAATATTTGCCATCCAGTCTCTTTTAACTGACCCATGGTCCTCAATTTCACATATTTTATGTTGTATACACAATTTCACAATTTCTTAATTACTGATGTTTCTTCTTATATATTAGTGTGCCCTCAACGATTAAATTATTCTATAATAATATTACATTATTTGATTTCTATTAAACATTAAACATTCAATAATTGTATTGTTGTATTTATAATTGGGTTAATTTTAGTTAAAAGAGGTTGGACAGCATGCTATTACTATTACTAAATTTTTTTTGTATTGATTTCTCAAATTTTCTTCACCATAACTGAATTCATACTAACTGAAAGATGATCCCTCATGAGTGTGATCTTAAAGGAACAGTTTACCCAAAAATGAAAATTCTGTCATGAATTACTCGCCCCTATGTCGTTCCAAACCCGTAAGACTTTTGTTCATCTTCAGAACACAAATTAAGATCTTTTTTTAATTTGAATTTGAGAGCTTTCTGTCCCTCCGTTGACAGCTACGCAACTACAGCTACAGCTAATCCATATGAATCGAGCAGTTAAGTCCAAATTTTCTGAAGAGATACAATCACTTTATATGCTGAACAGATTTAATTTAGGCTTTTATTCACATTTAAACATTCATCAACTCAAGGTAAATGGAAGCTCAAGCATGTTCGCTTGTCGTGCGAGAACCAATGAGGTTCATTCTCGTTTTATGCAGCACGTTTGAGCTTCAACAAGAACCAATGAAGTTCATTCTTGTGTTACACAGCACATTTGAACTTCAGCAAGAACCAATGAGGTTCATTCTCGTGTGTTCACTGATCAATGTACATATGTGAATAAAACCCTAAATTCAATCATATAAAGTGATCGTGTCTCTTTGGAAAATTTGGACAAACTACTCAATTCATATGGATTAATTTTACGAATTTTATGAACTTTTTGAAGCATCAAAGTTTCAGTTGCGTAGCTGCCATTGGAGGGACAGAAATCGCTCAGATTTTAATAAAAATATCTTCATTTGTGTTCTGAAGATGAACAAAAGTCTTATGGGTTTGGAGCGACATGAGGGTGAGTAATTAATGACAGACTTTACATTTTTGGGTGAACTATCCCTTTAAAAACGTGCAGAACACCTGTTGTTAAAGCCTGCCGTTCAGTCTGTGCTTGAAAGCATGTAGAGAACCTTGAACTTCATTATCTCTGAGTGCTCTCTGATGTTTTTCTCAAAGAAATTAAGTTGGTTTTGCAACGCACAAAGAAAGAGAAAAAAATCACAAGTGGGAGGACTGTTGTAGCCTGCCACTCCAATCTTAATAAAATTCCTCTTCCTCTCATCCTCCCTTCATTAGTTAGTGTGTGACATAAAAACATGTACACACTTGTTCACACGCATTTTTAATGCATATGTTAAAAGGAAATGTTGAAAAAGCCACAGATGTGTACATTAATAATCCTAAATGTAGACATATGTATAAAAACATTAATTAACATTAAAAACATTAACATTATACATTTAGAGATTACTAAAACTTAGTGATCTAATCTATGTCATGCATGTATTATGTACTTTGGAGAAAGTTTATATTTCTAAAACACTCTCAGACACTGGCTGCATCGGAAATCACATACTTCCCTACTATATAGTTGGCGAAAAACAATATGTGAGAAAAAGTACTCAAAAAGTACTAATTCTGATGAGATTCTGAAGTGTGCATATGATGACTATCCCATGAGGCCACAGGAGAGGATTTATGAATGGCAGTGAAGCGACACAACTGATGCTGGTAGGTCACATGACAAATGTTGTATGACCGGATTACATTCATACTACACACATTCATAATATATAAAACATACTTTTAATTTTTTTCATTAGTACCTACTCAAGAGAGTAGGCTGTGATTTCGGATGAAGCAACTGTTTTGAACATCTGAACATCGCTGCTTAATTCATCAAAAATTGAACAGCCATTACCTGCCAAAGGCGGTGTGTTAAGCCACAGCTGTGCGCATTTTCCGGTGGATTTGGGAGTGCTTAATGGAAATTACGCACTTTGAGGAAAGACGGAACCATTTGTAATCGTCACAACAAAAGACTACGCTCAACTTGGCTGACCAGTGGAACTGTACACTCATCCTGTAATTGCAGGCTTCCCCGAAGGACTTCAATGCTTTGGCCAAGCCACAAATGAGAGGTTTAAACACTTCAAACATCAAACAAAGAAGGTCTACAAGAGCTTCCGTCAAGACTTTCAAAAGAGTCTGTGTCATTTTGAACATCTCTCTTTAAGAGCTGAGCCCTCTGACTCTCACAGCTCATGATATATCACAGAAATGCCCAGCGCTGATTTCCTGAGAAAGGGAAAGTGTGAACAATGCATCTTTAATCCTCTGCTAGTCTCATTCCAGGCATGTGTGTCAGATAACAGTCTTTCCACTGACCAGCGAGAATGAACCAATGTTAAGAGGCGAAAGGAAACTTTCTCACTCATGTATAGTTATAGTTACATGTATAGTGGCACAAATAAGAAACAACATATAATATAATAAATGTTCTCATAATAATACAAAATAAAATAACATTATTAGGCCTACTTTGCAGTGGTGGTTTTGTTTTAAAATGCAAATATGCACACATAATTGCAAAGCAAAATTAATGATTTATTATTATTAATGTAATGGTCAGTAACCTTTATTTGTATAGTTCCTGCATTAAAATTGAGGCTTACAGTAACATGAAAAAAAAAAAAAACCACTAAACAGTGAAGGTAAGCTTGCAGAGAAAACCTGTGTTACTGGTGCCACCTGCTGATTATACAAGAGTATAGGATGCAGGAGAAATAGGCAGAATTAAAGATCTGAGAGACTTTGATAAGACACAAATTGTTATGGCAAGGCGACCAACGGAAAAGCTTGTGTTGCATTGGTGAGAATTTACCAATGGTCTGAGGAGGGACAAACCACAAACCGGCGACAGGGTGCTGGGCGCCCAAGGCTCATCGATGCACAACTGCAAAAAAAAAAAGGCTACCCCTAGACCCAGAAGGTCTACTATGTACCCTGAGTTCGGGCCAAATTCCGAGCTCAGAGCCCTCCCCTCAGACAGCACGCAAAATACGCATACTTTTTACTCTATCTAATCAGATTATTTGTAAGTGTGAACTTGTGAAACTTCACATGGACGACCGTCTACGTGTGCACCATTTACCTGGGGAAGTGATGGCACCAGGATGCACTGTGGAACGAGGACAAGCCAGTGGAGGGAGTGTAATGCTCTGAGCAATGTTCTGCTGGGAAACCCTGAATCCGGCCATTCATGTGGACATAAATTTGACACGTGCCACCAGTTGCAGACCAGGTACACCCCTTCATGACAACAGTGTTCCCTGGTGGAAGTGACCTCTTTCAGCAGGATAATGCACACTGCACACACTCCACACATTGTTCAGGAATAATTTGAGGAACATTATGAAGAATTCAGGGTGTTACCCTGGCCTCCAAATTCCCCAGATCTCAATCCAGTTGAGCATCTGTGGGAACAAGTTTGATCCACGACGGCTCCACCTCACAACCTACAGGACTTGAAGAATCTGCTGCTAACGTCTTAGTGCCAGAAACCACAGGACACCTTCAGACTGCGCCTTTTGTTAAAAAATAAAAAACAGATTTTCTTGTGTAAATCTAAAGTCTCCTGTAGGCAACAGGCCTACAGTGGAAACTGTATCTTTCACTCTCCTCTACTTCAAAGGAATAGTTTACCCAAAAATGAAAATTCTATCATCATTTACTCACCTTCAAGTTGTTCCAAACTTGTATGAATTTCTTTTGAAGATATTTTGAAGAATATGGGGAACTAAACAGTTGATGGACCCCATTGACTTCCATAGTGGGGGAAAAAATACTATGGAAGTCAATCCATAGAAGATATTTTGAAGAATGTCTGTAACCAAACAGGTGATGGACCCATCACCTGTTTGGTTACAGACATTCTTCAAAATATCTTCTTCTGAGCTCAGCAGAACAAAGAAATTCATACAGGTTTGGAACAACTTGAAGGTGAGTAAATGATGATTCATTTCTGGGTGAACTATTCCTTTAAGGAGCAATGTTCTAACTAATTACCATCAATATGAATTATTACATTACAACCACAAGGAGGCAGCATCAGACCAAAAATCTCAGCGCTCAGCGCCTGCCTGAACAGCTGCTGCACAACTACTACAAAACAATATTAATTTTTACAATAGACATCAATTAAATGTAGCTTTTACTATTAAATGAGAAGGTATACGCCTACATACTAATTTAAAATAAAATGTGATAATTGTAATGTTTTGAACCATTAGCTATAGGCTACAAAGACGATTTGACTAAATGTGTTTGTTTTTATTTTTAAATAAATGCATTATTATTTAAATATATATGTATATTTGAATGTCTAATAGAAGCACTGAAGATCAGACACTGACATTGCACAAAATCTCAAGAATGGTTCGCATGTCTTTCAAAAGACTCCATGGAATTTGACTACATGCCACGACGGTGCACATCAGGTATGTGACAAACCGATGTCTTGCGGCTGAGGTTCACACACGGAGGAGCACGTTTGCCGTGGAACAGCGCGTTTACGTGCACATCATTTGCATACCGACAATAAATAACGCGGAGCAGTAAACAGTTCGCCTCGTCCTCTACTCCACGTTTGCATTTATAGGTCAGCCAGCGGCTGATAAAGGTTATTTGGGTGTAAGACGGTAAGACGTACTTCTGGTACCACGCCTTGCCATAATAAAGAGGGTACACAAGTGAGAGCCGCAGGGGTGATCAGCGAGGCAGATAAACTCCTCCAGCCTCTTTCACCGCAGCCACTATGAATCAGAAAAGAAGTGAACTGATGACATCAAAATGTCTCCAACAGTGTAGTGATTGTCAGCCATGGCCAACCATGCCCTACATTTAAGCTACACTAAAAATGATTTACGCATTTACGTTGTAAAATATATAACAGGTACGCCTGGCCTTCCACACACTATAAATAGATTCCTGAATGGTTCTTTGCAGCACCTTTGGTTCAGGAAATATCCCCTTTTCCCACTGTTTTAGGTTCTCAAGTTAGCTAGATGGTCCAAAAAATGTCTTGATGTTACGTTACAGTTTCTGCAGATAAATCTTGGTTCTTTAAATACCAGTAGGCTGCTTTTTTCCCCATACAACTAGAACTTTTTGTGGAACTTAAAACTGCTTTTGGTTCTAATTTAAACATTTATTTTTAAGAGTGTAGATCTCTGTCATGTCTCTTCTACCTGAAACTTACGAGACTCTTAACAAAAATAACAGTAAATAATATAATATACTTATAACTGACTTATCAGAATTAAAACGGCTATTTATATGTATGGGGGTTTTACGCTATTTAGATATTTTTAATGTAGTGAAGCATGTAGTATTTAATAGCATACAACAAGAAAAAAATGCATAGGCCTACTTTAGTTGTACTATAACTACTCTATAGCTTTACTATACTTCATTATCACTATACAGCTAAAATCCCCAAGAGCTGAAGTTTGGAGACGTTAGGGCGCGAGGCGGAGAAGAGTCTTCGCCCTCAGGGCTGGAGAGAGAAAAAAACAGAAGCGAGGAGCCAATAGGAGCCAAGCGTCCACCCATGTGCCCTATAATTCAGAGTTTCTCATACTAGATCTCTGCCATTACCTCCAGTGCTTCAACCGAGGGAGTTAGAGAAAGCAGCTCATCGAGGATTTTGTGTTACAGGCATAGTCCTGAACAACGTCTGCATGATTCGTTCAAGTCTGCCCTGGAAATAAAGTGGACGATCGTTGTTTTATTTCCCCTAAAGGATGAGTGGACCGACATATGACAGGAAGATACCCGGTATTTCAACCGATCTTTCAAGCTCTATGACTTGCCATCCGACTTCTAAGGACTCTCCGACTCTTCCAGAGTCATCGGCTACAGACATGGGTTATTACAGCAGCCATCACGAATACTACCAGAGTCCTCCATACTCTCAACAGATGAATTCATATCACCAGTTTAATCTGTCTGGGATGGGGGCATCAGCCGGACCTTACCCCACCAAGACAGAGTACCCTTACAGCAATACTTACAGACAATACGGACATTACAACAGAGACCTGCAGACGCCACCACAAAGCGCAGGTGAGATATTTCATTCGGAAAACATGCCAGAGGTAGTCTATAAATTGCCTGGATTTGTATTCTTAATATCGGTATAAAATAAGCATTTTCTAAATGTGTCTGTGAGCGGCTCGAGAAACGCAAGTGCGCGTTTCTCTTGAGAAAAATAATTTTTTTTTTTTTACTCTGTATTATTTTCCCATTGAAGACACAATTTAAATATATTTCAGAAGGGTAGAAAGTTGCCTCTGCTTTATCACAACAGACTTGCGGTCGCTGTAAAACAATTATGACATTTTTATTGCGACTGTAACACGATTAATCATTATTATATCGCTGCTCAGGCTAGATGTCATGATATATTTTATAGTTGGGGTAGGCCTACAAATTACATGATGCAGCCATTCCTTTGAGGATGCTCAAATTTTGCTTTTTATACTGCCTACCAGAGCTGACATACATTTCTCATTTTTACTCGTGTCGCTTATTTAATTTTAAAGACTTGTTTTAAAAAGAATTTGTTTTGCTCTTAGTACCAAAAATGAAACCAAGCAGTTTTCGGTTTTCTTTTAGGTCCTGAAATAATCCTACTTTGAGATAACGTGGTCTGTCATTTTATTCTTTCCAGTCAAAGAGGAACCAGAGACTGAAGTTCGGATGGTAAACGGAAAACCCAAGAAAATCCGCAAGCCGCGGACCATTTACTCGAGTTACCAGCTCGCCGCACTGCAGCGCCGCTTCCAGAAAGCGCAATATCTGGCGCTGCCGGAGCGGGCTGAACTCGCCGCACAGCTGGGGCTCACACAGACACAGGTAATACTGGAGCTCAGATTAATTTATAATACTGTTAACATAATTACTTAACAGCTTAAAGCGATTTCTTGCACTTCTATCGCTGACACTGAGCACACTGAGATAAGGATAAGCAGCAGTCTTATCAAGCCATAAAAGCTGGCTCATGTGTGGAAATGTTAGCTCGTTTGTTTTACCATCGTAATTAATACATTACTAATTATTGAAAATTATTTGCAAGGTTTAGGCTATGACAAAAAAAATATTTTGTAATTTTTTACCAAAAGATGTCGCTATGAAAGTTTTATAGACTATTGCTTGCCTATATAAGCTAATAATATGGCCAATATTTACACTGTCAAAAATAATTTCATCATTATATTAACAACATCTCTGTTTCTATCCGTTTTACAATGTTATTATTTTACAATTCCCTTTGGTTTGCAATCTAACTCAAAGTCAGTGTGCAAGTTGTACATGTCTATTTTAAATCATTTCAACTTTATAAAAGTCGGCTAAATTATAGCATAAAGATAGACTACTTTTCGGGGCGCAGTCTTTCGAGGTAAACATCACATAACTAAAAGACTTTTAAACACTGAAGTGATTGTCATAGCTATACCTATTATCTGTAGATACCTTACAAAGAGCAGCTGTTTTTATGGTTTATTCGACCTCCTATCGGTAGACCTATAATCTAAATGCCGAAAGTACCCTACGCGCTTTGACTTGTAACTCTATTTCATTACACTGAAATTTGTATGAAATAAAAGTAGCCTATAGGTCTTCATTTACCAAATTCCATTTGTCCCTTTGTGGGGGTTTCAACTTCAAACCACCCATACACATAAAACTGTAAGCATTTAAATGTAAGTGGTTCGTTTTAACGGGCTAATGTTGTTTACAATGTCCAAAAGAAAGCTGAACGTCGTTTTCTCTTTTTGAACAGGTCAAAATCTGGTTCCAGAACCGGAGATCCAAGTTCAAGAAACTTTACAAGAACGGCGAGGTTCCGCTGGAGCACAGCCCGAACGCCAGCGACTCCATGGCCTGCAACTCCCCTCCATCCCCGGCTGTTTGGGACAATAACGCGCACTCTAGCCAGGTCAACCGGGGACAGATCCCCCAGCCACCCCTCAGTTCCACACCCCCCTACATGGAAGATTACAGCAATCACTGGTACCAGCAGGGATCACATTTACAGCATCCAGTGCACCACCCAGGACCACCACAGAGCGTGGGGGCCGTGTATTAACAGACACTGATGGAAGAGTTTAATATAAGAGGGGGAAAGACTTTTGACAAACTCCACAGAAATAAGCTGAGAGATGCTCCGCGAGTATCTGGGGTGGGACGGCACACTTGTGGTGGCATTTTGTGGACTGTTTAAACGCATATCTGTTGATATGTATGCTTTGTGTTGAAATATCAGTAGTATAATAACGATGTTTCAATGTGTCCCGGCTACTCAGACCTATTTCATATGCACATAGGTGTAGGTTAAACCATGTAAAGGAAGTTTAGAGTGGTTTTAAATTATTATGTTTTATGACTTCCTTTGTTTTCATGTTTTGTTCATTGATAGATGAATATTAAAAAATACGTTTTAAAGAATGATTAAACCCCAATTGTGTAGTTATCAGCCACACCACCCACAATGTGGGCTGGTGTAGCGCGCGTCAGAGACTCAGGACATAAGTTATATAGACTTGTACAAAATGTTGAAAGCTGTACATATGTGTTTAAATAAAACAGAACCACTAAATTCGTGTCACTTCGAAAGATTGCACGGTGGTGCTCGAACCATTTTATATTCCTGTAAGTAGTTTTATTGTTATTCTGTCAAACTGAATAAATGCGAATTGAAAATATTCCCTCATTTACTCTCTTTGCTTAATGCCACAGCTTACCCTGGTAATAGTAGTTACAAATATCTGCAAGCAAATTGTGCACACATTAAATCCATTCTGTTTTAAATGATTTACAAGCTGCAGTGATAGGCTATAGCTTCGTTCCGGCTCTTAGGAAAGAGTTAAGTCAGACATGATATTTTGTGATGTGTTTGCATGCATAAGCCCGGTAGGTCTGCGTGCAAAGAGGCTGTAGGAGGCGACAGGCGAGCAGACATGTTGGAGTCACTGGATTTTATTAGTATTCTGTTGGCAGATAACAAGATAGACTACAGCGAAGGAGGGGGTGACTACTGAAATAAAGCCTTGAGCTTTAGGGATAGTCGGTCACAACAAGAATAGACAGGGCAAACAAAGGCATCAGACGTAGGCCTAGAAAAACCCCATGAGGTTTACAGGTAGATACGCAAATGAGTACAGCTCGATGGTATTTCAAAGCGGAATTTAACCTGTTCCCTCCCAGATTCCGCCTTCCCGCGGTTTTTCATACTAATAGGCCTTGGCCTACATCGCTCGGTATGACTTTCTGCAATAATGTAGGCCTGGAATATGCACATATATAACAGATGGTAACATGGGGGAAGATACCCCCTTAAGAACAATGTGCATTTACTTTTAAATTGTATCATTTGCATCATATTTAGATATAACTTTAGCATGTGCAGGATGATGATGCATCAGCCAATGTGTGCTTGTATAGGGGAAAAAAAATCGAAACCTTTGCCAGTTTAGAAGAAAATGTAAAATTCACCAAAAGAGTTGAGATGAGACTGGTTGTCACCTATGGTCAGGAGAAAAAGTTAAGGTGGGGGGTGGTTCATCTTACCCCGATTTACCCTATAAGCCAGAGTCATAGTTCATGAACATTCAAACCTAACAGCATTTTAGCATATACTTTACATTATATTTTCTGATGAATTTGACACCCAAAGATTCACTCAAGCAATTCCATATTTTATATTTTGTAGGAGTGTATCAGGAAATAGCCTAGCCTATCTAATATTCACATTCTCAAATACGTGTAGATAAACGTATACTGTCGTTTAAACACCTTTATAATGATATGCTCCATAACGCAGCAATTCAGAATCAGAGTTGTCGGATATAGCTACAATACGTAAATTCATCCAATTCATCGAAAGTCATGAAAGTAAGGTTTCAGCTGAACTGATATGAAAGAATATAGAGTAAACTTTATAATTACATACACAGTGTGCATGCCCATCTATGATATCAATAAAACACACCGGCAAATTACAGCCTATATAAATTATTATTACCGCTTCCATGGACATCAGTGTGTATTCTTTTGCTAGTAGGCCTACTATGTGTATTTAAATATCAGAAACATAACATTATATGGTTGAAGACACTGAACAGGTGATAAGCCTACACTGCTCTGAGGTCTATCACATCTATAACTGCGGCTGCGTCCTCCGGAGGTCGCGTTTAAAGGCTGCGTAAGTCATCGAGGTGGTCTCATTTAAGAAAAGTAACAGTTCGATTGCAAAATAAGAAATAAATTACAGTATTTTACACCTTACTTTTCATTCCTTGATGACGTGTGCAGCCTTCGAAAGCAGCGTTCGAAATGAGACGGGGAAAAAAAAGTTTTTTGTCTTTTGGAAACTGCATTCAAAATCCATTTGGCTCAAAAATCGGTTTGAATGGGCACGCCTCTGACAACAGCTTTAAAATGTGAACATTTTCGCGAGGTCTCAGGTACGTCTGCTATAGGTTGGTGTGTTTCTGGTGGTCTGGAGTTTACCAGCATCAGATGTTTTCTGGAAGAATTTAATTCCTGTAAGTCCTACTGAAAACATGTGTTGCTGATGTTTATTCAAGGGAATTGGACAGAAATCGTCCAGTTGATGCCAAAACACCATGCAGAAATTAGGTGTGAAAAAAATTATATTTTCCGTCATAAGGCTTGTTTACGTTATTCAGATGTAGCCTAATAATATGCATACAATTCAAAATATTTAAAAATAGACAACGACTGACCCTAACCGTTGTGTTTAACACTTTATAATAACTTTATGAACATGATCATTATCAAATCATATCAGCTCAGGCCTAAATTAATTTATGAATAGCCTATGTATGAAAATCCAAGAAGAAGTTTTAAAGACAATTCTATTAGGCTATTGTAATGCACATTAATGCAATTTGAAGCATAATACAATATTGTGTTCTTAGTGTTTTAAAGATATTATAAAATGTTACAATTTGACTAAAATTTCGAAGATCGAAAAGTAGCCTATGAAGACGTGTTTCCTGTATTTCTTATGCGCATAATTATATTCCCGGGTAAACATGGTTCATTCGTCATTCACTGCGATTTTAAAGTCGCCGAATTTTTTTTTACTTGCGGCTTGTGTTTTAATAATTAATGCCAATTTAACATAATTAAAAACAGACTCTACGCATCTCAGACACTTCAGAAAATTGTAATTGGTAGGTGTTGTCTGAAGACCTGGAACACCATGTGCTTTGTCTGGTAAAAGGGACGGTCTCCTAAATGATGAAAGGATTATTAAAATCTCTGCATATTTTTCATTACTGTGCAAAACAGAAAACAGTCTTAACTCACGTTTTGCAGGTCGTGCAATACGCCCTCTGGTTTTGAACGCAAAACCATAATTTGAACCACAGAAACCATCAAATGGTTTCATGCAGAAATGGTCTAACCGCTGTTAGTTCATCATCCATTCAATGATTCAATGAGTCCTAAATAGACCAACATTCAATATTGAAATAGGCCTATTTTCTGTATGATATGAATGTATAAGTCAATGTACAGAACAGATTGTCTTCTTTTTTATCGTGTTTATGGTTGATTATTAAACATATAGGCCTATATGCACCATTCTCTATAGGGAATTTGAATATGTAAATAGGTCACTTGTGGCAACTCACAACATGATGGCAAATAGTTACTAAAATAACTCCAGTACCAAATGCTTCACATAGAAATCTCCATTCAGTTTAATAGCAACTGTTGTAGCTTTAGTAACAAGAAACAGAAACAGTGTCCAAAAATACTGCTATGAAATTCAAAGCATAGGTGGATGTGGATGCTGACAGAAAAACAAAACGTGAGCCGCCACAGCAGTTAGATTGAGGTCATGATAGATGGTTAAGATGGTTGGTTGTTTGGTTGGTCAACTGAGAGTCATTTCTGGGCATTTCATAGCTGTGGAATTAGTCATGTAGATCTGATAATATCCGCCTCCCTGTAGCATGCGATTGGGTTACTCTTCTACCTCCAATAGAGAAGAAAGAGTCATATTCACACCTAGAACCTGTCAGGCCACTTAGTTCTCTTTAAAACATGATAATCCCGTCATCTGTGTACAATGGCCATAGCTCAAACCCTAAGACATTTTATCCCCTCTAATGTGTTTACCACTTTCATCTGAGGTAGTTATGCCATAGGGTCCATAAAGAAACGGCTGCTATCTGTTTGATACAATATTTGCAGTTGAAGTCGGGCCGCATGTAACATATCTGTTTTCCATTGGGCTTGTTCGTGGTGTGTGGCCTTCAATTACAGGCTATGATCTAGATGGCGTCGTCTTGGGACACATTGCTCACGCAGAGAAACCCAAAAGCTGGGTGTGTGGGCTGACATGGTCACCTCGACGAGAAGCTCACAGCCCTGTGCGCTCCGTCCGTTCCTGAACTGTTGAACTTGAACATGATACTAAGATTCAATGCACCGCAACACCTAAATAAAGATAGGCAGGGCCAATCTTTACGTGTTTGACGAGAAACCGTATCCAAAAAATGGCACCGGAGGCCTCTGGGGCGGTTGAACAGGAGGTCAGCTGCGGTTGGGACACGCATATGTTGCCATGTAAAGACAGAGGGCAGCTGCCTGACACCCCGCTCAAAGCCCGAGTCCACAGGCTTCACTCAGCAGCATCATTCTGCTCCAAATGTAAATATCATCAAATGAGAGAGGTTTTCTTGACAGCTGTGAACCACTGAACTCTCTTTCACCCCAGAAAACCGGGGACGATTTCGGGAACCGCGTCCTTCAAATCTCCTCCAGGCCTCTAAATCCGATCAGAATTACACCGAAGATGCAGCATTTAGATGCGCCACAATTAAAACTCACCAGGCACCTCCAAGTGCTGGAAATCTCTTGAACTACTATCAGTCCATCTCATCCCCTTTGACTCCCATCACCCTTTAGTGCTCTCCCAAATCAGCTTCCCATGTAATTGCCCTGTTTGAAAGCCCCTTTTCTCTGCTTGTCCGACTTGAGCACCCATTATTCTAATCTCGAGATGTAAAATTGCCCATAATTTCCCTTGTGAGAGCTTGCTACTTCATTCAAAAACACTTGTCTTCTCTTCCCATGACTGTCATCTGAACGGAGCAACATAAACTCCACAAATCAAACTCAGGGATGGGAGTATATAAAGAGGTGCATGTTAAAATCATTCCATACTTTTGGAACATTAAGTTGCAGAGAGATGCTTTCAATTTCCAGAAGTGTTGGATTTTTCAGCGTGGTTTGTTACCTGGCAAACGAGAGGAGGTAAGTGACTTTGCGCTAGGACGTCTTGTGTCGCTGAGATGAGCATGGTTTAGTGTGTAAATAAGTACGAAAATAACAGATTGTGCGACTCATGTAAATCGCCCACAGATGTTGCAGTAGGGCCTATTTTTGTACTTGGTTTCATACAGGGAAAGGTTTTGAAAGAATTCAAAAACTTCTGTTATTTGCATTATTTTATATTATAATACTGCATGTAATAAAATATCCACTCAGCAAATTCATTTACATTATTGCAGTTTATGATTGATTAAAAAGAGCCCAACACCATGCTGAATTGGGTCTAAAGAGCTTGAAATGACAGAGATGCTTTGTAATATGCCTGTTTAAACAAGGCTGTTTAGACAAGACCCTGTTGAGTGAGCTGGGTCAAAGTCAGGTCAAGTGGACCCCGCATTCCTCCAGGTGGCATCTTATTACAGTGGATCAGAGAAAAACACAACCCGTTATTTTCGCGAACTAATAATCTTACATTGCATTTAATATTGATGCGTTTCTGTTGCTGTGCTTTAGAAGGCCCAAGAACCTATAGTTAGACAGAGATAGGCCGATATGTATAGATAACAAAAAGTCGCGTTGCGTTTTTCAATGTCTTTAGACGCAAAATATATCGATACGAAAGGTGTCTCCTGTAGGAATAATCACGCAATAAATCATCGTGGATCACATTAAACGAACATCAGCGTAATGTGGGATGCTTTATATGAACTCAAACGTCGTGTTTAGTTTAATGTACATATAAGTACATAATTTCCATCCTGCACGTGATTGAATGTTGTAGTGATTTATCATGGTGACATCACGACATCCACTCAATCAGTACATTGAATTATTTTACCATTACTTTAAAGGGAGGAAAACATAAGATGTGGAAAAGCAGATGTTTGCTGATTTGATGCAAAACATCTTGCACTTGAAATTCAATAACCAGCCAAAAGATCGCGTATTTATCATCACATGGACCAAATTGTATTACTATGATTCTGATTAATATAGGCTATTTAAATAGAAACACGGACATCTAATTGTTATGGTTATTATTCGGCTTCATGTTGTTAGCTCATATTCAGCACGTCTGAATAACTAAATAACGCAGTATTAATCAAATAAATTAATTTAAAAAGATTTTTCTGTGGATTTTCTCTTATGGATGCAACGTTTAACATAGGCTACAGACATTGTAGTGATTTTAATATAAAAAAATTCCAGCAAACAGCCTACGAGACACAATTCCATTCATATTTAAAGTAAAATAATAAGCGGACAGAACTGAAGCAAGAAAATAACATGCGCTTCGGGTTAAAAAAAGAACAAGCTCATCTTACAGTTATTGCATTGATCATAAATAATTCATAAATCTCAACCTCCAGTCTGCCCACACCTGGACAACGATCAAAATGATAAATCTCTAGAACATTTACACATAAATCATAAAGCCGTCGTTTCATTCAATCTCAAGAAACTCGCGTTCATTTCGATCAAAACATTTTAAGCCCTTTTTAAGATTTACGCATTTTATTTAATATTAAAATTCCATCAAATTAAATTGAGTCCTTACACATTTTAACGGAATAATTGATTAAGTTCGATTATTCAATTTAAATGTGTAAGGATTATTCAATTCAATTTAATGGAATGTGTCTTAAAAAAAAAGCCTTTTTTTTATTTTTTATTTTATTTATTCCAGAACGAAGTAGTCATGTAATACATCTATTTTCACCATTTTTTATTATTATTATTATTACTGTTGTTAATAATAATAATATTAATATTAAAATTGCCGTTTATATTTATGAATAGGACATTGCATACCATATTATTGTACCAGGCCAGTTTTAAATACCAACGTTATTACTACCTCCATGGTGAGATCGAAATTTACACATCAATATTCTGAATATTTCTGTAAATCATTCATAGCAGCACATTCATCCTTTCATAAATCCTTTATTTCAAGCACATTTGTAAAAGAACTGAAACAGTTGAAAAGCTACTGAAGTGTAATATGTGTGTTCAGGGGCATCTGCTTGCATAGAGAGTAAAACACAGTCCTTTCAAACACACCAAGCAATAAAACACATGATGGACATCGCGAAGGAAAGCACCTTCACAGGTTAGGCAGGAGTCTCTGTTTTTCCGCTTTCAATCACATCATCTGAGGTCTGGGCAGAGGATCCTGGTGGTGTGGGGGATACCAGTGCCCGTAATTGTTCATATAGGTGCTTGGGTGCATGGCTGGCACTTTGTTGGCCATAGAGACCTCCCAGAGCTGAGACAGACCCGGAGAGCAAGGAGAGGACGAGGAGGTGGTGTGGAGCATCTCCCCTTCAGCTCCACTGGACCCATGCTTCATTATCTTCTTATATTTGGAGCGCTTGTTTTGAAACCATATTTTCACCTTCAGTAAACAGAATAGAGAATGAAAAGAATATTAAAATACATCTTAGATGATGCAACAATTGAGGCCACATTTTGAGGCCACATAGGCGTCAGTGGTCTATTTTATAACACCATTTTTTGATTATATGATATAGACACTCAGAAGAATAAGCCAGGCAGCTTGAGGAGCCTTTGCAGAGATGGACTCAGTGACATCGCTGTGTTTCATTACACGCGTGCTCAGCAATTGTTCCGCCCTGCCATTTTTATGAAGGCAGTGAAGCATGTGTCTGACAACAACAATCACAGCGTAAAAATACATTTAAATTTAGTTGAACTGAAATGACTTCCAGAGGGCTTGTTTGGCAGATTTGGATAAAAGAACCATTGGAATACATTTAGCATGGCGGTGGAACACATCGATGATGAAGGCACACACCAATATTTAACATTACAGAAAAAAAAAAGTTTTTTCATGCACTGCTTGAATTGAAGATTTTGGGCTATTTTGCTTGTCTTCTTTCAGATCAGTGGAAAGAAAACATCCAAAATACACATTTAAGCCTTTGATTTATTAAACTTTATCTATTTGCGTGTGAAGATTTCAGTTCCAATACATATCTTTAAAAGCGGTTTACATTCACTAGTAAGAAATCTCCATTTCAGAAGCAAAGAAAACTTTACAGTTTATCTATATTTCTGAAGGTTTTTACAGAGGGTTTGTTCATATATGTAAATATAACATTATATACATATCAATAACATAAATAACATAACATTAATATTTTATTCCTAAAGCATGGTGTTTTTTTTCCCTTGCTGTTGACAGCAAAACAAAATGTCAACAAAATGAATCAAGAAAAACAATTTTGAACCTGGCTTTATCCAATGTTCATATTTCTGTTCTGGAAGTGTACATTTACTTAGATGTCTCATTTGCATATTAAAAAACATTAAAAAAAAATTCTTAAAGGGATAGCTCACCCAAAAATTCTGTCATCATTTTACTCGCCCTCATTTTGTTCCAAATCTATATGAGTTTCTTTCTTCTGTTGAACACAAAAGAAGACATTTTGAAGAATGACTTCCATAGAGGGAAACAAAATACCCGTAGTCAATGGCTACCGTCAACTGTCCGGTCACCAACATTCTTCAAAATATCTTCTTTTGTGTTCAACAGAAGAAAGAAACTCATACAGGTTTGGTACATAATGAGCATGAGTAAATGATGCCAAAATTTTCAATCCATTTAATGTACTGTGATTAATCAACAGGGGAAGTATGGTGATATCTATTAGTTATTTTTTTACGCTTTTTACGTGTGGTGTCTCTCTAATTGTTCATTTATGATAGGTGTCCTTGCATTATAACTTTATTTCACTGTAAATACACAAATATTTGAGACGTGTCCTTAATGATGTAGGGGTTTATTTCAGTTCCTTTGCCAGAATGTGTACTCAATTTAGAAACACCTCGCAGAGCGAGACCCAAAATTGTGCTTTCGGAAGAATTCAGCCGAACGCCTGCATGAAAAACACCAGGCTGACTCAGAGAGAGCCCACCTAACGGAGTTTCCATAACCTCAGACAATCAAAATCTATGCAATGGGTTTTTACACAATGTTATTAGTTTGGCTGTCAACAGATTTAATAAACACATGCAAAAAGGATTTTCTTTTTTATTTCCAAAGATCGGTTTGCCAAACAGCTTTTATAGTGAAGTGATGGATTCCAGACCTATGTTATACGTGGAAGGAGGGACTTGGAAAAGCCAAAAGCATATGCTTGTGTGGCACTTGTTTATGTGTCTTCAATCACATTTATGGATCAAATGGAAAATGGCAGCTATGCTCTTGATTTCAGATTGTTACCATCAATATTGCAGGTACATTTTGTATCGGTTACGTTGAATTCACAAGCAATGCGTATTCAACCGCTGTCTGAGCTGAATGTGAGGCGTTCTTCAGCTGATGACAGGAATACTTTGATGAAAACCGAGGCGTAATCAGACAGGAAACCCCTTATAGCTGTGGGACAGACTGAACTCATTCTCCATGGCCAGAAATGAGGAGCAACCTGTCACACACAGGGCGGCAAGTGTGTAACGTAGATGAAGAGGGAGGGAAAGAAACGAAGCTGTGAATGAAAAACAGAGCAAGCATAATGGGAAGGCTTACTGTGTGCCATAGGCAATATGGCTGCACCCAGGCTTATGTTAGGTTTCCATTTTTCTCCACACACACACACACACACTGATGCATGCATTAATATGTGCATGTCAGCAGGAGGGATTCATAAAAATAAATCAATGTCCATAACACCACCCTACAGGAACTCATTAATGGGTGTGACATCAACATAACAAGTATAGACACAAGATGACTTCTTAATCAATCCCAAAGGGAACGTATACAAACGATACTCCATGGGCAAATAAAAAGAAATATCTAAAATGGGCTCTTGCTGAAAATTCCAGAGTAAACTCATCAGCACAAACTTCAGGCTCATTTATCTCATTCGCTGGCCCATAAATGACCGTATTTTTTTCCCAATCCATCACTCGTTCATGAGCAGTTGGATATGTGTTATTAAGCATAAGGCTTAAGCAATCCAGAAAAAATAATACTTGGGATAACCGCTTAAGCACTGGGGAAAAAATATTCTCTCATACCGTAAAGACTAAGAACACAAAAGCTAGTGCACTAACTAAAAAATGAAAGTAAAGGTTGGATTAAATGAAATCCTCACTTAGCTTTAACAACAGAGAAACAAGTCAGCCTACGTGCGTATACATGACACAAAGTACATAAATGCTCAGAAACCAGTAATGACTGACTCGTCATGGTCTCATTTGAATGCCCATCCAGTATGATACTGAGTTAAATCCTCACCTCAGCATAATTACTTTCAGATAGACTTAAAGTAGCCCCGAAACAGTAGCACTTGAATTCTTGAGTCTCATTGCATTAGGTAAAAAAAAATATCGGTAACACTTTACAATAAGGTTTCATTTGTTAACATTAGTTAATGTAATAACTAACATGAACAGCAATACAATTGTAATTGTATTTGTTAATCTTTGTTAGCATTAGTTCCAAAAATCCAGCTGTTCATTGTTTGTTCATGTTAGTTCACAGCGCATTAACTAATGTTAACAAATACAACATTTGATCAATAGCCTATCAATTAATTTATTTATTTATTAATCTGCATTATTAATCAATATACAGATTGCAGAAGTGCAGATCATTATTAGTTCATGTTAATTAATGTAGTTAACCTTATTGTAAAGTGTTACCAAAATATCAAACTAAAAAGCATTTACAGTTGAATTACACTAGACATTTATCACAGAAGTGACTTCACTTTTAAACTGACTTTTAATCAGCTGGTGTTTTTAGTGGATGTATGACATCAGTTCCCCTCAAGTTCACACAGGTGAACAAGCCTAGTTCATCACATTAATGAACATGGACTATATGTTCCGCTTTTCAATGACCAAATCATTTCAAAAGTTTCAGTTTTCTTTTGTAAGGGTGTTAGTGCTGTATTTCCTTCAAATAAATGCCACTTGCCTAGACATTTAGCTTCTAATGCAATGTAATAATGCAAAATAGACTATTTTTCTCTAATCTGAATAGTTTCATTGTTTTGAGTTTTATGTACTTTTTTCTTTTAATTTAGACTAACTTAAATTAAACCGAAACTGGGCTGGGATTTTTATTTCCCAGCATGCTTTGCAATTTCACTCAAAAGGGACAGTAAATGCCAAAAATGAAGTGTTACGTTTTTTGTTCAAGATTAACGTTAAGTGGGAGACTTAGTAGTGTTTAATGTTTTGTTATGCTAGTTTAGAAGAGTTTGTTATGTTGTTTTTTTTCGTCATCGTGGTTACTTTAGCTTGTGGTGAGTGGAGCATGAGCTTAGTTTGAGAACAGATATATGTTAAATGTATTGTATTGCTGTCCTCACTCTATGCTAATGCTACCAAAGCATTGTGTAACCAATTAGCAAGGTGGTCTTTATTTGCTAGTTAAAGCTAGCCAAGTTTCCACTACTAAACATTTGAGATTGCATTATATTTTTAAGTGATTTTTTTTTGTTTTGCCATTTATTCTGGTTGACAGTATATGTAAAACAACTAACACCTAAAATTCACATTTCAAAATGAAATGTTTCCTGTGGTACACAAGCGGCTCTCATGACAAATTTCACAAACGACGCCATGTTAATGAGGTGCTCAACAGATCATACTGTATAGACTAATCCACATCTCATATAATGCACATCTGCTCTTCTCAACAGAAAATGTGCAATTCGTCCTGCCAAATTAACTACGGAGTCAGGACTAGGCCTCATCCCAAATCAAGAAGGACATGTTGCAGTTTTATACTGTCACACACAAAAAGAAGTGAGAATATGATTTACCTGTGTTTGCGTGAGGCCCAGTTTGGCGGCTAAATCGGCGCGTTCGGGCAGCGCGAGGTACTGGGTCTGTTGGAAGCGCTGGTGCAGCGCCTGCAGCTGAACACTGGAGTAAATGGTTCGCGGTTTGCGGATCTTCTTCCCCTTGCCATTAAGGCGAATTTCACCGTTCTCAATGACCGCTGGCTTTTCGTGGTCTTCAGGCATGCAGACGAAATAAAACGACAGCATTATGACATAGTAAATGCTCAGGATAAGTCTTCAAACAAGCAAGTTAGCCTACTAACCCTGCTTAAAAATCGTAAATTATGTCACACTAAATAGCTGTAACTGTCTTTTGATTTACTATAGCCTATTAGGACATTTATCAGGTGTTTAGAGGGAACATTAATGGGTCATCAAACCATAATAACCTCGTTTTAAAGTCAAGTTTACAGGCCTACCGAGCCTAAACTTAACCCTAAGAGCAAGCTACACAAGCCATAACATCGTTATATTTGGAAGAATTACAACTGTCAATCTATTATTAAAAAAAGAAAGACTTCTTCAGGCTATTACAAAACTGACATCGATTTCGACAGCGCTCGAGCGTCGGTGCACGTACAAAATATTATTTAGGCCTATATATTTATATGCACGTATAACATAACAATGGACTTACTTTAGCTTTGGTCTACAAAGGTTGTGTGTATTGCTCTAATGTTATAGGCTACTGAAATGTGAACAAATGTGCAATATTTAGGCTATCGTCGAAATTAATGGATGAGATTGGATCATGAACACTTCATGAGTGCATTGATTTTATTTTCCAAGAGTTGTCTAAATTATTTGTAAGAATTAACACAACGCAGACAGATAACATGGTGCGTGTTATTCGTTTTTAATGTTTTTAAATCAAGTTCAAGGCCTACTATGAAAAATGAGGTTTACTCAGCTTAAAAACACAAATCCCACAATAAGCTAAGAAAGAAAACTTTAAAGTCGTTAAAATAAAAGGTCAGAACCTTGTGTGCAATAATGTTTACCATTTGCAACTGATTTACCCTTGGTCTTTAAAATTAATTAGACCATGTGTAACCCCCCCCCTTTTTTTTTTTTAACTAAATCTGGTATTTATTTAAAATGCAATGCATTAAATTAGCTACTGGTACAAATGCAGGAAAAAAATTATTAGGCATAATTCATATCAGATATCACATATCAGATTACTAATAATTATGGATGCGTCAAGTTTAAGTATGCATTGCACTTTGTATATATAAATATAAAAACGTGCATTAGCGAACGTTGTTGTGAACTTGAATACAAATGCCAAAACTGACAAAGACGTGGCGTCAAAACCTCACATGTTGGGGTTTTATGAGGATACTCACTCGTCTCCTCAGCCCTCGTGTGCGCCAAAGTACTGCTATGGTTGTTTGGCTGGTAAGGCATGTAAGCACCCGGAGCAGGAGCGCTCACCGGCCCGGGGTAGGCGTATCCCAGCGGCCGGCTGTAATGGGAAGCGGTGGAAGGGTAGGGACCATCGTGCTGGAGGTGTCCGCCTGAGTGCAATCCATGAACTGGGTAAATATTGTGTGCGAATCCGGATAAATGCTGCTGGTTGGTTGTAAGTCCGTGGCCGAACTCTAAAAATGCTGATTTGGAAGGATCTGAACTATTCAGCGTATCAGACATGAAACTCATAGACATCATTAACAGTCAAGTCCATAAAGCCCGATGATGGTGCATTGAACGCTCACTGTGCACAAAAAAGACCTTGAACCGGATCCATCCCAAAATGATCGGGAGCAAGAAAAATAACCACGGACTTTTAAAAGAAAACGTATTTCCCAAAGTCACTGCAAATAATCTCATAGGCGAATACGATCTTATCTTTCTTAAATCATGACAAAACCGCGCAATATCTAAAGTCACCGCTCGCGGTCCTGTGTGTTTCTGACTGACTCGCGCTCCGCGAGAGCGCGCGCTGATTGGTGCGTCACGCGACACCAGGGAGAGCTGAATGAAGTTGATGAGCATTTGCTTTCGAATTATGCAGAGCCCAGATATCGATAATGTCATACCTTAATGATCTTCAGATTAAGCACAACCTTTACATAAATTATTTTGCACAAGCCACAAAAGCAGGGCAGTAACATATTTACAGAAATTATTAGGGGGGGAAAACTCAATGCAATGCGCAGTCAATGAGAGTGTAGTCACTCTTCATAATATTAAAAACCAAATATTATTGTTTATAATATTATAATTATTCATAATAAATAATATTTACATTCAAATAGATATTGAACATTTCCACTGTTATTGTAAATACACATAGGCCTTTTGTGAGGACCCAACACCAGAGCAAGATCTCACATATGGGTAAATTATCACAATGGAAACCTTCCATAATATAATATAATATAATACAACAATTACATGTGACAACTTGCCAGGATAAAAAAATAAATAAATACGTATTATTTATTTAAAAATAATAAAAAAAATTAAAAAAAAAACGAAAAAAATGAAAACTATGTAGCTGAAACTTCCCTTAATGCATGTCAGTGTGTTTTTAGGGGGGATTATGTGATCTCTCTCCATGTTTATTAAAAAAACAACATTTACACTGACTGAAGTTATACAGTGATTACTTACAAAACGTTTCACTAATCGAGTGGATTGCGCCCGATGTGGAACGGAGTTCCCCCACCTTCCTTTCAGAAAACTAATATGATTGGAAGTTTGTTTGTTAACCCATTCCATTCCTCCAGTCCAGTTTTTGTTTGCTCCAGTACACACATCCTGATGCTTTTAGCGAGTGAAAAGAAGAAACAACTCAAAAAGAAGAAACTCGGATTTGTTCTCTAAAATAGGCTATTTGGTGTGATTGATAACAACAGTGGTTACAGCGATTATTTCCATAGAAAATACTAATTGTATACAGGCCAAAACATAGATATCAAATGAGCTGAAAATGTGTGTGCTTTTATTAGAGAAAGAAAAGTGTAAAGTATATGTAGCCTATTTTAGCCAACCTGATTTTAAGTTTAAAGGTTTGGGAAACAAGTCGAAAATAGAACAATTCCGGCAAATTTCACTCATTACGCAACCTAGTAAAATGTAATTTAAAGAGACACTACTAAATGTTTTAAAGGTAGCCTATTATAATGAATCATTTAATAATATAATGATTTTTTTAAATCATCAAGGAGGCAGAAAAGATCCCTCAATTGACCGTGAAATCACAAGACGCTGATATTTTGCAGAAATAAATTCACTGACAAAGAGTTGCAAATATGACTTTATTTTAAAAAGAGTTCTTACCCAAGCAAGATATGATCCCGTGACCTCGCACCCTCTAAAGCTGACATATATAAAACCTACTTTGCCAATAACGGATCAGAGAATGAACTAGTGATACAAGAAATAAAGTGCACCTTTAGGATCAGACTCTAAAAATTAAAAGAATTGCGAGCAGAATTAAACTCTAAAAGTAAAATTCAATTAGGACAGGCCTATATCTATTTGTGAAGATGATAACAATGTACTTTAATATGAATATAACGAACAATAGAATAATTACAAAGATGCTTTTAAGCATTTAGGGACCTGGCGTTGTCTTGTAACAATAAATCAAAGTGCAGTTGGTGATTTACGAGCGCATAATCCCGCTCGTATTCAGTCAGAGTTTGAAGAGCCTTTGAGCACGTGACAGCAGACACACTGACGTCAATGAACAATTCATATTCACAATTTGGCAGTACTATTTTAATATAACTCAATACAAGATGCAGTATTTTTTTTTATATTTAAGGCCTGTATTTAAGGTTATTTAGCGGAGAGCGAGGAGTGTAGACGTTTAACCAATTATAAATGAACCACGGGGGAAATGATTGTCATATTTGACCACATGAGGTGTCAGTGTAGGTCTCCAAAAAAAAAAAAAAATATATATATATATATATAATCCTTGTCTGGATTATAATTTGATTTGTGATCATGTCAATGGGTGTTAAATTACAGAACTGCTGTTGCTTTTGTTTCATTTGATATGTAGCCTAACATCCACACAAGAAAAATAGAAATATCAAATATCATCAGGATTGTTGTGACACAGTTACTCCTGGACCCATACGCACATAAACACAGACCAGTATCCTTTTTAGAGTTAGAGCACGTTTTTGTCCCCTATTTTGTTCTGAATTAAAATCTATATGTTTACCATTTTGAATTCAAATGAAATTATGGTGGCTGAAAATAGATGACAATTATTTTATCAAGAACATGTGATTACTACAACAAATGAATGCACACAATGTACACATTTTAGTGATAAGTGGTAGATTTTTGTAGTATAATTAAAAATAAAGTAAAAATTCTCTTTATTTTTAGTAAATTATTTTACAAATTACGGAGAGTCATAGACTTATTTGCAGTGAATTCTTTTTTTTCTGGATATTTAAAAAATGGTCTGAAAAACAACATGCACCATCCAAAATCAGTAGCAATAATGACTTAATAATGACATAATGACAATTTACAGTAAACGCATGCAATACAAGCACCAGGCAAAGTAAGCAAAAATGAGATTAAATAAGCAAAATCATTCTCTTTGCTGTCACTCTGAACAGCCTGTAAAGACAGGCCAGTTTTGAGGCTGATTACTGTATTGCTTCTAAAAGGACCTACATGTGAATTTGAATCACACCCTGAAAATCCCAGCCATCATAACTAACTCACTGTGCAGTAATACCTCCCTCTTCATCTGTCTCAGAGTATGATCATTAAAGCAAAGCAACTTCCATATGCTGCTAAAGTGCTGGTGTGCCACTTGTTCATTTTGGTCATGTTTCACTTTGCAACTGAGTTCTCCGGGGCCGTAGGGGACCACAATGGGCTGAGAACCAAGCCATGGCAGCTCATGGTCTTCAAGCCCAGTGGACCAAAACATACCCACAAATTATTGTCATGGCTAAACCACATTCTCAGAAATTACAGTGAGGATGCAACATGACAATTTCATTTGGAGAAGACTTTTATCGGTTCTGTTGCAAGTAAATGTAAATAATTCTTTGGGTTTGGAATAAATAGGATTTTTAAATGTTTTTGGAAAAAATGCTGCATTTATTTGATCAAAAATACAGTAAAATATTGTGAAATATTATTCGCATTTAAAAGAACTGTTTTCTGTTTTAATATATTTTAAAATGTAATTTATTCCTGTGATCAAAGCAGAATTTTCAGCATCATTACTCCAGTCTTCAGTGTCACATGATCCTTCAGAAATCATTCTAATATGATGATTTGCTGCTCAAGAAACATTTATTATCATTGTCATGTTGCATTATCATTTTGCTACTTCATATTTTTGTGGAAACTGTGATACAATACCATGCAAAAGCTTGGGGTAAGTTTTCTTAAAAAAAGAAAGAAATTAATACTTTTATTCAGAAAAGAAAGACGCAATAAATTCATTAAAAGTGACATCATACACATTTAATCAAAATATCTATGCATCAAAGAATCCTGCAAAAATATAATTTCCCCAAAAATGTTGAGCAGTTTTCAACACTGATAATATTAACAATTTTTAATAACTGAGCAGAAAATCTGAATATTAGAACGATTTCTAAAAGTGAAGACTGGAGTCAAATTCAGCTTTGCATCACACTTTAAAAAATATATTCAAATAGAAAACCGTTTTATAAATTGTAATAACATCTCACAATATTACTGTTTTTGCTGTATTTTCGATCAAATAAACGCCGACTTTGTGAGCAGAGGATAACACAACTGAATGGTAGTGTATATATTTATATATAGACATTAGCATAAGTTAACAATAAATGAAACTGCCGTCCTTTAGACAACAAAACATCAATCCGCATAAATGGTAACCCTAATGATTTAGCAAATTGTGATTTTATGAATAACATGTACGAGTACAATGTGGCAAAGTGAACTTGAGAGCAAAGTTGTAGTCGGAGCAGATCCCTGTGAATACCTGTTGTTATGGTCTGGGGTGTGGGATAGAGTGGAGAGGGTGAGAAGGAAAGGTAGACGCTCTTTAAGGCTATAATTATGCCTGTGTTACGGAGAAGAACAAAGCGGAGCCCTGGAGTCATAGTGCAGGGATGTGTCCTCACCGTGCCTTAATACACACGAGACCGAACGTTAATAACAATACAGCAGAACGTGGCCCAGACAGGCTGGCGTCTGCTGCCCTGCACACGTATGTCTTTATGAATGTGCGTGTGTGAGACACGAGAAAAGATCGTAAACGTTCCTAGGTACATGTGTGAGTGTGTGTGTGCATCTTGGACCATCCTAAAGTCCTGTTAAGTCCATCATTGTCCAGTGATGCGGAGTGACAGCATTCCTTTTTACTCAAATCAGTCGTGCGTTATCTTTCTGGCTCCATCTTTCCACCAGTTCTCACCTTTTCACAACTGTGTTGCAAAACCGTCACATCAACAGTGTTCTATCACTGGTGAAAGATTGCTCTGTGATAGATCTTTGTAACTATTAGTAAATTTGTCCCCATTTACTGTATTAGAGTGTTTACTACATTTTATTTTATGCAATCAAATCTCAACTGTTGCTTCAATATTTCTTGTCAAAAGTTTGGAATAATTAAGATTATTTTTATGCATCTCCGCATAAGTCTCTTCTGCTCACCAAGGCTGCATTTATTTGATCAAAAATACAGTAAAAACAGTAATATTGTGAAATATTATTACAATTTAAAAGGACTATTTTCAGTTTGAATATACTTTAAAATGTAATTTATTTCTGTGGTCAAAGCTGAATTTTCAGCATCATTACTCCAGTCTTCAGTGTGACTATATATGATGATTTTCTGCTCAAGAAACATGTATTATTATTATTGTCAATGTGGAAACCATGATACACTACCATTCATAAGTTTGGGGTTAGATAAAAAAAAAACTACTTGATACATTTATTCATCAAAGACACAAACTGTTCAAAAGTGACACAAAATATATTTATAATGTTACAAAATATAACTATTTTTGCACCTTCTATTCATCAAATAATCATGAAAAAAATTATTACGGTTTTCACAAAACACTGTTTTCAACATTGATAAATTGTAATAATATTTCACAATGTTACTGTTTTTCATCAAACAAATACAGCAAGGTGAGCATAAAAGACTTATTTCAAAAACATCCTAAAAATCCTAATTTTTTCACTTACATTTAACCGGTAGTGTACGTGCTTGTGTCTTGCAAACAGCAATGTTTACAACAGGATTTGTCTTTTTCCACTCATGTTTTGGCCAGGGGGAGTTGTGGTTCAAAGGAAGAGGTAGGTGCGCTTTATAGAATAAAGACTGTTAATCTGTGCTCCGGGCCATTGCAAGACTTGGGACTGTTTTCTGTGGTCCACCCTCAGGTCTCATTCCTCTTGTGTAGACAGCTTAAACTCTACGGCACCTCGCCGCTTCATCCTAAAGGTCATTGATGCTGCGTGCGTGCATTTGTATGTTGGCAGGGACCTTGGCATGGGGTTTACATGTGACCACTCACAGGGAGATCTTGAAGATCTAGAAATTATGTTTCAAAGTTGTGCAAAATATGCAGTTTCAGCTGACAGCACTCCCTGAGCGAAGTAAGAGATAATTACCCTAAAAAAATTACCCTCAAAGAACTGCCTTCTGCCACTCCTCACACAAGCATAACTGACCGATGCGTAAAAGTGACTCAAAACGGATTAAATGATTAAAAATGACAGTGAGACGATGACAGAAAAGAATCTGGAGAATAATTATAAAACATGTCTACTGTTTTATAAGAAAACAACAGCAGTGATACTGCTGACAAGGTAAAGTCTGTCTAATCCAAATAGTACTTATCATCACTGATTAACCATAAAAATAAATGTTGTGGTCATTTTGCATATATAAAATTCACGACTTATGATACTTATGATCAGTCAAATATGATGTCTTCAGTCTATTTAGGGATTTATGGTCCATAATTTTGTTACTTGGGTTTTGGCATAGAAATAAATAAATAATAATGAAAAAATACTGGTAAATCTGGTAACCTAAAACTGTGTTTACTTACATTACCACTTACGCTACTATATGTGTTCACGTACACTACCAGTCAAAAGTTTGGAATAATTATGCTTTTTTATGTTTTTGAAAGAAGTCTCTTCTGCTCACTAAGGTTGCATTTATTTGATCAAAAATACAGTAATTTCGGTAAATTATAATCTATTATAAAAAGAATAATCCTGATATATTGTATTACTGCAATGAAACATTTTAATAGTTACATCAAACTCCTTAAATGCATATTTTCATTTCATTCATTCACTGAAGAAAAGCCATTGGACACCTGCAGAAGTAGACAAAAGCGTAACATACACAGAAGGAAATCTTTCAGGCATTGAAAAGTAGCCACTCTTGCTTTTTGCGGGAATTGCAAATGTGTGTGTGTGTGTCTGGTTTTTGGCTTGGGCTCTGAATTCATCACTAGAGTAATTGCTGCCAGACAGAAATGTGAGGGAAGGCGCTAGAATCTCTCTGCACGAATGACTTGACCAACTGTTAAATGACTGTCTATGTGTGCGACCGCACCGTTTCAGAGATTTGATAACAAAACAGAGAACCAGGTGTAAGATAGCTCGCATTCGACTGCTACTGTAAGTGGTCAATTAGATAATTTGTCCAGAATGTCAGCATAAAAGTTAATTAATATTCCACATCTAGTCTATGACATCAGTATGACTTGTATCACAATGACTTCAGATTTTTTTTTTTGAAAAACAAAACCCATTTAGTTATATTATTTTGAGTAGAATTTAATTTTGTTTTGTTACTATTAAAACAAATTTAACAAAAAAGACACACACACACACACTCACACTCACACATGTTGGTGCAACTACATTATGTGGACATTCCACAGGCGTAATGGTTTTTATACTGTACAAACTGTACATTCTATCCCCCTACACTACCCCTACCCCTAAACCTACCCATCACAGGAAACATTCTGCATTTTTACATTTTTAATAATTGTGGTAACACTTTAGTTTAGGGTTCAATTCTCACTATTAACTAGTTGCATATTAGCATGCATATTACTAGGATATTGGTGGTTAGTACTTAGTACTTATAAAACACATATTAATGCCTTATTCTGCATGACCATATTCTACATCCCTTAATCCTACCCAATGCCTAAACTTAAATGCTACAAAAACTACCCTACTAACTATTAATAAGCAGTAAATGAGGAGTTTATTGAGGCAAAAGTTGTAGTTAATAGTGAATATGTGTTCCCCATACTAAAATGTTACCATATTATATATATATATATATGTGTGTGTATATATATATATATCTTAATGAAATTAAGTTTGAGTAGGATTTAATTTTGTTTTGTAGCTATTAAAAAAGTTATATATGTGTATATACATACACATATATAACTTTTTTAATAGCTACAAAACAAAATTAAATCCTACTCAAACTTAATTTCATTATCAAATTACACAGCAGCACAAACTGAAGGACAGAAGAAGAGAAATAATGGGGAAAAAATCTAAACGAGATTGACAGACAGACCGAATTTTATTCAACGTGCTAAACATTCACATCTGGACGGCAGGAAAACTGAATTCGAGCGAGTGCAGAAGCACCATTGAGCTGTTTTCTGACACTCAAGCAGAGCAAAAGACACATTCCAGAGGACGAGACAACACTGGGGAGGGGGTTTGGGCTTTTTCCACTGTAAATGTCACCATGGACCACAAAAAAGAAAAGTGCCCAGAAATGAGCTCAGATCAGCTAAGAGCTGTGATGGGGGCGTTGCGGCGGCTGGGGGTGTCTAGGAGATGCATCTGGGACGCTTTGGTGCAGCTGGTGGAGATGGGCACAGTTCAGCTGAGGTCACCGAAAACAGGGCGGCAGGAATGTTGTGGTACGTACTGAGACGAGAGGTGGCCTTTCAGAGTTTACACTGAAACACAATGCCACAGAGCACTGTGAGAGCTGCTAGCTATGTCACATGACCCAGATTAATTTTACATATACAGTTGTGGTCAGAATTATTCGCACCCCTGGTAAATATGATCAAAGATGGCTTTAAAGATAAATCTGCATTGTTTATCCTTTTGATCTTTCATTCAAATAATTCACAAAAATCTAACCTTTCATTGAAGTAAAACAATTGAAAGTTGGGGGTAAATCACATTATGAAATAAATGCTTTTCTCCAAAACACGTTGGCCATAATTATTGGCACTTCTAGACTTTTTTATGAGTAAAATATCTCTGAAGTATATTCCCATTATTATTTACATTTTTTTAAGCACACCAGGGTGACTAGGAATATGGAATTGTCCAGCTATGATGTCTTGTTCCACAGGAGTATAAATATGAGGAAACACAAAGGCCAAATTCCCTTAATCGTTCATCACAATGAGTAAAGCCAAAGAATATAGTTCTGATGTGCAGCAAAAGATTGTTGAGCTTCACAAAAGAGAAAGTGGCTGTAGGAAAATAGCTAAAGCATTGAACATTCCCATTTCCACCATCAGGGCAATAATTAAGAAGTTCCAATCAAGTAAAGATGTTACAAATCTGCCTGAAAGAGGACGTGTGTCTATATCGTCCTAATGCACGGCGGGGAGGAAAGTTTGAGTGGCCAAAGATTCTCCAAGGATCACAGATGGAGAATCGCAGAGATTAGTTGAGTCTTGGGGTCAGAAAGCTTAAAAAAAAAAAAAAAAAAAAATCAAACAACCCCTACATCACCACATGTTGTTTGGGAGGGATTCAAGAAAAATCCTCCTCGCTCATCCAGAAACAAACTCCAGCAGATTCAGTTGTCAGACTGGAACTTCAAAAGGGACCTGGTTCTGTGGTCAGATGAAACTATAAAAAGAGCTTTTTGGCAGCAAACCTACCAGATGTGTTTGGTGCAATACCCCATGCCCACCGTTAAATATACCGCTGGATCTTTAATGTTGTGGGTCTATTTTTTTGCTGGAGGTCCTGGACATCTTGTTCAGATACATGGCATCATGGATTCTAGCAAATACCAACAGATAAAAAATCAAAACCTGACGGCTTTTAATGGGCCGTGGTTGGATCTTCCATCAGGACAACGATCCAAAACAAACGTCAAAATCAACACAAAAATGTGTCACTGAGCACAAACTGAAGCTTCAGCCATGGCCGTCCCCTGATCTGAACCCTATAGAAAATGAGTGGGCTGAACTGAAGAGAAGAAGCACCAACATGGATCTGGGAATCTGAAGGATCTGGAGAGATTCTGTATGGAGGAATGCTCTCTGATCTCTTGTCAGGTGTTCTCCAAACTCATCAGGCATTATAGGAGAAGACTCAGAGCTGTTATCTTGGCAAAAAGAGGTTGCAAAACGTATTTAATTAAAGGGTGCCAATAATTATGACCAATGTGTTTTAGAAAAAAACATGTATTTCATAATGTGATTTAACCCCCACTTTCAATTCTTTTACTTCAATGAAAGGTTAGATTTTTGCGAATTTTTTGAATAAAAGATCAAAAGGATAAACAATGCAGATTTATTTGTACAGCCATCTTTGATCATATTTACCATGGATGCCAATAATTCTGACCACAACTGTATATCAAAGATGAGCCAATATTATGACCTGTCACAGGAGAAGTGAATATTGTTGATTATCTCCTAATTATCTCCTAAGGCCACATATTAAGGTCTGGGTAGATTAGATGTTAAGCAAACAATCAGTTCTCGTAATCAATGTGTTGGATGCAAGAGAAATGGGCAGAAAATAGAAAAGATATGAGCGACTTAGACAAGAGCCAAATTGTTATGGTAAGGCGATTGGGTCAGAGTATCTGTGAAACGGCAAAACTTGTGGGTTGCTCTGGGTCAGCGGTAATGAGTATTTACCAACAGTAGTCTGAAGAGGGACAAACCACAAACCAGCAACAGGGTGTTGGGCGACCAAGGCTCATCGATGCACGATATAACATTACAACATTTATTTCCGTCAAGAGGTGCATACATTTTTGGTCAAGATCTTGTATTGACAATGCAAGAGTCAAGCACTCTGTCAAGTCTCTTCCAGCACATCCAAAAGACTTTCAATGAATTTAAGGTCTGGACTCAGAGGTGCCAATTCATGTGTGAAAATGATTCTTCATGCTCCCTCCCAACCATCCTTTCACAGTTTGAGCCTGATGAATCTTGACATTGTCATCCTGGAATATGGTTATGATGTGTCTTCCTACATGGTTGTTTAAGAAATGAAAAGCTACACACTCCATCAATTAGGGTTAGAAGAACTGTTGCAAAACACGTAACATGCTAGAAACATAATAATCACTGCAATAATGATCAAATCATTGACTCTTAATAATTTGCCTGTTTAAATACATGCAGCATTTTTTTATTTTTTTTGCTGGACAGTGTATTTTGAACAATACAATTTTTTTTTTGAATAATGAATGTAAGTGGTCCAATGTTGTTTGGTCCCCCATTGCATGGACAAAACAGTTACACCATTCTTTAAAATATCTAAAGAAGAAAGTAAGCAATATATGGTGATTGGAAATACGTTCCTCTACAGTTCACAGCAGTTTCCATCTGAAATGAACACTAGTGGCAGTAAAACACCAACATACAAATTATCATTACAGAGAGAGTTTATCGTTAATAAAGACTTATTTTTGTGAAGTTTATTGTAAAATACTATGCTATGACCTCAAAACACTTTTTACCATTGTTCACTATTTGTAATCTAATACATTTTTACATTTGCATCACATAACCAGCTCCATATGCATGACTTTTCTGATGAAGTAAACTTGCTCAGTAGCTCATCTGATACAAAATTGCACTTGTGAAACACAAGACATGATAAAAAGCTCAAAGTCTTGTACAAGCAAGCTAAATGACACGGATGCTTCAGCAAATGTGTTTTTATCTCGTGCTTGTTTTTGTTCATTTTTTGTTAAATGGTAATATGTACAATCAACGCCAAATTCCCGTTCATCTGTTTTGGATAAAACCGAACGGGCTTTTAGCGCCACTCACTGGACATTTCACTTCGAGAGTGTCACGAATAGTGCAAGAAGCAACGTAATATCATTTTGCAGAAATGTCGCCACAGGCACATTTTTTCAGTGAGCCTGGACTAAAAGAAAGTCATACAGGTTTGGAAAGACACGAGTATGATAACAGGATTTTTAGATGAACTACACCTTTAAAAAGGCTCTGTTTGAAGCAGTATGATGTCCATTGCAGAATGAAGGACATGAGGATGACAGACGGGAGGAGAAGCGGTCCAGCCTACAGTTGAAGGCTTATCCCAAGGGAGTGGAGCAGAACACATGCACATCCAATCAACAGACAATGGCGACAAGGCCTGAGGTTGCCAGGTATAGACAGGGAATTTCTAAAGACCGGTTTACCAGGTCCAGGGATTATCCTTCTGAGGTTACCTAACCCCGCAGTAACGTGACCTCCCCTAGCCCGTGGTATTGTGGTCTACTATGCCCAGAGCATCCGCTGAGCATTATGATTAACCATCTCGGTTTAGTCCATCTGTACGGCCAGCTTCAGTGGACCTGACATCTGTCTAAGCAAAACAAGAGCACTTCCTGCATGGGAAACTTGAGAAACACATTTTCACTTATTTGAGTTTCAACAACGAACGCCTCTCTATGACCATCTGATACTTTAGACATCTCGAGACACCCTGTGCTCTTGCCACCTAATCGACGAATATGATTTTTCCATCCTTTTCACTCCCACGAATCAAATATTGAGAAAGCTCCTGCCCCAAGGTCAAATCCCTCTCTCCAGAGATCCTCAATAGAAACAAACCACCAGGATCAAGTTCAGCTCCTGACAAGAAGTCCCTCTGCCCTGTCAAGTGTTAAGTTCCATTGTGACCTACAATGGCACACAATGGCCCTTGCAGCACCCGGGCTGTCCCTGCTGCCTAAAAAAATAACACAGAAGCCCTGGATGTGGACAGGTTATCAGATCACTGAGATATGGAACAACGTATCTGTTCCAGTTTTGAAAATAGCAACATTTTAACTTTTTATTTAATCAGAGATAATGTACTTCACACAAATTTTTATTTTTCATTTTATTTTCTGTTTACTTTTTCTATTATTGCTCATCACCAGAGCATTAATCAGTACTGTATGTTTAAAATCAATGGGGTTCAATGGGTTCTTGACTCAATTTAAAAAAACTCTTTATGCCAAAAAGGTTTTATATAACGAGAAATGTCTTAAATGATTAAATAATACTTTCATGTTTAACAGGTTATTTAATTTTTTGTTGTTGTGATAAAGTATGTTTATGAGCTGTTTAATTAATAACATTTTATTAAAATTAAAAATTAATTAAATGAATGAATTAAAACTAAATCTATAAAATAATCTCATGATGGGAATTCTATAGTACCTGACAGAACCCTTTAAGGTTCTATATAGAACATGTATAAATCATGTATCATTACAATTTAAATATATAAATTACTTTTTTTATGCATGCATAACTTAAAATCTGCAATAATGAATTTTCCTACCACCATTTAGAAGTACTTGAAGTATCACTTTCATGTTTTTACAGATGTATTTTTTAAGCATGTTATGATTATTTTATTATTATTTTTAAATCTTTTACATTTTTAAAGTTGTGTATGACTGTGACAGATGACACATGACAAACATGACAGTAAAATGGACTGCTGTCGACTTTAGGACAGTTATATAATAGTCAATAATACTGATTTCCAAAGATACATTTTGTATCTATGTAATATGAACTAAAGAAAACAAATGTAAAAAATTAAAATGTCCTGACAGAAGGAAGAAATACAAGTTCACAGCTGTGTTTATACTTTTTGTTAACACCATCAGACATTTATAAAACATTTAAAAATCAGGTATTATAAGTTATTCCCTATTCTGAAGGTCCATTTTTGTAGCTCTGGTGAGAATTATATATAATTTTATGTAATCATGCTTTAGGTAATTATATTTCATGATGTCAGCTCCATCATTTAAGCAATTATTTGGGATTTTTAGATTCCCAATAGTATCTATAAAACCAGAAAAATGACCAACAAATGACTATGATGTGATATGCAAAATATGATTAGTTTGCATATCACTGTCAGAACTTCTTTAATAGATGGAGCTGACAGTTTCTATTCTTAATTCATTCTCAAAGCCAAGTGCTAATGTTGTCAATATTTATAATGAATTTTTGACATGACAGCATATGTGTTTGTTGTGTCTGACGGGGTTGACATACTTTAGGTCTGGGAATCAAATTCAACATTCAATTCGATTTACCAAAGCTGGTAAAACAATGTCCAGATTATGCTATGTTATATGACACGTGAAGGCATTCTGTAAACCACAGGAGAACATGTGCACCATAATGCTAAATGCAGAGGCAAAATGTTCTTTCAACATGTAAAGCAGAACAATGACAATAAATCACAATGATAAAGGTGTCTCCTGTGACCTTAGGCATCTTTGTGATGGAGCGTTCATGGGTGTTGTTGAGCTTGTCATATTTGAAAGCTTGTCGCCGGGCCCTGGGCGGAAGAAGAGAAGGAAGGAGAGAGGTGGAGCTATTCCCCTCCCTCTGCTCCTCTCTCTGTGTCTGCTAAGCGTCGGATTGTCTGCCATTTGAGGGACAACCGCTGACTTCAAAGGATCCACATTTTTTTGCCGCTGTCATATTTGAATGTCATGAGACACGCTTCAGACAACCTCTAAGACAGAAAAGAGACATCTGTCTCTTCCCACTTGTAAATACACACTCTTTAAAACTTCAAGCACTAGAGTCTAAGAGTATGTACACTCCTGGGCAAAAGAATGGATCAAGCCCAAAATGGCTAAACACTATTTATTGGTCAGGAAATTAGCCAAATTAAAGCAAATGCACAACTTAAAAAGCCATTACTGTCTCAGAAAAACATCAAAGACAGAATGAAGTTTTGGCAGAATATGGGAAGTTGTGTGTGGAGTGATGAATCACAATGAAACACGAGATGCATGGTGATTCTCCAGAGTGGTATCTTTGAATGATCAAACGGTATTTTTCAACAAGATGATGCTCCTGCCCAAATTGCAACGACAACCAAGAAGTGTCTTGAGAACAAGACAAGTCCATCAGGCTCATGTTTTGGCTTCTTCAGAGTCCAGATTTGAAATTCGTGAATATTTGGTCTTACATTAAACTCAAACAAATGGTGTTGGCGAGTATATGAAACGGTGTCAATCAGCAATCTTTTTATGAATCCTAACAATGCAATGTTGTGAGAACATGAACAATTGAGAACGATGCTCGGGACAGTTGACGGGCCAGTGCTGCATCATCACGAAAGTGTAAGCCAGGGTTCCTCAAACTCGGTCCTTTTGTTACTCGCACGCTGTGTAGAAAGTTTTCAGTGTCAACATCCAATGCACGCACCCAGAAAAGCCGCATCTCATACACCATGAGAATACTGTAATTAGCTCTCTTTCACATCTTCTTGCGCTTCACACAAAATCCATGTAAAAAAATGCTCGTCTCTTAAGTCAGCTATGGCTTAAGTGAACGTAAACAGTTGAGAAAGACAACGCATATGTACAGTATCAGTATATTGGATCTGTGCATTATATCTTAAAGTGACAGCAGCCTAATATTCCTGCTGATGTTTGGGTTTTTAATGTTAATCAAACAACAAAAGACAGAATAACTTGTCTTGACTGAATAACTTTTGTAATGTTATTAAGGGTTAATTTATATTACCTGAAAGAATAATTTAAAACTATTGTTAGACCTACCTGAAAAACCTGAAAAACACTGTCTATTTGTGCAATTTCTTGTAATTTGATTATTTGTTCTTTCTTTTTTTTTTTGTTGACTGTTTGCATTGTTAAAAATGTTTTACGTTTATATTAGTTAGGCTAGTAGTTTTAGCTGTGGTATCGAAATTGGAACAGAGAATTGTGAATTTTCACTGGCATCTAAAATGTTAGTTTATATATATATATATATATAAATTGTTAACTTAGCAACATGCTATCCCCAAACTCTATTGAAATCACTTATTTGAGCCTGCTGTGCACTGTCCATGTACTATGAGCACTGAGTTAATGCTTATGTAGAGCGTTTTAATGTGATTCCATTTCTATTAGTATGCTGTCTTAAAAGAAAGCTGCCTATATAGGCTGTAGAACGCATTTTATCTCACTTAGTTTAGCCGTAGTGTTTTGTTTGCTGCAAATTGAAATGTGCAGCAAAGTTCCGCACTGATTGATCTTTTATGATGTCGGTGTAACTCTGTTCACTGTGATCTTCATGGCTCCACAGCCACATTTTAATATGTCCACACAAAGAACTGACCTATTGTTGAAGTGAAAGACAGCGCCCTCTACAGTGGCTCAGGGTCACATGAAGATTGATGTGAATGGATCAGTGACCTTTGAAGAAGATCAAAGCCGCACAGGTTACATACGTCTGCCTGTTTAACTCTTTCATCTTTATGCAGCTCCGGGAGTCATGACCTGAGCCTGTTTATCTAGCCAGCCCACTGGTGGAAGCCTGAGAGATGCACCTGCACATTTTATTCAATAGAAAAAAACAACACATTTTTAATGGAGGCGCTATTGAACAGGTATAGAACATAATCCACCTGTTGGATACACTCTTAAACAGTGTTGGGTAAGTTACTATAAAAAAAAGTAATTAATTAATAGCTACTAATTACATCTTCAACAGTGTAATTCGATTACTATACTAATTACTCTCTCTAAAATGTATTGGATTACTTCTTACAAATTACTTTCTAAATTCCATATCAACCTCGACCAGTTGTACAAGGATAGACACAGAACTGCACTTTTGACTCTTTCAGATAAACATTATACAACAGCATAAATTATTCTTGAACTGACCAAAGTGTGTAAAGGGAGAAGGTTACATTAAAACATTAAATGCAATTACATCAGAAGTAGCTGTAATTAAATTACAGAAAGTAATCCCTTACTTAACTTTTTCAAGGGAAAAGTAATTCAATTACAATAATTAGATTACTTAGTAATAAATTACACCCTTTATTGGCATTTGTGGTTTCATGAAGAACCTTTAACATCCATGGAATCTTTCCTTTGAACAAAAGGTTCTTTAAAGTGGAAAAAAGGTTCTTCGGATTACTGAAAAGATCTTCACATTAAAAAAATGGTTCTTTTAAGAACTATTTACTGAAAATGGTTCTTTAAAGTTATTTCTGCTAAAAAAAAAAAGTGTACAGCAAATTGTCAGCAAGCAATAAACAGCAAATACATTATAGTTCTTGTTGACTACATAACAGGAGCAACCTAAACGTGTGAAGATTTGGCCTCATTGGTGGGTAACAAAGCGCTATTGCATTCCAGCAGTGAGAGTGAAGTCAATTAAGCCATTTCCCCTCCAATTTATCTCCCTGCAGCACCTAGATCAATTGGACTGCAGCTGCAAGGGCCATGTGTGTCTGGGAAAATGAGAAGATTGAGGTAAACCTCGCCTGGCCCCTAGGAGAAAGACTGGCAAGATTGTCTTCATACCTGTTTCAGATGAATGGGGGTTTCAAGTCTGGCTGTCTTTAGGGTGTGTGTGTGTGTGTGTGTGTGTGTAGTTGGGATAAGGATGGGGTGTGGGTTGATATAGATTTGTCATATGTTGTCAAAATCCAGAACATGCTATCATACATGCTAGCCTGTAATAAGTATTCTTCTGCCTCTTCTCCAGTTGCTATCTATGGAAGCTTGCTTCCACCACAGAATAAAACGATTTAAAAGATAATTGCAACTTTTCTCACAATTTTGAGTTTACATCTTGCAATTCAGAATTTTTCCTCAGATTTATGAGATATAAAGTCAGAATTGTGTGACAAAGTCAAAATTGTGTATTATAAAGTCAGAATTGCACGATATATACTCACAATTGCAAGAAAAAATGAATTGTGAGATATAAACGAACAATTGCGACATTATAACTCACAATTCTGACTTTATATCTTGCAATTCTGACTTTAAAACACACAATTGCAACTTTATATCACGCAATTCTTACTTTATATCTCACAATTGTGACTTTATATCACACAATTCTGATGTACTGTAAATTTTGAGAATGTTAGTCTGGTTTTAAAAAATAAAATCTAAAAAAAACATAAAACATAAAACATAAGTAATTGTTTGTTTTTTTAAATAAGTAACCAAAGGTACACATATATATGACAATTTTAGTACAGTTAGAATAAAATGTTCAATAGGTCCCAGTGTATCATAAAACTATGCATCACATATATTATGACCCAAACACCATCTTGTCACCATTAGTAAAACATTCATAAACCTAGTTAGGAGTGTTATAAAAACACACTATGATAAGATGGTGTTGCATTTTACACCAATCTGAAAATATAAAAGGTAATGATAGGCTAGTGATTTCCCTTTAGAAGTGAACTTTGAAATCTCTCACGTTTCTTTAGATGCTGTGGTCGGTAGGCATTCAGCTGAATTGTGACCGAAGCCATCTGGAGCATTTCCCCAAAGGCACTCTAGCGCTCCACTCCAAACCCAATTAGCCAAATCACATTTCAAAAGTGCTTGAGTTTACCTGCCAATGGTCAAATCCTTCAGGTGTCAAAAAGAAGGCTTAGACCTGGAGGAGAGAACCAGAGAGCAGAATGGAGTGGGATTAGAGGGAACAAAAGGGCCACAGATATCCTCCAACACCTGTGCGGGTACTGTGGCCAGTGGAGTGTCTGCTAATGGGAAAAGCCTTTGGTCCAATTTGCAGGTGCTCAGAACCTAATCTCCCATCTCTTAGGATGGGCCGGGTATCTGTTTACCACTGTACTAGTTTAGCAGACCCCGTCTCACTTGATAGGCAGAAGACTTCCATCCACCCTTGCAGCATAATCTAGGTGATCAATCATTTACATCAGTAATTAGGGCCTGGTGTCAAAACAGAAATGGAACATGAGCCTGGGGACTTGTGTGTAGCAGGGCTGACATCAGACTTGGCGAGTGTTATGGGTGATGTGGGTCTGCGTGGGTGAGATTGAGGGGGGAGCACGTCTCATTGCCCAACTGTGGTCCAGAAGCCTGAGGTTAAGACATTCCACACAACTTGATCCCCATTTAAGAATACCATTTGTTCTGGAACAAAAAACATGAAGAAAAGCTCTATTAGTAATACATGATGGAAAAAAACGTATCTCTTATGCACGTCTCCAGACTAAAAAAACCTAAAATTAAAGATTTAGCAGCCAAATGACCATATTCACTCGACATTACAAAATAGCTCCATCAGAAGCCCATTTTTTGTTAAATATTTGACTGTTTCTTAAAATAGCACGATTCATTAATAAAAACAAAACTCTTTTGTGAATATGTATCTTTACATGCCATATGAAATCACAAACTGACAGTGGTTCACTGACAGAGTTTGATTTACTGTGATGCAAGCTCCAGACTGTTTTATGAATCAGTTTGACTGACTCATTTTAAAAATAATCACTTGTTCATGAATCAGACATGACACCGTGCTCGATGTCGCGTGCAGGAAAGGCTGGCATACATGCAAGTTTTCCTGAATTTTGCTAAATGTAACTAGACTTTTAATTATTGTGGCAAATTTGTATATTTGTGGAATTTGGAGCCATTTTTTATTCATAGTCTAGAACCCTATTGTCTTAAAAATAAAGTTTCTTCATTACCGTGGACAATTGCATGAAGAAACATTCATGGAACCTCTACATTGCACAAAGGGAAGTGGAAAAAGGTTCTTTCGATTATTAAACATTTTTTTTTTTTTAAGAACTGTTCACTGAAAGGTTCTTTGGGGAACCAAAAATGATTCTTCTATGGCATTGCTGTGAAAATCCCTTAAACCTTTATCTTTAGGAATGTTGGTGTCTTTTTTGGAGAAATATTGACTGATAGCTCATTCAATAGAACTGAATGAAATCCAACTTATAAAAGCATTTGGGAAAAAACGAAACAATGAGCCACCAACGTGAAGTTGTGCAGACCTAAAAATAAAAGTAATAGAAATGATAGAAAATAAAAAGTAAAAAGAGCCACCAAACTGTACTGAAGCTGGAAAGCCAGCTGATTGAAGTTTATTACCCGTGGGAACGAGACAAAGTCTGCTCTTACAATAATAACACCACAACCCGACGAACTGAAGGTGTTTCACTTGAACCTTTCACACTAAATACCAGTCCTGTAGCCCAAGGGAGGGCGAGAGTTTAAAAGTCTGTCTCAGAACGTAAAGTTTCTCAGCTGAACTAAATGGCAACGCTTTGAAGAGGTGGGCCAGGGCCATCAACTGGTCCAGTAATGAATTAATCCATTGGAAGAGGCTGTACATGGGTGGGGCAGAAGATCAAAGCATGTTTCTCTTATTGCCTTCACCTCAGGTGAAGTTGAGGCATGCAGCCAATTGGGGAGATACACTGTCCCACACATCACCAGGAATGCAGAGAACTTTGTATCCCTCTAGAGTCGGGTTTCACAGTGAATGCTGTACATATGATTTCATGCATGCATTGAAATAAGTTATTATGAAAAATTACTGCGGTCGAAATACCTAGCGAGCAACTGTAAAACAGAAAGGATTACTTAGCACCGAGAGGATAGATTCTTTGGAATTACTTAATAACAGAATGTTTACAGTAAAAAAGTAGGGCAGGGAATTTATCCATCATTTGAAATGTGGGCGTTGTACTCAAAAATGGAGGCAAATCTGAATGTGAGCTTGCTGTTGATTGCAAAATCAGAAGATCCAAGTTATGAAATTTTTTAAAAAATGAAACTTGCTTGGAAAAATCATTCACAATAAGAATACGCATTGTATCCATTTTCATTTAATGCTGACTTTAAAGTAATAAATCATATTTTTTTTACAGCTTAATACAGAAATGTATCATTATGGATTACAAAATTAAAATGTTTTCATGTTGTTATATGGTCTGATTTGGTCACAATATTAACTATATTGTTTTAGGAGCATCACATCTAGAAGCAGAGAAGGGAACCAAGCATCCATTTGACATACATTACAGTTTGTATGACAAGTAGAAGTGATTTCTGTTTCACGGATGTTATGCATTAAAAATGTCTCTTTGGGGTTTAAACTTAGTTTAAAATGTATATTTCTACAACAACATGTTTATCTTGTTTCTGTTTAATGTTTTCACATTGCTTCATAGTGTTTGAGGATGCATTGTGTATTGACTAATTATAGTATGCATATGCACATTTTTGCATTATAGAAAAAACAACAACTTTCTAATGTATCTTATAATCTTACATAATCATCCCAGCATCCTGGCTTTATCACAGGCCGAAATGGACTTCAAGCTGTTATGTCATCTTGGATTGGTTACATAAATCAGGCTTTACAAAAAGAAAAAAGTATTTTTGAAGCATTGAAACCATGCTAATAAATTTTGGTCAAAAACATGGCCACAAAATACTTTTTTTAAACTGTCTTTATGTAGTTTAAGGGAAAAAAAACTTCCTTTTTCTTGCCTATCCCTCTACGGGACCTGACTTATGAGACCCTATGGACCCTTATTTTAACCAGAATGTGCACAACCCGCCTTGGCCATATGAACGCAAAGGGAGTTTGACTGAGGAATTATGCCAAGATTCAGCTGACTGTGTAATCCGTACAGCAAAATCAAAATCTTAGAAACATAATTTGCTGTGCTTCGCCATTGCCTGCCAATCATCAGCTTCCACTGGGTAAAGATAAAGCACTCATTCGGAATAATAGCTCCTAACGTGCACTGGGATATAATCCTAGTCAACAAAGAAGCACTTTGAGAAAATCCACTAAACAGCGCAGAGGCTCTCCTGAGAACGTCCACTGTATGAAACAAACATCAGAACACATACAGAAGAGCCACTGAGACCTCATCTCACTGAGCTGGATTACTTTCCTGTGGGAACAAGTCGTCAAAGATCCATATTTGCTGGTCTCAATAGTTACGCTGTATTTACTGTGCAACCACCGAGTGTTAATGCCATAATCACGCGGCTCTGCTGTTACTCAGACAAAGTGGGTTGTCCCCTAAACAGGCTGTCGATAAAGGCAATGCAAACTGGGATATGTTTACATCATTCCAACACCTGTTTTTCCCACAAGTTCTTGTGAATGGTCTCTCTGTGATGCTGACTGGGGATGCGTGTGAGTCAAATGGTCTTGGGATGTGGGACCTGTTGTTGTCTGTTCCTCTTGAGTCAACACAATTATATGTGGTAGATCAAGAAATCATTATCGCACAATAGCGCGCTTAATTCATAAACACAACCTCATGGGTGGAATAGAGCATGGAGGAATAGACCCTGCACATTTCCTGTAATTGAAATGCAAGAACTTATTCTTTATATTCAAAACAAAGGGAGCTGTCATTTATTATCATTGACAGGTTTGAAGCATTTGAACGAGTGAGGAACGTGGCTAGCCTTTGTGGCTTTTTGATTAGCCTTAATGATCTACCAATAGGGAAGTTTGGTTGAGATCACAAAAGGATGTGGTAGAGAGAATGAGAGAGAGTGAGCCACAAACCACAAACAAGACTAATGAGATAATATGTTTGCCTGCTAACAAGGTAGGTACTCTTCAGATTGAAGAGAAACAGCGTGAAGAAAATCCCTAGGGTGTCATTTTAAAAAACAATGGAAAGCCACAAACTGCCAATTCAGGAGCGCTGATTTGAACTTTGGGCTGAGAAAAACTCAATATAGGCTTATTGGAAAAATATGCCTCTTTTTTTCTAAAAACGTACCTATACCTACAATCGAATGCAGTTTGTTTTCAGCTAAAATTAGCACTATTGGGGTAAACAACACCAACAACTTATTGTTACAAATTATGATTACAAGGGCAGATTATGGATTAATAAAGACTTGTTTTTGTGCAGTTCCTTGCGCAATACTATGTTATGACCTAAAACACTTACCATAGTACAGGATTTGTAAATCTAATAGGTTTTGATGTTTGCATCACATAACTAGCTCCATAAATATGGCTTTTCTAATAAACTTGCTTGGTAGCTGACATGGTACAGCGCTTCGATACGAATTCTATGAAATACGAGTGAAGAAAAAATAGCTAAAAGACTTGTAGAACCAAGCTAAAATGGCATGGTATCTTCAGCAAATGTGCTTTTATCTCATGCATGCTTTTGTCCAGACTCAGATCTTTAGGTTTAGTGGTTTAGTGTAGGTAGCTTATTTTCAAACACAATAGAGCACTAAACTTTCAGCAGCACTGATAACCTACATAAAATGTTGCCAGATTCACAGATCTGTTTTGGTTAAAAATGAAAATGCTTTTAGAACCACTTACTGCACAATTCACTTTGAAAGTGTCGCAAGACATACAAGAAGTGACGTAACATAATTTTTCAGAAATGTGGCCACAGGCATGTTCTGGGTTGGAAAAACGAAGAAAATCCAGGTTCAGAACAAGATAAGCAAAACTGACAGCATTTGCGGCATAATGATGAATACTTCTTTTTCTTTAAAAAGATAAATATCTACAGTGAGGCACTTACAATGGAAGTGAATGGGGAAATTCTTTGGAGGATTTAAAAGCAAAAATATGAAGCATATAATTTTATAAAAGCACTTTTTCAATTATTCTCTTAATAATTATGTTATTTGAGCTGAGCTGAACCCTGAGTCATTTTAGGGTTTAAAGACTATGTTGTCAAGGCATCAACGTTTTAAAGCTTGATATAAATGTACAGAAAAGGTTTGTAAGCAAGTTTTCCACGCTAAAATCATGCACACATACATACTGTTTATGTCTTGTGGCTATACTGTTGAAACTGAGTATTTTAACATTTATGGATTGACCTCATTTGCTTTTCTTAATGGAGGGAAAAGTCTAAATTTATTTGTGTGGTAATGAACATTATGCTTAAATGAGCTTAAAAAGTATTGAACCCACAATATTCCTTTAACCAATCTACTACCACTTGCTTCGATTGAAGATTTTTGATTTCTTGACAAATGTTCAACACAAAGATACAGTACACGGACAACCCGAACACTCAAGCGCCAAATGAAGGGGTTGACAGGTGTGTTCTGCCCGTGATAATTATTCCAATCAAACCCAACACCTGTTTGCTGCGTGTCTCTCCCACATGTAGGCTGTTAGCCCCTTGACATATGTCACCTCTCAATCTCACGAGGGCTAATTCAGCGGTTAGCACAAAGAAATAAACACAGATGCTTCTGGCAAACTCAAAGATGACCTGCAACGGCTTGGACTGCAAATGTAACATTTTCATATCAGTACTTGTAAGCTGGTTTATTGCAAATGTCTATTTGAGTCTACTTTTTGAGGTAAGACACCAATGGATTGAAATCTTTGTGTTAGCAAATAAACAAGAGTATGTGTGTGGTATCAGGGTCTTAGCTCTATTTCCTAACGTTGCCTGTGTTTACCATCAAGATATGTCTCTGATGTGACCAGAGGGTTTGTCTTTTTCCTCTTTCTGAGTCAGGCTACAGCGAGATCGCTTGATAAGCTTTCGGCCTCTCTTGGTCACGTTAACACAACCCCCATTACCCATTATCAGCTCCCAAGGGCCAAACTTGAAAAACAACAGAGGGTAACTTAAAATCAGCTTGAAAAAAAAACTTCTATGTCTATAATTCTCAAGCAGGACAGAAAAAAAATCTCTTATCTGATTGACTTCGCTGTAGCAGTTCCTTTGACTGGCTTGGTAAAAAGAGGAGTTTTTTATAATACATTAAAATCTTGAAATTGGCAGGGGAAAAAAAGTTAAATGATGCAGAACGGTTCTGTTTCACTCCACATTGCAGGTGATTACGACCTCTCGAAATTCAATTCTACAGTGACTGTGCCTCCCAAATGAGCAAGTCCCTGCAGAAATAAACATAAAGGAACTGGAATGAGTGTTTCAACGCAACAAGTATTACGCAAACATACTGTTTTTACATGTTTGGGTGAATTAACAATTCAAGATCCCATTAATGTATCTGTGCCAGAGAGGAGTTCATAAATTACACGAGAGAGTAATAGGAAGAACAATGTTTTTTGAACCTTGAACATTGTATAGCCCATGGCAATTTAGGCTGAGGAATTCAGCTTTGAGGTTTGTCAAAAATGTTGGACTCCGCGGGTCTGAACTGCCAGTTTCTGAGATTCTCTTTATCATTCACATGAGCATATGTATTTCAAACACATGCATCAAACAAAGGCAAAACCTTCAAAAAACACCAAGTTGATGATGAAAAATGCTGATCCTAGAGCAAAGGAAATGCCTGAGTCTGTAGAACTGTTGATAAGACTTTCTATAAAAGCCTGTATACTGTGCTAAAGTAACAATGTCCCGACTATATAAGATGCTAAAAATCAATCTACTGGAACTGTTCAAATTTAAATTTATCAGCATGGGATTTTTTGTTGTTGTTTTACAATGGAGCACACTTGAGTCATGTGAGTCAGCCATTACCAGCAAAAGGATATTAATAATAAATATAGCTGCAAGCAGTAATTATCAGGGCCAAGCACAAAGAACAAGATAAGTCATGCCAACATGGCTGGGAGCATCAAACCAACTGCAACAATGAGCAAGTAAAGACATATTAAGATGATTTTAGTCAAAATGCCTACAAAATCATAGTTCGAAAAAGTATTTTGAAAGAAAATCAAAATGGCAGACAGGAAGTTCGGCTGACTATAGCAAATCTATGTTCTATGTTTCATTACAATAGGCAAAGCTTGTCAAAAGTTAATAGCATTTTTGTAATTTCATTATAACTTTTCAAGTACCTTCAGGCCATGGTGGCAAAGATACATACCAAGTTTCACAACGATACACCAATGTGTTTTTAAAAAATATTTTTTTTTGTCAAAATTCTAAATTGCAGATGCACAAAATATGGAAACATTTTCCCATATTTGATATGGGGAAAATGGGTATCGTTCTACTCAGCATCATGTACCGAATCTAAAGAGACCAGTTTTGTGATATTTGGCCAAAGCGTTCAGAAGTTATAAGCAAAAAAAATTCATCTTCCGATTGTTAGGTGGCACTGGCACTGCACTGTGGAAGTAGCCTCAGGTCATGGTTGGCATAACACACTCCAAGTTTGGTCAGAATATGCTACGTGAGATATAGCCTCACGTTAATTTTGGCGTGCTTTTCGTCAAATTCATTCACGCATTATTTCGAGAACGGTTTGACAAATCAACTTGAATTCCATATATTGTTACAAGTTGATTGGTTAAATTTTCATGAAAATCAGAGCAACGTCCTAGGTGGAGATTGAAAAATGGCGGAATTTCCAATGGCGGAAAATGACGTCATAGGGTGCAATCATATCGTTTTGAGCCAAGGAATCAGAGGGAAAAAATGTTTTCAGAATTTTGTTTCTAGCCCTTACGGTTCAAAAGTTATTAGCATGAACGTGAGTGCAACTTTGGACAGTTGGTGGCGCTAGAGGAATTGAGATAGAGACTCCAAAATTGCTACTGTGACAGTTAAGACTGTCCTCTATCTTTGTGCCTGCAAATGGTTCTATGGGCTGCCATAGATTTAAGAGTGGAAGAAGAAGAAGAAACAGAAGAAAAAAAACAAGAATGCTCGCGGATACAATAGGTGCCTACGCACCTTTGGTCATTGGCCCTAATTATTAGAAAGTAGAGTGACAAGTACTTTACACCACTCATTATATTATACAGACTCCATTGAAAGTGTACCCAGTTTCTATAAAAAAAAAAGAAGCCTGAAAACAAGGCACCAAACGGATTCTTTTGAATTCAGCTGTGTGTCTTAGCACACGTAATCAAATGCATACAGTACACATCAGCCTGCAGGTGTTAAAGCGGAAGATCCCAAAAGAAAGCAAAAACAATAGCTTGTCTTTCTTCAGCTATCCTCGGGTAAGGCTTTAATCCACCTAGTACAGGCAAAGCACATAAAGCTGAGAAGGTCTGATCTGCCCCTTCAACTAAATATTGGATACAAAGCACAAGGCTTTAGGGATTACAGAAAAATCTCTATCAGGCCTCTGAGCTGTGGTCAGGAGGAAGGGTGTGGCTGCCACGGCCTGCAACCGAAGAGGATAAACTCCCTAAAATCTCAGTATCACAACCCTCCATCATTTTGCATCCATGATGTCATGGGTGATTATACACTGGCCACGCCGTGCTCCAGTAACACCAGGGACGGCGGGAGGCCCAGATGACACAGATCTCGCCAATCTTTGTACTGCACATTCAAATATTCGACGGAAACCTTGCCTGGACCTCAGTCCGTGGCTTAGCCCGAGGCAACCAACTGCACAGTGGCCTTCTCATTGTCATGCGTCAATGAGTGCGAGAGCCCATGGGGTCACATGGCTTGGAGGTTCATCCACTATTGTTTTTTGAGCTTCTGAGATTTGAAAACCTTACTTTTCCCCTACGTCTTCCACTCCTCCCCCACTCTGCCATCTTGTTACCTTCCAGCATTGAGGGCTGGAATGTTTTTGAGCCTCGTCAACAATGACAACAACAACAAAACCGGGACTTGCCCACCTGTGTACCCGCCCCTTCTGAAACAATGCTGCGTCCGAATCACCAATCGAGGCCTGCCAGTCATTCTAACCCAACCCATGGCCCCCTGCGGACTCGGGAATGCTTAAAGAGACGCCTGATTTTTGTGTTTTTTGCCACTCCTTAAGTTCTCAGGGAGATTAGCTATAAAACTGGAGGGGTGCTAGTCTCCTATCAAACACTCCAGCTGTTTCTTACGTAAATATGAGGGGTGAGCCTAATTTAAACACTCATTAGTGACATCCATTTTAAATAAATATCACTGATGCAATCAAAAAGCTATGTTGTTATATCATAATGAACTAATATTCTTTTAATACTCTTTTATTTCTTAATAAAAAACACAACAAAAGTCCAAATACATTATATATATACTTCCGGTGAAGTAATCAAGAAGTCTCTTCTGCTCACCAAGGCTGCATTTATTTGATCCAAAACTCAGTAAAAGCAGTAATATTGTGAAATATTATTGCAATTTTAAAAAATGTTGTTCTATTTTAATATATTTTAAAATGTAATTTATTCATGTGATGGCAAAGCTGCCATTACTCCAATCTTCAGTTTTACGATGTTTCAAAAATATGTATATATTATTTGTTTTCAAATGTCTACACACTGAATACATAGTGTTACATTAAAGGTATAATATTTACCCCAAAATCATCCTCATGCTTATACACACCTATATACTTATATTTTCTTCTGGGCTAGACAAAAACATTTTTCAAAGAATTTGTGCATGTTTTTTTTCATGGAACAACAGGTAATAGTGGCTTCCAAGTTTCAAAAAAACAGCACAATAAAAGCAGTCCACATGACCAGCGCACTATATTTCAAGTATTCTCATAAGTTTGCTTTGTGAGAGAAACAGACTGTAATTGAAATAATTATTAAAATCACATGTGTGTATATACACTCGAGATGATGTTTGATGTTATTGATATAATAACTTTGCTGGAAAATAAAATTTTCCAAACAAGAATTGCTCCACTACTAACCTTAGCGATTGGGAATGATGGCTTTAATGTTTACATTTTGCTAGTCAAAGAGCTTCAAAATTTCTTTTGAAATATGGTGTACATACTTTACTAGCATCCTGGCAAACTATTTTTGATTATACACAAAGTTTACAGGACACAAGTGAGAATGAGCTGAGTGGATTGGTGGGAAAGCATCTTGAATCCGTGTCTGTACTGTAGGTACATGTGCACAGCACATTTCAAGCATCGCCCTCCAGTAAAATCAAACTGTGTTACAGAGGAAATAACAAAACAACAGCAACAACAAAAGAAAACAACAAAAATGACAGAGGACCACATAAATAAACAGGAAATTAGATCCCAGTCAGCAGTTAAAAAAAGAAAAAAAAAGAAGAACCGTTTCTGAATGAATGAGATAACCTCACCAAATTTCACAGTAATAGGGCTGTGCAGTGATAGGGGTCTTTGGATAGGGACCACATGGTAATGGGGCACACTGGGTGTCTGGGCTTTATCACTCTGACTGACAGCTGGGTGGGGGCACAGCCTCTGGCAGTTTAATAGCAGACCTCTTAGCCCACCCACCTGACCCTGCCCAAACCCACCATCTTGAAACACCTATATTATGCTCTCAGGAAGAGGGTTAATGAGGGAAAAAGGTTCCGGAATCAGGAGCTATTTTTGGATTTAGGATTTCAGGCAGTCAGTAAGTGAGCACAAGAGATAAGTGAGTTATTGTTTTTAAATCTGAAGTTTGTGTATTGCTGTTTAAAATATAATTAAATTCATTTAAACATATTAATATTTAATATTAAAATAAATGAACCGAATATTAATAAAACTAATGTGTAATATCAATATAAATAATATTTATTATTTTATGAAGTAATTTTTTTTTATAAAGTTACAAAATCTGTCTATCACTTCATGCGTTTTTACTGATCGGATAGCGATCTGATTTGTTAAAATGTTCCATTTACTATTCAGATGACTAAACTTTGTAATTACTGCTGTCAAATCTAGCATCTAACTTTAAAAGTCTGCAAATATATTAGTGCTGTCAATGTTAACGCATGCAATTAATGCTTTTCAGTTAAACGCATTAAAAATATTTAACGCAGCATCCGTTTATCCCATCATCCTTTGGCCAGTGTTATATTATATGATCACACACACTCTTATTCATGCAAATTAACTCAGCTTTAACCATTCAAGCATGACAAGACAAAAGAGAATGCGCTGTCTGTGAATGTCCTGACACACACACGACGCACAGACAGACGCGCACCAGTATCGTGCGCACAGACAACACGCCAGAATCGAGTTCTCTTTCACACTTAACCAAACAATAACATACAATTATGCCAAAATGTCCGTTTTGTCGAGTATCCTAATAAGAGCAGTGCTAAATGAACGGAAAGAGTTGTGAGAAAATGAGACGTGCGTGAGATCCACATCATTAATCTATATTTAATGTTTAATTTATGCAGTGCATAACTTCATTCAATTTCTGTATATTTCCTACCTGTTAGACAGGAAGGAAGGGCACAGGTAAATATGACATTTATTATGTGTTTATGTGAGGATTGTTTAAAGTTCACTTAAAAGTTATGTCTTTTGAAGCCTAATAAATGTTAAAATTGAAAGCTTTCAATTACACTATAATGTTGAATGGCTATAATTATGTTTAAAATTGAAAAAAATCTATTTCATAGAGACATCAGTAGCAGTATCAGTGATACTGGCCTTCATGCATTACAACAAATATTTAAAATATACCATCTTTATGTTGTTTCTATGTTAATTTGGAGATTAACTGTGAAATTACGATGTTATAAAATATATTAAAAGCATTTGTTTTTAATTGCGATTAATCAGAATTTTTTTTTATTAATTAGTTAATATTTTTAATCAATTGACACCACTAATATACATTACCAGTCAAAAGTTTGAGAACGGTAAGATTTTTCTAATGTTTTTAAAGAAGTCTCTAATATTGTAATATTGTAAAATATTATTAAAATGTAAAATAATTGTTTTCTATTTGAATATATTTTAAAATGTAATTTATTCCTGTGATCAAAGCTGAATTTTGAGCATAGTTACTCCAGTCTTCAATGTCACATGATCCTTCAGAAATCATTCTAATATGATGATTTGCTGCTCAAGAAACATTTATTATTATTATCAATGTTGAAATCAGTTGTGAACAATTTTTAATGAATAGAAAGTTCAAAAGAACAGCATTTATCTGAAATAGAAAGCTTTTGCAACATTATAAATGTCTATACTGTCACTTGTTCAATTTAATGCATCCTTGCTGAATAAATGTATTCATTTCTTTAAGTTCTTTCCCAAAAAATAACAATAATAATAATTCTTACAGACTCAAAAACTTTTGAACGGTAGTACAATGCTACAAAAGCTTTCTATTTCAGATAAATACGGTTCTTCTATTCATCAAAGAAACTGTTTTCAACATTGATAATAATCATAAATGTTTCTTGAGCATATTATCATATTAGAATGATTTCTGAAGGATCATGTGACTCTGAAGACTGGAGTAATGATGCTGAAAATTCAGCTTTGATCACAGGAATAAATTACATTTTAAAATATATTCAAATAGAAAAAAGTAATAGCAAAATTTAAACATTAAAGCCATCCTTCCCAATCGCCCAATACAGTTCTGATGTGCAGCAAAAGATTGTTGAGCTTCACAAAAGAGAAAGTGGCTGTAAGAAAATAGCTAAAGCATTGAAAATCCCTATTTCCACCATCAGGGCAACAATTAAGAAGTTCCAATCAGCTAAAGATGTTACAAATCTGCCTGAAAGAGGACGTGTGTCTATATCATCCTAATGCACGGCGAGAAGACAGTTTGAGTGGCCAAAGACTCTACAAGGATCACAGATGGAGAATCGCAGAGATTAGTTGAGTCTTGGGGTCAGAAAGCCTAAAAAAAAAATAATAATAAAATCAAACAACCCCTACATCACCACATGTTGTTTGGGAGGGATTCAAGAAAAATCCTCCTCGCTCATCCAGAAACAAACTCCAGCAGATTCAGTTGTCAGACTGGAACTTCAAAAGGGACCTGGTTCTGTGGTCAGATGAAACTATAAAAAGAGCTTTTTGGCAGCAAACCTACCAGATGTGTTTGGTGCAATACCCCATGCCCACCGTTAAATATACCGCTGGATCTTTAATGTTGTGGGCCTATTTTTTTTTGCTGGAGGTCCTGGACATCTTGTTCAGATACATGGCATCATGGATTCTAGCAAATACCAACAGATAAAAAAATCAAAACCTGACGGCCTCTGTTAGAAATCTTTTAATGGGCCGTGGTTGGATCTTCCATCAGGACAACGATCCAAAACAAACGTCAAAATCAACACAAAAATGTGTCACTGAGCACAAACTGAAGCTTCAGCCATGGCCGTCCCCTGATCTGAACCCTATAGAAAATGAGTGGGCTGAACTGAAGAGAAGAAGCACCAACATGGATCTGGGAATCTGAAGGATCTGGAGAGATTCTGTATGGAGGAATGCTCTCTGATCTCTTGTCAGGTGTTCTCCAAACTCATTAGGCATTATAGGAGAAGACTCAGAGCTGTTATCTTGGAAAAAGGAGGTTGCAAAACGTATTTAATAAAAGGGTGCCAATAATTATGGCCAACGTGTTTTGGAGAAAAGCATTTATTTCATAATGTGATTTACCCCCCACTTTCAATTGTTTTACATCAATGAAAGGTTAGATTTTTATGAATTATTTGAATGAAAGATCAAAAGGATAAACAATCTGGCTATAACAATTTTGCAATTTTTTAACATTTTAAATGTACATATGTGGTTTTAACAACCATGCATTTACGCTTGTCCAGTTTCGTTTGGTATGCGTCTCAGACCACCTCCTGAAGTGGTTTGAGTGATCAGATTTAAATCCGTCTCGAAAGCGTTTCGGAGGGCATTTACAGTACACCTGGTCTTTTCACGATCGGATAACTAAGTGTATAAATACTGGTATTTAAAAGTTCACAGGAGCGAGTTGAAAATGTAACAGAAACAGAGAAGAGCAAGAAAATCTGGCCAACTGGAGGAAAGCCAGAAGTTCTGAAAGAAACCTTACACTTGCAAACTATCCCTTTAACATTAAATAAAACCTGGAAATAAACAGAAAATGTGCAAAAGAAAAATGAATTAATGAATTAATATTTAGGCCTGGTTTCACAGACAGGGCTTAGATTAAGCCAGGATTAGGCCTCAGTTAAATTGGGACATTTAAGTAGCTTTTAATAAACGTGCCTTAGAAAAAAAACATTACTGGTGTGCATCTTGAGACAAAACCATGGTACTGACATATTTTAAGATATGCCAGTGCAAGTTGCTTTCAGTGAAGACAGCTCAAACATGTATTTTAGTCTGGGACTAGGCTTAAGCATTGTCTGTGAAACCGGGCATTAAAGTTCTGCACTTTTTCTAGGTCACTCACTAATCAAATGTAAGCAAATTTATGACACTGACCGTATTGACATTCTCAAATCATGCTGGATAACATGGATCATCTGGTTTTCTCATGTCAGCTCGAGTGATGCTGTAAGCAAATCATTACAAAATACTAAAAAATCATGTTAACTGATATATTTTTCACTTAATTTTTTATGCCAATAATATATGTAAGGAAAATCATTTAGAAAAAAGCAAGAAGTAAGAAGCCAAACACACTTGCATAATTGAGTGAGAAATGTAGCTCTTGCAGGTGCACATTTTGTATATTTCAAAGACTGTGAAATAAACCAGGAGTATTTTTTTGCATGTGCAAAGGCAACCATTACAAAACGGAGACCAGTGTAACTTGGCAATGATAAATTTCACGTCTGGAACGGCTGCTTTCCAGATGAAAACAACTAATGAGGAAGTAAGGTGGAAAATCAGTCAAATCAGGTGGGTTCAAGGCGGGTGGGCTGAGGTGTCCACCCATCACCGGCATGATACAAACCAGAGCACCTCGGATCTTGTAGTTTAAGTCATATTCTCTCTCATGCAAACACTCAAAATCAATGTTCATTCATAGATGCGTTGAAATGAACATGGCATACAACGTTATATTTTCATATACAAAATAAGGAACAAGTTGAAAAGTGAAGAGAAACAGAGGAAAACAAGAATATCTGGCCAACTGGAGGAAAGCCAGAAGTTCTGAAAGAAAGTTTGGCTGTTAAAGTCAAGGGCACGTCACACTACAAACCTGCGATTACTAAGTCCCGAACGACATTGCATTAAATAAAGAGGCTATTAAGCAGTTAAAGTAGAAGATAACATCAACTGTGCAAAAAATCACTAAACCAAGGGTATACTTTCATCTGCATGCATACAGGTCAGAAGATCTTTAATTCTCCAATAAAACATCTGTTTAAAGCTGTGTGTGTGGAAAATCTCTCAAATCATAATCAAATTAGCCATAAACATTTAATAAACAACCACAAAAGGGGCAGAAGATGTGTAGAACTTACATGACAGCTGTTCGGGTGGACCTGCTGAAAACCTCATAAGATTAAACAGAGCTCACCTTGTGTTTGATCAACCACAACCGTTAATGATGATGCTGTTTGCAACTGTGACCACAAACAGGTCTGAATCAAACCAATTACTTAGTCTGTCCAAAACCAGGCTCTAATCAAACCAATTACTTTACTTGTCCAAAACAGACATCCATAATTCTTTGATACTTTCCAGCGCTAAAGCTGCGATAACTGGTTTATTTGTATTTTCCGCTTCACGTTCTGCTTCATAGCCAGCACAGAAATAACAAGGGTTTCTAATTTAGATGAGCGAGATGCATGAATTTGGGATGAAAAGCAAATGTGTCTATAGGACGAGTGTCTATGATGTATTTTATAAATACATGTGCAAAACTTTTTAGAACTGTACTCTTTGTGTGTGTGTGTGTGTGTGTGTGTATCTCTCTCTCTCCCCCTATATATATTTTTATAATTTTTTTAAATGTACATAATTTTTGCTTTTTATATTAAATAAATTACCAAAGTTTTGTTAAAATATTTTTTTTACTTCTTGTTCATTATATCATTAAGATAATTGTACTTTACGCACCCCCCCAAACATCAAAATAAAATGCTAATCATGAAAGAGCTGCATTCAAATTTTAATGTTTTTTAATACATAAACGGGACAAAAATTCTACATAAATCGATGCATATCAGATACAACAGATAGCAAGTTTTAGAGATATTTATCTACAGATTTTCTTTTTACAACTTGACAATATTCAAAATATTCCCCAGTGAAAGTGAAGGGGATGCAATGGAGGTGATCGAAAGACATGTCTCGATGGGAACATATGGCAGCAATTGAGGAGAGAAAGCGCTGTCTGACCAGCTGCAATTAGCACACTGCCTCATGTCGGCCTTTCTTTTAATAGCTTGGATTGCCCTGTTTAGACTAAAAATAAATGGGCCAATTTAGGGCTGTGGGGACTGTCATTTCAGGAGCATGAACTCTGACCTTGGCCAAAACTGAATGTCCATATGGAACGTAGTGTGTGTGGCACAAAACCACGTCCCTTCAAATCCAGAAGAAATGGCTTCCACACCTGCATGCATCACTGCAAAATATCTGTACACTCTTAAAGTCGCCAATAAGACCAAGTATTGATTTCAAGTATTGACATGAAATCAGTATTTATTATAAATAATTTATTTGTGCATGTCATTTTTTTTTTAAAATCATGTGTATTCATAATCTTTAATCAAAGTAACTTCCCCTCCCTCTTGCAGCGCCATCTCTTTTCTTCTCTGATGCTTAGGTAGCTGGTACGTGTAAAAGTAACATCCACATGGATGGCAGGACCCAAGGTTTCCCAGCAGATCATTGCCCAAAGCATCACACTGCCTCCGCCGGCTTGCCTTCTTCCCATAGTGCATCCTGGTGCCATGTGTTTCCCAGGTAAGCGACACACACCCGGCCATCCACGTGATGTAAAAGAAAACATGATTCATCAGACCAGGCCACTTTCTTCCATTGCTCTGTGGTCCAGTTCTGATGATCATGTGCTCACTGTTGATAATCAGTGTTATTCACTTCACCTGTCAGTGGTCATAATGTTATGCCTGATCGGTGTACATCACAATAGGGAAGAAAAGCCTATTGCAGTTTCCGTTTCATGCTAACTTTTCAAGGTTTCAAAAAGGAATAGAAGAACCATTTTGGATTACCCAAAGAACCTTTCAGTGAACATTCTTAAAAGAACCATTTTTACCTTAGTGCGAAGAACCTTTTCCCTATAAAGAATCTTTTGTGGAATGAAAGGTTAACTTTTCATGGATAATGCATAATAAAGAACCTTTATTTTTAAGAGTGTACCAACTATACATAACATTGTCTAAACAAAAATACAATGATTCTTTGTAGATCTGTATTTTTCCATAGCAATTACACTGGATTTCTCAAACTAGCATTGGCTTTATAATCTAAAGCCGTTTCCAGATCACTATCTAGAGTTTGATGGGGTGTGAAAAGGAAACCCTCTGCATTTGGGACTCCGATAGCCAATCCCTAAATCACCTTCCATGTCCGCCCTGAAACTTTCTTCTGCTAAATTACCCTCTTGTTTAAATGGAATTTGCAGCCAGATTCAGGCTGAATTTGTTCCAGAGCACTGGGCCTGACCAGTAGTCCGGCACAGATGTTCAAATAAGCCCAAGAACAACAAGGAGAACCCTTCACGCCTGGAAAGTCTCAACCCAAAACTTGGCACCCCAGAACCTGTAGACTTGTCCTGGCTCAACCTTTCACCCCTGGTGATGTCAACGCATCCTTCAGCCAATCGGAGTGCTTCAGCCCGCTATTGACTTTGCCGGCCCAGACACAAAGACAAATGAATCTATCAGATTAAATGTTTTTTAATGGCATATGGAGAAAGTCAGAGGACCTTGCTAGAAGCCATATGTGGATTTGCTCTGATAATCATTCAAAATGAGCTCTAATTTGTAATCCGTGAATGGAACCGCTCTGTCTCATGGGGGCCCATGTGCAATCTGTGTTGTTTGTTTCTCCAGATGCACTGTATGTAATGACAGCAGAGCTTTGTAGTGTTAGAGAAAGGCCAACTCTTAGTGTTCTTGCCTACGGCCAAGTCATTTATTCCATCTGAAGCGGAGGAATACATTTGAAAACGTCAAGGAAAGGCAAACTGGAACTAAGATACAATAAGTCATGGTACTATTCCTTCCAGAATGAAATGGAGACCACCTGAGAATTACTGCGTCCAAATCATGTCACACTTAATTAAATAGGACTGATAATGGAGAGCGCATGAAAAGCCCGTGAAATATTGTGTCTCCTGTGACACAATGTCCATAACTAATTGCTCTGCTTTGTGAAAGTTACAGCCAAGTTTTTCTGAATCATACTGGAGAATATCAAACGTAGTCAGTGCCTCTAAAGCTGTTAATGCAATTAGACAACTCAGAACACAGATTCTTACAAATAATTAAGAGTGTTTGTTAAGGCAACCCTGACTATTATTAATCCTCATACTTGAGGAAACCTTAAGTATTAAACTTTGGTGCATAATTTGTCTTGAGCTGTGGGCATGAATCATATGGCTTGTTGAGGTGAGTGATCATCAGAGTTATGATTTTCACATTGCAGATGATACCATAGAGAAAACAATCCTATAGGGACCCAAACTACATCTAGAGACAGAGTATCATAGAGACATTTGCTCTTTTGGCTGGTGTCAAAAACCCAGAGCACCCTAGAAACCCAATAGCAACCCCCTAAAAGCACTCAGAATAAAAAAGGCAAATAACGGCAAGAGACAAAAAACTACAATAGAGAGAGAACCAAAATCCTGCAGTCCAAGACTCCCAATGATTATCAGTGCAGCACAAAAGAGGCTTTTCAAAAGCTGCGCAAAGGTCAAGTGATGCTCCTACAAAGAGCTGTGGGTCATTTAGATCAGAAGGACACTGTCCTCCTGTGGCGTTTCTTCATTAAACACACACAGGTGAGAGGACAGTTTGGATTTTGGCCCAGTCAAACCAGCCTTTACCTGTGATCACCCAAGCATGCAGAGTGGAGAGAGAGGAGGGGTTCAGGACCCTAGCCGAGGGGCAACCTCGTCACTCACCTGGGCCGTTGTCTTTGGACAGGACACTCGACTATCTGAAACAGCAAAGCACCCCCACACACAGCTTATTAAGGGCAGGTTTGTTCTTCCTGACAGAGCTCAATTGTAGATAATTGTCTCTTTCAGATCACTGAGGGCTTGTGTGATCCTCCATCCATTGAAGTCGAAGGAATGACGGATTCTTTTCGCATGTGGATGGAGGGAGTTCCACTTCACAGAAACCAATAAGGAGTCAAAGACCCTTTTTTTCTCAAGGTTTAATTAAACTGTTACATTCAACAGATAGCCAATAAATGAATTATTAGGATATTTTTACTATTGACCATCATTGTCAGTCTTAATTTATCTGTATGGTGAATATATTTTAATTTTAATACATTTTAAAAGTATTCTATTAGCAGTTTCACTGTTTTCTTTAACTATTCCTTATGTAGAAATAAATAATACCAATAACAATATACAATCATATATTTTTTATTATTACTACATACTGTATACATACAGATATTTAAATAAATCCCTTGGCTATTATATCTATTATATTAGTGTAATACAGTTAATAAAAATCATATGCATCCTTAAATGAACAATAAATGAACAAATTAACAAACAAATAAATACAATTAATATAAAGACAAAACAACAAGCAGCTTTCCCAATGCAAAGGAGGTACAAATCATTTAACACTCTCACTACCAACACCACTGCACCTTCAAATGATTCCAGTTTAACTTTCAGCTTGTGATAACGTTTAGCTCCAAACTGTTTGACATCATCCAAATAGAGAGGTTCCTCTCGTTGCGTTTCCTTCAGCAGCTCACACACACACACACACACACACACACACACACACACACACACACACACACACACACACACGCACAAATGCACACACATACATGCACACACCTGCAGCTGGTCTGATTAATAAACTCCCAATGGCAGTCCGTTAACAGGCCAGCTGTAGAACAGCAACAGAACCATGTGTGAAATTAGCAGGCTACAGGTCCTGTTTTGTGCCTAACATGGGCTGGCCCATTACTCACACACTAACACATATCCCTGTAAACTGAGATGAAGCCTGGTTTATTTGGACTAGAGGGGAGTCATTCCTACAAAAGAGTACATTATCATGTCCCCATCATATGTCACAATATACTGAATAAAAGTTGGAAAAGGGTTGAATTTTGAACTACTTTGGTTTAAATGGCAAATTACAAATGATTAAAATGGGATATTCCAGGAGTTGAAATTTTCCTCCATATATTTATATTTACTTATGTTAATAGGTGTTCCTACTTCCTTAAGTTTTCAAGGAAATTGCCTTTCCTTAAATTAATCTTTTTAATGAATAAAGTTCAGTTCCTCTAGTGACATCATTCTCCAGGTAAATGATTCTCCTTTTTACAGGAAAACAACAGCTAAAATACGTTTTGTGCTATTAGTTGCGTTTCTCCATTTTGTTTCATGCAATTTCAGAAATTAGTATGATAACTGTTATCAAAATTTTAAAAGATTATTAAAAATCTCAAAGGTTGACACTCCAATGTAAGTTAATGTGATATGAACTAGTGTCTGTGAGTATTAAACAATTTAAATGTATGTTTTCACATTTTCTTTCTAATTAAAATTGAAATTGAATTGTTAAATAGCTCTTCAGTTTAATTCTGTTACACTCTTTGTTTTATAAATTATATAATAGTCAAATAGATATCCCTGACGTACATAAAGCATATTCATAAAAAACAAGGATTGGAACTATGAAAATTGACACATATTGTCTTTTTTTGTCTGTGTGACAGACCCCAAGTTACTGTATGTGTATTGAGAGCGATGACCCACACTAAAGGAGTGTCCCTCAGATAAGACTCTGTGTCCTCAGTATTTTTACCTTTTTCCACTTTATTCAAACCCATTCACAAAAACACACTCACATCCTCAGCCTCATGAAACACTCAATGCACCAACAAAGACGCTCTACACATCCTGGATGGTCATGTGGTGACAATGTGTGCGCTGTGGTGGAAGTCTCCGAGAGGAGGAAGCGAGCTGTTGCCCCAAGCGACTCGTCCTAGGGAGGAATGTTTATCGTGTCCAGTGTCTTTGATCTCGCCCACTTAATCACTTCCTGCACACTGTACGTGAACTGCCTCTCTGCCACATAGGGGAAGCAGGGGGAGGCCATTAGATGTGGTTACTCCTCCACTACCTTCCACAAGTCATTAGATAGAGTCAGCGATAAGGTGCACAAATCCCATGGTTTCAGGGTGTTGTGGCTGATTCCTTGAACATCTCTGAGGACCGAGTAAGACAGCCTTTAATTGCTGTCTGGCTTCGATTGGCGTCTCCAGTGCTGGGAACTTCGCAGTATGGGGCGGACAGATGCTGGGCAGCCCCATGATAGGTTTTATGCAAGGGCTGGGTAGTGACACAAATGTAATGATTCGTTTTGATATTGATTCACAAGCTTGCGATTCGATTTAGTTCCAATCTTGTTTCATTTTGATTCGGTTTAGTACATGTCAATTTTTCTCAAGGAAAAAAATGTCTCTCAATTAATGCTGTAGAGAAACCTGTCAGTTAGTATATTATAATATTAAAGGTTAAAATTATTTTAACATAAAATTATAACAGATTTATTTGTATACAAACATTGCACATAAGGCAGTTTTGATAAGTTTTCAATTACATAATTATGTTTCTACTCCAATTTGTTTTTAAATGGTGGTGGTCATAAAACCTTTTTATGAGCAATCTGTCAAGCCATAACGGTAAAAGCGCCAAAACGGTATTTATTGGCTAAATTTCATGATAAAATGTACAGAATTTGAAAAAGTAACACACATCAAAAGTAACACAGCACAACGTTTATTACGGTTTATTGGATGAGAGACGCTACAAAAAATGTTTAGTGGAGTTTTATTCATGCAACTGAAAACAGCAAAGACTAAAAGATTGATTCCTAAGATTTAAGAATCGATATTGGATCATCAAAATTAGAATTGATTAAAATCGAGAAATTTATATTTTCAATCTAGCCCTACTTTATGCTAACTATGGCAGTCTTGGGCTTCGTTCCTTGTGCAAACATGGAGACCAAAGTTCACAAAACACTATAAAATGTGGTAGAAGAACCTTGGAAAGGACTTTGCGCGTGCCGTGACAGGTTTGAGGTGTTCTGAAGGTAAACTCCCCCTACTATATCTGGTTCTCACCATGATTTGTTTTCTGGGGCATTCCTGTCAATCATAAAAGCGACAAACTCTTCCTGGGAACTATGAGTGCAGGCCAGCAGACTCCATTATAACCCCTTACAGACTTGGTTGGGTATCGGTGGAGAACTTCGCTGCCCTAAGTACAACTCAAGCCCTCAGGTTAACCGGCTCCTCCCTATGCAAACCCAATTGCATGTAGGAGATTCTCACAAGCCTTAGAATAGGGATAAACCTGGCTCCACACCTGGGAGAGGCACAAGCAGGGACAACCTGTTGGCTCGCCCGTGAAGGATTGGCTATTCGGGGGATTTATATTTTGCACTTCCTTGTCCTCAACTCTTACGTCACTCCACAAAGTGCTGTTGCTCTTTTGACTTTCAGCCAGGATTCAGTCTGTCAGTGGCGTGATGATGGCTGGGCAGTTGGCGCGGCGTGTCGGCGCTCATGTACTTCGCTAGAGCCAACGGGTGTAGCTGATGAGTGTTACAGAAAACCTTTTGTTTCTCAGTGAGTGACGAGATCTACATAAGGAGGATTTACAGAATGTTCCTGAATCCATTTGTTATTGAGGGTCATGAACTGTTGATTCCCATTACAGCTATCTGGGTGTTCTAGGATGAACAAACATGGCAATTATCCAATATTTGCAGCCTGTACTTTAAATAAAAACGTGGTTAGAACGGAATGTTGCAGAATTCAAATGTGTGACAGTCGCAAAATTCTATGTATCGGACACCCTTTGCGTGTTTCTTTATTAAATATTTCAGCTAATTTGATGTCACTTTCAGCTACCAATCACAGTGTGCCTCCATTTAACACAATTTCAAATATTCTAACCCACTACGTAGGATTACACTGATTTTCCATTGCAATCAGTGCTAAAAATATAAAAAAAAGTGCACGGAGTACACTTTTTTTAATTACAATTTTTATGCTATATACATTTGGTTCTCCATAAGCTAAATATAAATATATATATATATATATATATATATATATATAAATTATATATATATATATATATATATAAATTATATATATATATATATATATATATATATATATATATAAATTATATATATATATAAATTATATATATATATATATATATATATATATATATATATATAAATTATATATATATATATATATATATATAAATTATATATATATATATATAAATTATATATATATATATATATATATATATAAATTATATATATATATATATATAATATATATATATATATAAATTATATATATATATATATATAAATTATATATATATATATATAAATTATATATATATATATATAAATTATATATATATATATATATAAATTATATATATATATATATATAAATTATATATATATATATATATATAAATTATATATATATATATATATATAAATTATATATATATATATATATATAAATTATATATATATATATATATATAAATTATATATATATATATATATAAATTATATATATATATATATATAAATTATATATATATATATATATAAATTATATATATATATATATATAAATTATATATATATATATAAATTATATATATATATATATATATAAATTATATATATATATATATATAAATTATATATATATATATATATAAATTATATATATATATATATATAAATTATATATATATATATATATATAAATTATATATATATATATATATAAATTATATATATATATATATATATATAAATTATATATATATATATATATAAATTATATATATATATATATATATAAATTATATATATATATATATATATATATATATATATATATATATATAAATATATATATATATATATAAATATATATAAATATATATAAATATATATATATATATATAAATATATATATATATATATATATATATAAATATATATATATATATATATATATATATATATATATATATATATATATATATATATATATATATATATATATATATATATATATATATATATATAAATTATATATATATATATATATATATAAATTATATATATATATATATATAAATTATATATATATATATATATAAATTATATATATATATATATATATAAATTATATATATATATATATATAAATTATATATATATATATATAAATTATATATATATATATATAAATTATATATATATATATATATATATATATATATATATATATATATATTTATTTATTTATATATATATTTATATATATATTTATAATGAAAAAAATAAAATAAATATTCATTCATAAATATAGTCAGTCATGAAGGTCTGCAGCGGGTCCTCTGTATGATGTCACATCCTGTTTCTGCTGTTGGTTGGATTACATATGTAGTTGTTACATTATACTTTGCTGACATTTTAAAAAATATATATTAATAAGTTTTTCTCTAATAAACAATAAAAAAAGATTATGCAAGCTACTTGGGTTTGTTTTGAAAAATCATGAAGCACTTTATCATTATGATTTCTGGACAGTTTTAGCACACTTACATGTTTTATTGTATGCTTTATCAAAAATAAAATGTAAAATATGCTCATCATAGAAGAAGTGTATTCAACTTACTTTATGTACTGTATATGTACTGAATTGCATTTAAAATATATATATATATAGGCCAGGATGGAAAAAAATGAGTGTCATGTCACTGACCCAGTAAACAAACAATACAAATATTAAATAGTGGTAACTATGTGAGATGTGCAGGCTCAGAACAGCAGCGCAGCACAAACACTGTTATTATGGTACAACGTGTCATAGCAGTCATGGTGAAAGGGCCGGCATCTTTCATATTTCTCATTCAGCAATGCCCTCCAGCCTGTTTCTTTGCTGTCAAACTGTGCAGCTGGCACACATTCACAGCCCGGCTTTCTTCCAAAGAACGTTTAGGATCTGTAGTCTCAAGAACCCGACCAGCCCAGTTTCTATTGACTCACAAATATGGGAGTAGTAAACATTCCTGCTCAGTTACATTCTGTTTGCAAAATATAATTTTTCAGTGCTATCTATAAAATAAGTGCCATAATAAGAGTGGAGAGAATATATGCTCCTATGGCAGTGTAATTGTTTCAACTGACAGGCCACTTGTTGGACAGTAACAAATGCCTTAACACTCCCATATTCTTTTTATGGTGGCAACACCCACATGTTTACAAACATAAGCCTAATTCTGGAATGCAGGAGACATCGGTTTATGAGAAGACAGTTAGGTGCATCTATTTTGATACCAAAATATGCTCCATTAAATAAGGCGGCACACACCAGACCCCTCACACATTCACTCTCATAAATGCTAATGAGATAACTGCAGTCTACAAAATAACTACATAATAAACTATCATTATCATTTCAAGTCAACATGAAACATTCACAACCCATTTTACTTCTGAAATGACACCTATGATATTTAATCAGGATATCCAACCAGGTAAAACATGCAGATATGATATTATCCATATCTATGACTAGTGGTCTCAGTTTGACAAGTGTTTGAAATGCAGGGTTTGATATTCAATGGTTAAATTGCTGTGGAATTATCCGGACATAGCATTGCATTAAAAAATAAAAGTTAAAACAAGAATTTATATATGTATATTATTATATATTTTACAATTATATAATCATTTACAATTATTATGTAAATATTTTATATATATATATAAAATGTGTGTGTATATATACACTTAAACTTAAAAATTAGCTATACAGCTATTAACAAATAATAAATATATATACTTGTAATGTATAATATATACACTAAAATAATCATACACTTTATTTATTTTTAGTTCTTCCTCCAAACACTTCCTTCCAAATCATCTGAAATGAAAAGTCAATTTAGAGGTGGAATAACACGGATCACTCACAATGAAGGCAGATATACATGTTATAGAAGTAATTAGGGTCAATTTTGATTTCATGTTGACTTGACATTTAAAAAAGAATCTTATTTGAAACAAGGTTATCAGGAGCCACAATGTTAACACAAACAATTAGCATAAATAATGTGAATAATGTTCATATAATACCCTTCATGTGTTCATACCCAATAAGTTCATAATACCCTTCAACAAATAATAATACAAAGGCAGTACCCACAAAATACCAAGAGGAGCTGTTCTGGCACTGCGTGTACATGTCGGCTTGCGTGACTGGGGTGTGTGTGTGTAAAGGCTCCAGTCCTGCCTGAGGGTGCCGGCACACAGGGAGCAGCTCTTTACTTTTAATCCTTGAGAGTCTTAAAAAAAAAAAAAAGTCATATAAAACAACAAACACTTCAGCTTTGACATGGGATGCCAACGATGCCCTGAACAACCACAAGCGGAGGTGACTTAGTGCAGAGTCTGCAAGCAAAGAACCAATACACACAAACAAGGGTACCATTATTTAGGAGAAAGAACGCTGTGCCAAGCACTGAGGTTTTTGGAAATGTTTAGGTGCAACGGTCTAAATACAGGGAAAACGTTAAACTAAAGGTTCATAATAAACTGTTATCATAATTCAAGTTAGAAAGACAACTAAGGTCTGGTATGACAGTAGCAATGCAGCTGTTCAGTCAGAAGTGAGTCAGAACAGACAGGAGTTTTGGGAACACCTCAAATACGTTGACATTTCATATGTTGCTGAGTCACACTGGTCGAACGCATCCTCCCAGCACACACGGCCTAGACAATACACAAAGTATTATTGTGGGCATTTCCTCATGTACCTATCCTCAATGGTGCCACCGTTGACGCTGTACTTTGCTCACTTGCCAAAAATGCAAAATGTAAATCGCTCTTGTATAGCAAAACGTAGGTTAGAACCAGGGTTAACCGAGAATGAACCTCATTGGTTCTAACAGAAGCTCAAACGTGCTGCGTAACACAAGAATGAACCTCATTGGTTCTTACAGAAGCTTAAATGTGCTGCGTAACACGAGAATGAACCTCATTGGTTCTTACAGAAGCTCAAACGTGCTGCGTAACATGAGAATGAACCTCATTGGTTCTTACAGAAGCTCAAACGTGCTGGGTAACACAGGAATGAACCTCATTGGTTCTTACAGAAGCTCAAACATGCTGCGTAACACGAGAATGAACCTCATTGGTTCTTGCAGAAGCTCAAACGTGCTGCGTAACATGAGAATGAACCTCATTGGTTCTTACAGAAGCTCAAACGTGCTGCGTAACACGAGAATGAACCTCATTGGTTCTTGCAGAAGCTCAAACGTGCTGAGTAACACAGGAATGAACCTCATTGGTTCTTACAGAAGCTCAAACGTGCTGCGTAACACGAGAATGAACCTCATTGGTTCTTGCAGAAGCTCAAACGTGCTGCGTAACACAGGAATGAACCTCATTGGTTCTTACAGAAGCTCAAACGTGCTGGGTAACACAAGAATGAACCTCAGTGGTTCTTACAGAAGCTCAAACGTGCTGCGTAACATGAGAATTAACCTCATTGGTTCTTGCAGAAGCTCAAACGTGCTGGGTAACACAAGAATGAACCTCAGTGGTTCTTACAGAAGCTCAAACGTGCTGCGTAACATGAGAATTAACCTCATTGGTTCTTGCAGAAGCTGAAACGTGCTGCGTAACACGAGAATGAACCTCATTGGTTCTTACAGAAGCTCAAACGTGCTGTGTAACATGAGAATTAACCTCATTGGTTCTTGCAGAAGCTCAAACGTGCTGGGTAACACAAGAATGAACCTCATTGGTTCTTACAGAAGCTCAAACGTGCTGGGTAACACAAGAATGAACCTCAGTGGTTCTTACAGAAGCTCAAACGTGCTGCGTAACATGAGAATTAACCTCATTGGTTCTTGCAGAAGCTGAAACGTGCTGCGTAACACGAGAATGAACCTCATTGGTTCTTGCAGAAGCTCAAACGTGCTGCGTAACACAAGAATGAACCTCAGTGGTTCTTACAGAAGCTCAAACGTGCTGCGTAACATGAGAATGAACCTCAATGGTTCTCTGTGCCATTCTCATTATAATTGTGGTATGGACTCTGCTATTCTTTTATATATTCAGAATGATAGAACTTTATGTTTAACTTTTACAGTTATCGTCCTTGTTGTGAACGGGCCTTTAGCAGTGTTTGTGTCATTGTGTTAATCACAGAATTATATATTAAATGTGATCATGTCTCATTCTCATTCTATCTTTAACTGTCAAAAATATACAAAGACAAGTAGTGATTTTATTCCTAATATATTGGTTTTGGTGCCTTAACTCAAGGAATATTCCACATGTACTTAGATAAACTAGCACATCTTAGATAAACTGCCACTGAAGTTCCACTGAAGTCGATAAAAGACATGCAAGACACTGCAGAGGTTTTCTTTGGAAGACAGTTTGTTTGCCTTTGATTGGTCTTATTCGCCTCATTTAGGTTACGTCTTCCAATTTGATCTGTGTTATGCTGTTCCTTTTAACACTACTGGCCACTGGTTATTGGCTACCCTTACGAAAAAGAATTTAAGTCAAGTGTTCTATTAGTATACTTCTTTTGAAGTAAAAATAAGAAAGTATACTTTACTTATTATATACTTCTCAGAAATACATTTGATGTACTTAAATATACTTAAAATTGCACTTAAGTATACTTTACTTATACTGACAGAAAAGTCTAAGTATATTTGGCATATACTTGTACTCAATCTTTTGATTGAGATATACTTAAAAGTATAATTAAGTAGTATTAAGTATACTTGGCTTGTAATTGTGATTAATCTTTTTATTGAGTAGCCTATCAAATATACTTTTTTTTTTTTTTTTTTTTTACATAGTTTTACATACAGTCTTATTAAACTTACATTGTTTGAAAATATTGATAAGAATATTGATATAAAACAGATATGTTCCTAATTCTGCGTATCTAAATTTTTGTGTAGGCTAGTCCACTGGTAGTGTACACAGAAATTTACTTTACTCGTTCCCCACAATTGACTGAATTTTCCAGCTATCCATGTTTTCACTGTTATACGGTAGGGGGTGCTACGACACATCTTCTAGTACAGAATCTCCTGATTAAAATACAGGAGAAGAAGCAGAAATAAGTGATAGAAGATTGCTCACGCAAATGTAAAATAACGCGATCATCAAACATTAAACAGCAACGTTACCGAATGAAATGTCAAACCCATGAAGAGGAAACGACTGTGAAGCTTTGGAGGTGTCGATGGACTCAATCTACTCCATCTGTGTTTTGATCGCCGTTCTGAATCTGATCCAGACATAGTCTTTTACAAAAATGTGATTTTCTCGACTTTTTGTTTAAAATGTTACCTTTCTTTATGAAACTTACCCACATTCAAGTGTTGATAAAAAAGGATGCATGAAGCTATAATAAAATGTTTTTAAAATTAGTTAAAGATCTGTTAAAGGTATATTTCACATATAAAAAATGTATATCTACATTTGAACATAGTAGTATACTGAAAGTGCAAAAATAATAAATAGCAAACTATAAGTTTAAATAATGTTATGTTCACAAAAACTACTATAAACTACTAAACTAGTAGTATACTGAGAGTACACTTCAAAGTATTAAAATAGTAAACTACTAGTATACTTATAAGTTCACTTGTAGTACAGATGCAGTACAAATGAGAAACCTAGTCGTGCACTTAAAGTGTACTACTGTTACACATATAGTACACTTAAACGTATACTTTTATATACTAAAAGTGGGCCAATTTAGTCCCAAGTAGTATTGAAATAGTACACTTACAAGTTTACTACTAGTACACATTGATATTAGTATACTTACTACATAAAATATACTTAAAAATATACATGAACATTACTTAAGTATACTTCATAAAATGACCTTGAAGTATACTTCTTTTTCGTAAGTGTAAAGACAATTTTCCCTTGCATTCCCTTCCCTTGGCACTTAGTGAGGTTTAATTTTGGAGCTTGTCTGCATCCTTATTAGATTATATTAAAGGTGACCTATTATGGGAATTCAGAAACAGTGCCCACTGATATAGAGAATATC
>CM077212.1:6085100-6180100 GCA_039654625.1 Rhinogobio ventralis
ATTTACTTCAGCTGGACATTGCAAGATAATCACACTTGTGTTCATAGAAGATATCATGGATTAAGTTGAATTTTGATCTCAATGGAGAATTGTTTTACTGAACTGACTTTTTAATGACATTTTTGATGAAGATTTCCCAACTATTCTGTTATCTTACAGCGCACTTTTGCATTATTCTAGGATGCATAATATACCAGTGGCTATATCAGTATCAGACTTTTTGTAATTATTATGGTCAGTTACTTTTGGTCAATATTGGAACCAGATATATTATTATACAGACATTTTTATAGATAGATAGATATTTTTCTAAAGATTTCAATAAATACCACCTAACTAATTTGTTCCCTATCATGAATCATTTTGGAGAAATGCCTTTTTTTTTCAAATGTTTTCAATTTATGCCCATTTAAAAAATAAAAAAAAATTAAAGAAAGAAAAGCATTTTGTCATTAATCTCCCTCAATATACTTTTGATTTTTGTTAACAATGTCTTGAAGTTGAGTTATGTGTCAACCCTGTTACAATCACTTTTTACAGAGCCCCTAAAGGGACATGGTGTGTGATCCGATGGAAAGAAATAATACGTCAATGCTTTTGCGTTCTCTCACAAATGTTTTGCGTTCCCCTGAGAAACTTTGGGTTCACAAAGTTTCTTGAGGGAATGCAAAAGTATTGTGAGCGAATGCAATGTTTCTTAGGGGGAACGCAAATGAATCAAAAAACTCAATGACATAATCAAGTGAACTCTAACAACAAATGTTCAATTCTGGCATTTTTATAATTTTTCCCCCCTAGGTTTTTTAGGGGACAATCTTAAAATATCAACCGTTACAAATATTTTTTTTTTAGCAAACAAATGACAATTTATTTATAGAAATATCAGTACAAAATTCCCTTTCTGGGAAGCATCTTTAAGTTTTATGAGCTAAGCAAAAAAACTATAAAACTGTCCATCCTGTGCATTCTGAAACCAATTATATGCAAAAATATATTACAAACTTAAGATAAAACAATGCCAGTGACAAGAAATTTAATCTGGAAAAAGGCTTCTGTTTCACAGAATGACCCAAATCAATCCAAGACAGACACAAAGCTGTCATAAGAAGGAAAAAAGCAAGTCTAGTAAAATGGGAAGACGGGACAGTGCTCAAGTGGAGACATATTAAAGGATGAGGTGAGACAAGAGCTGTGAAGTGCTGGAAAGGCATCAGCCCTGGTCAGAAGCTCTCATGTGCACTTTGTCTCCATTTACTTAATTAAGATGTGAGGCAGCGGCCCGTTCTTGGAGGGCATAAATCCTCCGGTTGTCCTGGAAGAGCTATAAACCACTCATCAATTATAGAGACCAGCAGCATGAGCGTGACTAATACCCACATCACATGCTTATTCACACCAGAGCCACAGCCAATGAGCACCTACGGTGCCTTGACAAGACAAGTGCGTCACCTCTTTGACCGTGATGCTCTTTACAACCACCGGACTGACCTTATGTGCTCTGTCACAGCTGATCATGGTGGTAAAAAAGGTCGCCATATCTAATATTAATGACATACATAAAAAAACTTTTTGTCAGCTTGTCTAACAACTCTGTAGAAAGTTAGACGTGTGGAAACAGAAGCCATGCTATCTAAGGTATAAATTTTTAAGTAGCTCCTAAATTCACATGCCTGAATGGAGGAAATCCAAACTGTAGTTGCTATGAATGAAGCTGCTGCATCGAGCTGTAAGGACACCCTGATAGTTCCAAGTGAAGTAATGATATGTTTGATGCCACAACACCCTGCTCCTGTTGTTAAGCTGGTGAGCCATGTGGAACAGCCAACTGTTTGCGTGAGAGAAACTTTATGGCTTGGTGCCCATGTGTGGAACGCTGGAAACCTAAGACACCAGGATGACACTGATGCTGTTGTTCTTGACACCCAACTCAAGTGGCACTTTCAACGCAGTTTCATTTTTATACACAGTTTTCACCATGTGTTTTGACTTGGCACTTAAATGTGCTCTGACAGGATGAATTTAATCTCAAGATTCAGTGAGATTAGCTTTAGTTGAGAAGCGGATATCCATAACCAAAAAAAACATGGAAAACCAATCAATATGACAATCATTCAGTACCAATATAACATAATACAATTATTACTTTGTTATAAGGGCTATTGCTCTGGTGGACAAAAGTAATTTATTAAGAGACAATGTTAGGTTGGTAAATGTAATTAGGATAAGGTCAACATGAAACACTATTTTCAAAAAACGTCCATAATGTGACGGCAAATTTGAAACAGGATATTCAACAGGAAAAAGTGGAGGTTGGGACTTTTTTGGGACATTTTATCCATTGGGAACTGGATCGAAAAAAGTGGGCTGCGTTTTAAACCTAAGCAGATCGTAGAGACTATTAGTACAATATTGACTCCGATGAGAAAACAAAAGCAAACTGTGCAACATCTTTCACGTCAGATTGTAAAACACATCATAGCTTAGATATTAGTCATCATGACTCAAGACTGACATCTTTGACTAAGTGTTTTATATTGTCAATCCGTGTCACGCATCTCTGCAATGATAGCTACTCATTTGACATTTGTATTTCTTCTGTCGTAGCTGCCGGTGTTACCAGTTTCTGCACTCCTATTGGTTCTCCAGAAGACAAGCTTCACTGAAGTATTCAGACTGCAGGACTGCAAATTTAATGGAGAAAGCCAATTTAAATGTTGTCTTTAAGCAAGTCCAACAGACTTTTGGCAATTCTTAAGAATTTTACGATTTGGTGAATTTTTTTGCGAATTTGTAAAATCTCATTCGTACATTTGAGACTTTGAGGGTTAGGTCTGAGGTGGATCTTCATAAGGGGTTTATCTACAAATCTTACATTTTCATACAAGTTTGACTGCACAAATTGATACAAAATGGCCAACTAGTGCAACACTTATGAATTCTCATTAGATCGGGTTGGAAAGTCACACTAAGCGAAGACTGTCAACGGCAAAATAAATTTTTTATGATTTGTCTCAGACAGCAAAATTGTACAGGATGCACACATCAGACTTAAGTTTATTTTGAAATAAAATCCTGAAACACTGTCTTGCTTGAATCAAATAATCCATGAAATCAACTGACTTTATCAATCAAAAATGTTAATTCTTTAGAACAACTCATTTTAAAATATCAAAGTCACATAAGTGCACACAGGTCTCAGGTCTTAAGAGCCATTTAGCATCAAGTGCCTGAAGCGAACTATATCTATGTATACAACACTATCACTCAACAGCATGCCACTGTTTAGAATGGGAGAAACCCCTACAATGACAACGTCTGCAATTATGCTCATTGGAGATACTTCTACTGATTCAGCTCTGGAAGAACCTGCTGTATCTCAGTGCTAACACAGAAACTGGCACCTGGGGCCCTGCAACTAGCTTATCTTAATTATCATATCAGCTGTCCTTCAATTAGGGTTTACTTTAATGGATGCATCCATTGCATTCATGCACATGCGCCAAAACACAGACTAATGTAAATTATTGACAACTCGCGGCAAGGCAATTACAACCTAATTACAGCTTTTGTGATTCAAATGACAAAACTGGTAAATGGGGCCTGTAACCTGAAACTAATTATTTTCCCACCCTTCCAGACACTTTTGCCTACCTACTGTCCTGGCTCTCATTTCCCTTTTCTCATTTGTTAGATCGGTTAAAAGACCATCCAGACATAACAGAACAGGTAAGGAGAGGCACAGGAATGTGCAAACAGCCTCTTCCTTCTATCTCAGTCTGTCTTGTCCAACTTTTTCATGTTCTTTGTCATGACAGACAGCTGCAATCATTCCCATTGTGTGTCGTGCAACATCAGACTCAAAACGCCAGAGATCCGCCTCTGAGCTTCACCTTTCACAGAGCGGGGATTCTTTGATGCCACTCGGGATGCGGAAATGGTACAGAATATTCCCTCTTAATCGTACATGTGGCTGTAAGGCTTTAAGCTGCGGTGGGTTTGCACCAGCATTTTACTAGAGTATTTTATGGGCTTAGATTTGGTATGAATTATGGCAAATTTTATGGCTATAAACTACATAACAAATTCTGAGCTCTTGCCTGATCTAATTTAGGCCTCTAATAATTTTCATATGTCTTCAGAATGTCTGCCAGCACAGTGCTCTGTTTGTAAATCTGACCTCTTAAACCGTAGTACATGCAGTCATTTGTTAATATGGCTTTTAATATGGCATAAATTCTGGTCCAGTTTGCAGACTGGCCAAAAGAGCCGCCCACTGAGACATGTTCGTCCAAAGTGACTAATCACAGTTTGTTACATTTTTCTGTGCACAATAATAAATGGGTGTGGATTCAAATTCAAATAATTACACTGCAGTGTCAGTTCAAGACTGTCCAGAAAACAACAAATTAACAGGAACAAAATGGATTTTCCTATAAATCAACATATGAAAATGTTAACTATGATTCACAGTGATCTATTTAACAAACAAATTACATAATGCCAATTGGGCATTCCTTTAGCTCAGAAAGTAGAGTATGGCACTAGCAACAGCGTACGATTTTGATTCCCAGGGAATGCATGTGTACCTTGAAACAATATAAGTCGGTTTGATAAATTCATCTGCCAAATGCATAAATGTAATTGGAATTTGCACTGGTTGCTGGTATACTATTTTTTAGCCATTATACACAGTCCACTTGTCAACAAACGTTTGCATTACAAATCCTTGAATAAATCTTAATCATTATTTCAAAATATACATTCAAACTGTTTTCAAAGTATTTTTCAGTTATCATGAATTTTAATCAACTTTGGGGTGGTTATTCCATTTGACATAATGGTCAAAATATCTGATTATAAATATCTAATAATAACAAAAAAAAACTTACTGATATAACTTTCCATTTTATGGTTTTCTTGAAATGGCTTCCTGCATATTGGTTATACCACACTGACTTCATTTGTTGGACAAACATTTTTCAAGTATTATTAATACATTTGCTATAGGGTAGGGGAGTATGAAGAGTTGGATTTTTTGTAAATGATGTTTTATTTATGTCAATAAATTTACAGTCTAAATAAATAAATAAGATGTTAACAATTTTATTGTAGCCCCATTTTATTGTAACATCAATATTACTTTTATGCATTGTTGAATGACTGAAAAATATTGTTGAAAAATATTTGTACAGAATATAAAATAGATCTGCACACAAAAAAAAAAAGACACACATTTCGTCATTGACCCAATAGCAACACAGTAATTTTGACTGCAGAAGTTTTCTAAGCCTTCATCTCATATTCTATTATGAAGGTGACAATCATGGTGAGTGCTTGGTGCCAGTCGCATTATCCACTCTTTGTGACGTGCAGAATACTGTATAGTCACACAGACATCATAGAGCTTTAGAACTGGCTCTCTTAACTACCACCCACAAACTCATGAGAAAAACAAGACCTCTAGAACGAGCCACAGTCAGCGGCGGCCCACACAAACATGATGCAGAACGGGAAAAAAACCCTAGAAGAATGTGAAGGTGTTGGTGGTTGACGCCACTCTAAGCCAGTGTGGCTCAGGTGAGCATAGTGCTCTCGCAGGCCTGTTGTCTGGGCTTGGCTCGTCACACTCATGAGAAACTCCCATCGTGCCTTCAGGGCCTTCTCTGCACGGCAACAGGTATGCGTGTTGACACATGCTGAATCCCTCTCTTTTCTTCTGTTTTTTCTGCTCAAAGTTCTCGTGAGCATCGCGTAACGCCCTGTCTAAACCGCAGACATCAGAAAAACCACCTGAGCGAAGCTGTGACTTGTTTGATTGCACAGGCTCACACCCTGGTCTCTCCCACTTCACCCCCTTCCCATTCCCAACCAGCCCCATCCCAAAAACACACACGTAAACACACACATGCACAGCTCTAATGGCATCAGCGATGCCACCTGTCCATCATGGTGCACTCCCCTGAGGCCTGATCCGGCCTGGGCCGCTGCCATGCGCTGGGAGAGAAAACATGCTGATAGATGGAGGAGGAGGTGGATTCCAGCGGCAGGTGAAGGAGGTGCCACCTTTGATCTGTTTCAAGTGTAGAGCGAGCAGGAAGAGAGAAAAAAAAAGTGACAACGCACATCTCAAAGGTCAGACACATTGTCATCATGTCAAGTGGTTGAGAAGCGATCCGTTGCCCTCTAAATATGGTGTCCTTATGAGATGCATTTGGCTATTATGGCATAATATACAGCAGGGTTTCCCAAAGGGGGGGGGTTTGCACAGTATATTAATTATATTGAATATAAAATTAAAATAAATAAATGGGGCTTGCATGATAATCGCGATATAGCTTAATGTGATTATCAAATTGAAGGGTGTAGTGAAGCACGAAGTGCATTTCATTATTATATTTAGGGCTGCAACAACGAATTGATAAAATCAATTATTGTCAGCAATGAAAATAATCGACAACGAATTTGATTACCAATTAGTCGCGTCTGCGCGCTGTGCCAGGGAAACCATCAGCCAGTCACGTCGCTTTACAGTAGTGAATACTGAATAACCCATTTATATGGACAAAACACATGGAAAATAGCAGAGAACACAGAGTGAGCTGCTGTGGAAAAGGTACATGATGTAACACGAGAATGCTTTATATTTAAGCGCTTCAAACAAAAGCATAAGCATTTACCACGTCTTGCCCTGTCGTGCTTTGACAGATGCGTGTGATGTTGAATGCCTCTGACACGTTTCCTCAGCACATAACTTATATTTTATGGTTATATCCTTATCTGTAACTGTTAGAATGTCCCGTAAGTATTTCCTTTTATAGTTCAGCATATTCTGACAACAAGCGTCTTGTTAAACTTCACTGACTTCATTGAAAGCGTCAAACAGACGGAGCGCAGTCGAAATAAAAGTGCAATTTAGCTAACAAAAATGTTTGTTCGAAATGAAGTGCAGTTTTAAAATTCTATGTAACAAGTAGTCATATGTTCAGACGAGTGAATGTGTGTGTTCTTCATGCCTTGTACAAGTTAACAGTTTGTGCTTTTGTTTTTTATCATTTATAAATTAGTCGTTTTAATTTTAAAATAGTAAGCAATCAGTTGTTTTAGGTTAAGAGTGTAAATGTTTGTATTTTAACACTTTTTTGGTAACACTTTACAATACGGGTGCACTAATATGCATTAATTCATGCTTAACTAATGCACAGATAATCATGACTCTTGAAGAACTAAACTATATATTAATGATTACTCCATCAGCAACTAATGGACATTCTATATGATTAATAGATTAAGTAATCATTACATTGTTATTAACTAATAGTGTAAATGCATATGTTAATTACCACAACGGGTCAAAGCCATGCATTTCAACTTCCAGTTGTCTGCTTTAATTAATCATTAGCTAACGATTTGCAAAGGTTTCATTATGCTATGACTTGTTGAGGCACAAGACTATTAACTAATTGTTAAGTAATATGTCATTGTGGTTAAGTCATAACATAATGATACCTTTGCAAATCGTTAGCTAATGATGAATTAAAGCAGACAACTGGAAGTTGAAATGCATGGCTTTGACCCATTGTGGTAATTTACACTATTAGTTAATATAGTATGTTATTAGGGAATTAATACAATATGAAACATTTAACTAATAACAATTTAATGATTACTTAATCTATTAATCATATAGCATGTTTATTAGTTGCTGATGCAGTAATCATTAATAAATGGTTTAGTTCTTCATGAGTCATACATTAACTCATTAGTTGCAGCTAGTTATAATAGTTATAATAATCAAATATAAATTTTTTATTTTACAGTACAATTGTAATTTGTACAACAATTGTTGTAATTTACAAAATAAATATATTTTATAATATATTTCTTTATTTTTATAATTTGAGTTAAAATATAGTAATAATTGTTTATTTAAATATAATTTTAATTCAGAGTGATCAGATGCATTTTAAACAATTGGCCAAAAGCTTAATTAGCCGGCACAACATGACTAGCTAACAATTTACTAATCATAGTATCATAAGTACTAGTCAGGTAAAATCACTCTATCATACTGATTGGATTATACAAGCAGACTGATTGCTATAGAAGAAGGGAAGAAGTTTTTCCAATCATTGCGTTCTTGTGTTAGTGTAACGTAGGCTAGTAAGAGCTGTGTGTGTAAACCTCACTCCCCTGGCCTCAAGAGGCGTGTTAGCAACTGACGCTAGGCTGTGGTCTTTAGCCTCAGTGTGCCCACCTCCCACGCCGGAGACCCTGGCTCGAATCCTGCTCGGAGCGGGTAGAGTAGGACTAGTTACATTGGTAACACTTTACAATAAGGTTGTATTAGTTAGCATTAGTTCATGCATTAGTTAACATGAACTAACCATGAAACTAACCTCTGTTCAGCATTTGTTCATCTTTGTTAATGTTAGTTAATAAATATACAGCTGTTCATGGTTTGTTCATGTTAGTTCACAGTGCATTAACTAATGTTAACAAGATTTTAATAATGCATTAGTAAATGTTGAAATTAACATTAACAAAGATAAAAATACTTTATAAGTGCAGTTCATTATTAGTCAATGTTAACTAATGTAGTTAACTAATGTTAACTAATGAACCTTATTGTAAAGTGTTACCGTTACATTTGGTGTAACGGAGGCTAGTAAGGCTGTGCGTGTAAACCTCACTCCCCTGACCTCAAGCTGTGGTCTTTATCATCCTTGCTAGCGCGCCCGCCTCCTATGCTGGAGACCCCGGTTTGAATCCCGCTCAGAGCGAGTTGAATAGGGCCGGTTACATTTGGTGCCCTTGACCCGGATGACCCAAGCGACTGACGTCCTTGTTAGCGTGCCCACCGTCCCACGCCAGAGAACTCGCTCGGAGTGGGATTAGTAGGACCGGTTACATTAGCAATGGTTACTTCCGTAGAAAGACGTGCAGTCATCATTGCTGTGCATCAAAAGGACCTCACATGCAAGGAAATAATTGCTGCAAAGAACATTGTACCTGAAATAACCATTTACCGAATCAAGAACTTCAAGGAGAGAGGTTCAACTGTGGTGAAGAAGGCTTCAGGACGTCCCAAAGTGTCCAGTAAGTGCCAGGACTGTCTCCTGAGGTGTCAGTTATGGAATTGTGTAACCACCAGTGCAGAGCTTCCTCAATATTGACAGCAGGAGGGTGTGAGTGCATCTGCATGCACAGTGAGGCCAAGACTTTCAGCCTGGTGTCAGTAAGGGCAGCAAAGAAGATCATCAAGGAGAGACTGAAATTCTGCCAGAAGTCCAAGGATTGGATTGGGCATCAATCTGTTATTTTCTCTGATATGCATTGTTTGGGACATCTGGAAAATGAATTGCCCGGTGAAGAAAAGATGAACGCTACCATGAGTCCTGTGTCATGCCAACAATAAAGAATCCCGAGACCATCAATGTGTGGATTGCTTTTCATTCAAGCGTCTCTCTCAGTTCTACACAAAAACACTCCAGGAGCAATTTGGTGATGATCCATGCATTTTTTTCAGCATGATGGCGCACTATGTCACAAGGCAAGAGTGACAATGAAGTGGTTTGGAGATCATTACGTTCAACTAATCCCATAGATAACCTGTGGTCAATCCTCAAAAGGCAAGTGGACAAGCAGAAGTCCACAAATTGTGATCAACTCCAAGCACTAATATGGCAAGAATGGATCGCCATCATTCAGGATTTGGCCCAGAAGCTGATATCCAGCATGCCAGAGCGAATTGTAAAGGTAATAAAGAAGGATCAGTACTGTAAATATTGACTCTTTGCATATATTGAATGTAGCCTTAAAAACATATGAAATGCTTATCATTGTTTTCCAGTATACTATATTAGAACGTCTATATTAGAAGTTCCAAACTTAAAGTTCCAAAAGATTTTTCAATTTAGAAACAAATCTACCATGTTTTCTTTCTGTTCTAAAACGACTTGGTTACTAACGTAACCTCGGTTCCCTGAGAGAAGGAAACGAGTATTGCGTTAGTTAGCTTACGCTTATGGGAAAACTCCTTTTCTCGAGAATATTGAAGCCAAAAATTATCCTTAATTTTATATACACTCACCTAAAGGACTATTAGGAACACCATACTAATACTGTGTTTGACCCCCTTTCGCCTTCAGAACTGCCTTAATTCTACGTGGCATTAATTCAACAAGTTGCTGAAAGCATTCTTTAGAAATGTTGGCCCATATTGATAGGATAGCATCTTGCAGTTGATGGAGATTTGTGGGATGCACATCCAGGGCACGAAGCTCCCGTTCCACCACATCCCAAAGATGCTCTATTGGGTTGAGATCTGGTGACTGTGGGGACCATTTTAGTACAGTGAACTCATTGTCATGTTCAAGAAACCAATTTGAAATGATTCAAGCTTTGTGACATGGTGCATTATCCTGCTGGAAGCAGCCATCAGAGGATGGGTACATGGTGGTCATAAAGGGATGGACATGGTCAGAAACAATGCTCAGGTAGGCCGTGACATTTAAACGATGCCCAATTGGCACTAAGGGGCCTAAAGTGTGCCAAGAAAGTGTCCCCCACACCATTACACCACCACCAGCCTGCACAGTGGTAACAAGGCATGATGGATCCATGTTCTCATTCTGTTTACGCCAAATTCTGACTCTACATCTGAATGTCTCAACAGAAATCGAGACTCATCAGACCAGGCAACATTTTTCCAGTCTTCAACTGTCCAATTTTGGTGAGCTCGTGCAAATTGTAGCCTCTTTTTCCTATTTGTAGTGGAGATGAGGGGTACCCGGTGGGGTCTTCTGCTGTTGTAGCCCATCCGCCTCAAGGTTGTGCGTGTTGTGGCTTCACAAATGCTTTGCTGCATACCTCGGTTGTAACGAGGTTATTTCAGTCAAAGTTGCTCTTCTATCAGCTTGAATCAGTCGGCCCATTCTCCTCTGACCTCTAGCATCAACAAGGCATTTTCGCCCACAGGACTGCCGGATACTGGATGTTTTTCCCTTTTCACACCATTCTTTGTAAACTCTAGAAATGGCTGTGCGTGAAAATCCCAGTAACTGAGCAGATTGTGAAATACTCAGACCGGCCAGTCTGGCACCAACAACCATGACACGCTCAAAATTGCTTAAATCACCTTTCTTTCCCATTCTGACATTCAGTTTGGAGTTCAGGAGATTGTCTTGACCAGGACCACACCCCTAAATGCATTGAAGCAACTGCCATGTGATTGGTTGATTAGATAATTGCATTAATGAGAAATTGAACAGGTGTTCCTAATAATCCTTTAGGTGAGTGTGTAAAACTCAGTGCAGCTGCACAGCGGACCCAAGCAGAGCATACTATCGCGCTAATTGGCTGTGCTGCGGCAACTGCACGAACCTATGGCGAGGCGGCTGAGGCGTGCAAACCTATCGGGTCGCTTCCTGCCCAAGTGCGTCGCTTCCCACCAGAATGGGCGTGGCCTACGGCTATAAAAGCCCATGTTACGCCATAGGATTTCAGGTTAAATCGACTGAAGCGATCCCCTGATCTAAGCACAATAGCACGGCGGGTTACACAATACACGTTCCCTTCTCCAAGTAACTAAGTCGTTCCCTTTCGACAGTACTTTCGTATAGCGTGAGTTAGCTTATGCTTATGGGAACCCAATTTAAAATGCTGTGCTTGCTTAAGAACTTCGCCCCATACTATGGCCTGGGACGAGAGCCTGAGGCCCATAGAAGAGTAAAAGTTATGATTCCCAAAAAGAGGCCAACGAGTGTGAGCCTCATAAGGGTATGTGTAGGGAATGAATATTCCCGTCATATTATTTAGGTAGAACTAGACCAGACAGAGTCGGGCCTTATAGTTATTGCAAATGTGCATACATTTGTTTATATGGTTTAGCCAGCCGCCGCACAGATATCTTCATGTGGTATTCCACTGGACCAAGCCCAAGACGAGGCCATGCCTCTAGTGTAATGAGCTCTGACGCCTATAGGGCAGGAGAGACCTTTTGACTCGTAAGCCAGCGAGATAGCATCTACTATCCATCGCGATAATCTCTGCTTCGTGATCGCGCACCCTCTAGTGTGACCGGCAAAACATACGAAGAGCTATTCCGACTACCTAGATGTGGCAGAACGCCCTAGATAAACTCGAAGAGCCCAGACGGGACAGAGTAGATTCGTGTTCCTTTCGTTCTCAGACAAGGGAAGAGCTGATAGCGAAATGACCTGTGTTCTGAACGGATTGGAGAGCACTTTATATAACCGTGTCTTGGTTTGAGGACGACTCTAGAGTCATTAGGCCCAAACTCAAGGCAGGAAGCGCTCACCGAGAGTGCATGTAAATCACCAATTCGCTTGACTGAAGCTAGTGCCAGCAAGAGAGCAGTTTTCAGCGAAAACTCAAATGGGGCACCTTTCATGGCCGCCAGGACCGTGGAAAGGTCCCATGTAGGAACCGATGGGGGTCAAGGAGGGTTCAGCCTCCTAGCTCCTCTGAGGAAGCGCACGATTAGGTCGCTTCTCCCCAGTGAAGCCACTCTTTTGGGAGGTTCCCGGGTATCTGTTGATGGGCCACACATGAAGGGCCCACAAGTTGGGACAGGGATGCCAGATCGACCCTTTCACCTGCGTGAGGAGGTCTCTCCTCAGCGGAATCAGCCACGGGGCTGTTTCTAGCAGCTGAGTCAACTCGGAGAACCATAGTTGGTTCCTCCAGAGAGGGGTTATTAGAAGCACTGCACACTTGCTCTCTCTGATCTGTTTGATGACCTGAGGTAACATCACGACTGGAGGGAATGCATACAGCGGGCGGCGGGACCAGTCATGGGCCAGCGCATCCCTGCTCTTGGAGAAAAATGTTGGGCAATGGGCATTGTCTTCTGAGGCGAAGAGATCGACCTCTGCCTTGCCGAAGATGCTCCAAATTAACTCAACCATTTGTGGGTTAAGAGAACAGTCCCCTGGGGAAATTTTGTCTCTGGATAGCATATCCGGACCCTGGTTCAGAATGCCTGGCACATGCGCTGCCCCTTAGCGAGCGCAGGTTGTGCTGAGCCCATAAAAGGAGGTGTTTGGCCATGGTGTGTAGGTTGCTTGACTTGAGTCCACCCTGGCAATTTATATAGGATACCACTGACATGTTGTCCGTTCGGACCAGGATGTGGTGACCCTTTATGTATGGGAGGAAAGCTTTTAGCGACAGATCGACCGCTCATCTCTAGACAGTTTATGTGCAGGGCGCCCCAACCTAGGTTGGATGCATCTGTCGAGATCACTTTCCATTTCGAGACCGTGCCCATACTCACACCAGACTGGTACTAGTCGGCTGCTTTCCAAGAAGCCAGGGCTTTGATACAGCCATGGTTTACTTTGATGCATAAGTGGCCTGACCGGCACGAGGTTTTAACCAGCGCTGAAGGGGACGCCTGAACAGTAGACCCAGTCTGAGTACAGCTGATGCTGAGGCAATGAGGCCTAACATCCTCTGAAAACGTTTGAGAGGAGTGTACGTGCCAGCTTTGAACGACGCCGCTAGGCACTGGACAGTGAGTGTGCACTGTGATGTAAGCCACGCTTTTATCCACATCGAGTCTATGACTGTTCCCAGAAAATAAATATTCTGACTGGGAGACAGCGTGCTCTTGGCAGTATTGATCCTAAAACCTACAGCCTCCACAGTAGGTCGCTTTAGCCTGCCATCCTCTAGCGGAGGACAGGCAAAGATGTGCGGCGACAGCTTCTTCAAGAGGGGGCAGACTTTGATAACCTTTTTCCTTGGCATCGATTGTCGAGAGTGCTGAAGCAGCATGCAAGAAGCTCGTCATGAACTTCAGGGAGAAAGGGGGTGGGCCTTTGCAGAGAGGTCTGACGGCGGCATTGCAGAAACCACTCATCTAGCCTGCTTCATGTGGGCTCCTGGGGATGAGACCACTCGAGCCCGAGGTCTCCAACAGCCCTGGTCAGCACGCAAACAAGTTCAGTGTTGATGCTGGCTCTGACACCACTGGTGGCTTGAGTAGAAAGTCCGAAGTCGGTGACAGAGTCTGACCACTCCTCACTTCTGGATGCAGTGAGTGAAAAACTGTCATCCTCCTCCGCTTCTGGTCCGCCGAAGGAAATGGTACCGGCCGCTAACTGAGAGGGACACTGGTCATCCTGGACAAACAAGACAGGTGAAGGAGACTCTGAGAGCGAGACACGCGGGGAATTCTCCGGCGTGGACTCGCTCGTCCACTCTGGCATTCTCTGTTTACGGCGCTTCTTTTTGGGAGAGCGGGGGTGGCAGGGTCCTCGTTGAAGCTGGCGAGCCGAGCCCGCAGGGTCGGTAGCGCCATTTCATCGCACTTCGGGCTACTGCCCTTAGAGAGTGCCGCTACAGCGTGGTCTCAGCAGCGAACACACACACAGCTTAGAAAAGGATATAGAGAGTACTCTCGAAAGGGAACTATGATGCGGTGCCTTTAAACAATGTGTGACACCTATCTTGACTGGCAGATATTAAAATCATTTGTTATGCTGCTATGGCAACCAAAAGAAAAATGAGCAAACAAAGTTGTAAGTGTCACGTGATGAAATATTAGCATTGCAAAAGATCCAAAAAGCAAATAGTCCCAGTTGCTAAGCCCACACTTCACCGATAGTAGGTTACAGACTGCTGAGACATAAACACGTTACACAATGTACAATCTGTCTCACAAACAGAAAGTGATATCAAAAGCAACCTGACTCTCTATTAAGCCTTTGTCAGACTCCCAATATAGTTGTTCTGTATATCGGTTTCAGATAATGTAGGAATAAGGAAGAACATTACCATTGCATGGAAATATAGTTAGACTGCTGAAGCTTTCCTTGAGTGTTACAGGATACATGCTTTATTACCTGAAGCTCAAGGAAATTAAAGTCATGATCATTTTACCACAAGGCAATAGAGCTCAGTGGTGTTAATTTTGTAGGCTAGAACAATTCTGTAGATTTGAAAGGGGTTGTAGAATATCGGGTTTCAATTTTTTTAAGTAAAATAAGATCTTTTGTTAACATTACTTAAAGAAACAAATTACACAGTCATATCTCAAGCATATAGTATAGAAGCCCATTTTCACAGAATAAAAAATAAAAAGTAATTGTAAGGTAAGGTAAGTATTAAATAAGAAAATTCACATTGTACGTATATGAAGTCACACTGCAAGTTATAAAGTCGCAATTACGACAAAAAGTGTGAGACTACAAAGTCGCATTGCAAGATAATGAAGTCACCGTGGAATCAAAATTGACAATTCTTATTCTTTTATGGATTATTGCAGTGTTTATTATAAAAAAAAATTTAAATTCCTGATGGGCAAAATTAAGTCCCGTCCAATTTTTTTAGAAGCGGTTTCCATGGGATATCCCTCACAATAGAGAAGAAAATATTACCACAATTTCCGTTCCATGCCTACTTTATCATTGCAAGATAAATAAGTTCCATACAAATGTTTGTTTAGAAACCATTGTGTGCTAAAAAACATTTAAGTTTCCCACAAGTTGCTACATGTTACAAAGACGACTCATTAAGCACATAAGCTCACATCCTTGTGGTAGTTGAAACTAGTTGTGGTAGTTTTTTTTTAGCAACTTACATTTTTGAAGCACAGAAAATGAAATGGTAAACTCAAAAATTTCTCTTCAAGTTATGATCGACACTGACCTATTTTTTTTTCCATAAATCAAAAACTACCATAAAAACCCATTCGAAATTCCCTAGGGAACCCTTGGCTCAAAAACGTTAATTCTCTTCTGGGTTTTATGACTACAAACTGAACAGCTCTATATAAAACACAATATGGTCCTTTAAGGACATTTAAAACTTTTACTGGTGAAATTTGGGTCTTCTCTAATCCCAGCTGCAGCTGTGAGCGCAGACGCTACAGGCAGCACTGAAAGATGTCTGCCTCAAAGGCACCAGTCGGCCCAGTGCAGGCAGCATTGTATCACACACTGTACTCATAAACAAGGCTGTCTTGTATTTCCTGTTGCTTTGCACGCCATCTTCTTGGCTGCCCTAGATGGGTTTGGCTGCAGTGACATAGCTGAGGTGGAGCACTGGTGAAGCTGGGACACTGGGCACATGGCCAGCGGAGAGAAGGTGGTTCAGACACCACCCTGGCTTCAGGCACCGCAAAACCGCAGCCCCCTGAAAAAAACATCAGGCATACTGGATACATCAGCCCTCCTCAACTCCCCCAAAACCATCATTCAAAACCAAGGCAGGATCCCAAAGTCCAAGACATACACCCGTCCTCACAGTGCAAACCTGAGGGGTGGCCTCAGCCACAAGTTAATTCTCATAATGTAATAAAAGAAATTCACAACATAAATCATTTTCTTCTAAATAAAATAATAAAAAAGATTAAATAAATATCTAATAAAATATATTTCTACTATTAGTCAAACATTTAAAAAATAAAAGGGAAAAGTGCATCATGCAATCTTCTTTGTATATTTACACAGGCAGTCAAAAGTTTGTAATAAAGTTTTTGAAAGAGCACCAAAGCTGAATTTATTTGATGAAAAATACAGTAATATTGTGAAATATTATTACATTTTATAATAACTGATTTTTATTTTTGTATATTTTAATGTCATTTATTTCTGTGATGCAAAGCTGGATTTTTTTAGCATCATTACTTCAGTCTTCAGTGTCACATGATTTGATTTGCAGCTCAATTATTATTGGTGCTCAATTATTAATATTGTTATTATCAATGTTGAAAAACTGTGATACATTTTTTTCAGGATTCTTTGATGAATAGAAAGCTCAAAAGAACAGCATTTATTTCAAATAGAAATATTTAATGTGTCTTCAGTGTCACTTGAATCAATTTAATGCATCCTTGAATAAAAGTATTAATTTCTATCTTAAAAAAAAAACAAAAAATCTTATACCCAAGCTTTAGAATGGTAAATGTATCACAGTTTCCACAAAAATATTAATCAGTTTTCAACATTCTTGAGCACCAAATCAGTATATTAGAATGATTTCTGAAGGGTCGTGTGATGCTGAAAATTCAGCTTTGACCACACAGGAATAAATTACATTTAAAACATATTCAAATAGAAATTTCATTGTCATTTTAAATTGTAATAATATTTCATATTACTGTTTGTAATGTATTTTTCATCACATAAATGCAGCCTTGGTAAGCATAAGAGACTTCTTTCAAAAAATCTTAATTATTCCAAACTTTTGACTGCTAGTGTATATACGGTTTCTATTTCATGCATTCTGACTTATTTACACTGTTAAAGAGTTGGATTCTCATGCTAAACATGGCCAAAGATTCAAAAAAACGAGTTGGACGTATGACAGAGTATTTATGTGCCAAATACACTCCAGGATTCGAACAAGTTTCAGAACGTTTTTTTAGAGTATGGCCCTGTATGACTTCATAAAGAGTGGAATTGCTTGTATGGGCACTTCTCCCGGATGAGCACGTGCGCAGGTCAACCAGAGCGAGAGCAAGAGCACGCACTTCGAACTTCGTTCGGGTTACAGAAGCCGTCGGCAGCGCTGTCATTTTGTTTTAGACCACGAAATCAACAATGTCACTAAAGAAGTGTGTTTTTGGTTGTGAGTGAAAGATAACCTTGTTCAGCTTCCCAAATAATCCAGCGTTCGGCGCATAAATGCATATAAATGTAAAGAACACGAATGTACAGTGAATCAAAAGTTATCCAGGGATAATGCCATGATGTATTGTGTGTGTGTGTGTGTGTGTGTGTGACTCTTCAGCTCCGCCTCCACGAGTTCGGCTGTTTCCAGAAAGAATCTGTACAGCGTATCTGTCTTTTATAAATATGATAAAACTAAAGACCCTTCAGAGATATGAAGGATGCAATACTACTCTATAGGTACTCAAGATTAACATGAGATTGGCAGAAACTGTGTGTTATGTAGGCCTACCCTTTAAGGAGTTATCATTTTAATCTACAAAAATCAAATTAACATGATGCAAGAATTTAATTTATCTGCCAGAGGTGTGCTGATCGGTCATTTTCACATGCTATACCTACAGGTGTACCCAGTTTTACAAGTATATTTTGTTGGTGGAAACATGCTAGTAAAGCAGATTCTTGTAAAACAAGTCTTCAATCTGTAGTGTATCAGGTTTAAATAGTCGTAAACAGGGCCTAGTAAATAATTATTTGCTATAAATAAACAGCATAGCAAATCATGCAAAATAGATGTTTTATAACAAACCTGTTATGCTTTTCTTTCTTCCATAGGATACAAAAGAATAAAACAGTAAAGGATTTAACTCCTTTCTATGCAACTACTATGAATGTGGCCTGGTTTCAAACTTCAAACACGGGAACAAAAGCATCACTGTACTCAAGTCTATACAACATAGTCTTCTGAAGCAATATGACAGGTTTGTGTAAAGAACAGCGAGAACATCTTCACAATGTTACAATGAAGTGTTGAATGAAGTGTTCATAAAGCATGTCTGTTCATCAAACATGTCTGATTAAATAGTTCATGATTTGAGGTGATTTGGTTCTTGAGTTTAACTCACTCATTCGGTTAACATCGCACTGGAGATGACAGCTCATCAGTGAAAAGCAACTTACATTTCGGGATGTTCTTCACACAAAGCTATCGTACGACTTGGAACATAGTATATGGCTCATATGGACTACATTTATGATATGTCCTTTTCAAAGTTCAAAAGTTCCAGTCTGTACTTATTTGTAATTACTTTGAATGGAGTAACCAGTAGATCGTTCAAAATTTGCCAAATTAAAGGGGTCATGACATGAGAAATCAAATTAGCCTTGATCTTTTGGCATGTAAGATGTCTTTATACCATTAAAACATCCTGTAAGTTTTAGAGCTTAAAGCGTCCTCCTCGTTATAAACAAAGCATTTATTTAATCAAGCTCCAAAAACGGCTCGTTTTGATATTGCAGGATCTGTGACGTCACACAGGCAAATATATTTGCATATGACTGCCTCCAGAGCAAGACACTGATGAATAGTTCTACATCATCGCACCATAGGCCCCGCCCACTGGCATTCAGTCACTTAACGGCTGACATTTGCCTAAACCGGATGTGAGCATCACGTTACGTCAAAAGCAAATAGAACCCATTATAAACACTGACGCTGTCTACACTGGATACAGTTGAGTTTACAGATGCGCATTGAGTCTGTTCGACAACAGGACAAATGGAAGAGTGAAAGAATGGTTGCTTTAACATGTCCTTTTTAAACTAGGGATGCGCCGATCTGATACTCAGTATCGGTATCGGCTCCGATACCGCCATTATTTGCCGGATCAGGTCAGACAGGATCGATCCAAATCCGATACTGTGCATATAATATTCTGTGCTATTGTTAAGCCCCAGTGCCCCACGAAAAACACAAAAACATTATAAAGCATCATTAACTCTTCGTGCACTAAGTGTTCTGAAGCCATTTCATAGTTTAATGTGAGGTACAGATGAATAAGTCATTAAACTCAAGTTCACATAAATGCATCCGTCCACCGCATCTGTCAGTCATTCTCCATTCAGGTTTCAAACTGCGTGTGTGTCGCATTCGGTTACGACAGTCAACATGATGAAACTCTCTCCAAGATGATTCAATGTCCCTGTTATTATGCGTGATCTGTAGATAACGGTCTATGGTTTTGTATAAAATGACTATCTTGCTGGAGTTTATTGCGGTTTCTAAATCATGTTACTTTCTACCGGGTGTCTGTTAGATCACAACACTGGACTAGAGATTGTATTGTAACTGAATTTTTAAACAGTTAAAAGGCTCAATAAAATATTGCATAGATAAATACACTACCCATCGATATATCTTCCCTTTGTGTTTTGAACTTTTCAATGCTGCGCGCTGTGACTCCATGTTGCAATCCAAATCCAAATCCAAACGCAGCTTTAATGAAGGGTAATCCACAATCGTAGTCAGTACAGTACAGGCAAGGTTAAAACACAGGTAGGCAGTCCAAACAGGCAAACAAGGCAGAAACTGAGGCAAAAGGGTAATCCAGGAAACAGGCAAGAAATCCAACAAACCAAGAGACATGAAACCAGGGAAAATGCTCAGAAATGCAGTACAACACGTAACAAGACTTAGCAAAGAATGACAGGGTGAACAGGCTAGATATAGGCAGAGGTAATGAGGTAAATGAGAGACAGGTGTAAACAGTGAGTGCTGATGAGTCCGGGCAAAGGATTATGGGTGATGTAGTCTATGATGGAATGAATGACAGTCCGGGTTGGAGTGCCTTCTAGTGGTGATCAGGGGCACTCACACAGGTGAATCGTTACAGTAACAAACAAAAGAGTGATTATCAGTTCAACACGCTGAGGTAATGAAATTCTACATTGAACTTTTAAACAAAACTGCTCTGGTATCGGATTGGTTTCGGTATCGACCGATACTCCGAATTTTTGGTATTGGATCGGTTCTGAAAAAAGGGTATCGGTGCATCCCTAGTTTAAACAGCTCGTTTGTGTCTCTGTACAGACTTCAGAAGGATCCCAGCGTCAGAAACAAGTGGATGGTTTATGTCAATGGCATCCCAGGGGCCCATTTTTCATACATGGATTACTCAGTTATCTGGATTTTACTGTTGACGATTTGACATGATCCAGGATTGTAGCTCATCCCAGAGTTGCTGTCATAGCAACAGATCCGTAAGCTCAAACCTGCTCGAGAGCCGCTTATTTAATGTAAACAGGATTAGATTGAATCTTTTTAAGCAGAAACATACTTAAAGTCTGTCCCAGCCACTGCTACCTTCTTACAAGAGTCCCCTTTTGAACCAGGGAAAATAATAATATAAAATGAATCATAATAATTAAAAAAAAAAATTATGAAAGTAATAATTTATAATGTTTTACTCGAGAGATTTATTCGTGAGTGAATATTTATCTAATAATATTACTGGAGTCTTAAACACATGATGTACAGTTCACACTGCACGATTTTAGCCCTGATTTTGGCGAAATCGCGACAAATGTGCTCGTTGACGCAAGTGACAATCACGTAGTGTGAATTATCAAAGATGCATCTGAGAGAATCGCCAACGAGTCGTCGACGCCTGTGAGATATTTGGCATGCTAAATATCTGGACCTGTCAGCGATTCAAAATCCTGCCTTGTGAAATGTGTTCTGACTGAAAATTTAATCTGCAATGACTGAGAGAGTAAGATACAGGGCAGCGGGAAGTTCAGAGAGGAGTTATAGACCAGAATATAAGTATTTTTAATAGATATATTTACAATTATATAAAACAGAAACAAAGCACAAACATTTGCTTGACCAGCCACATAACATTGCAAATTATTTATTTACCTCCAACTCTCTTTGCAGAACACACAATCCTTGCTCCCTGCGTCTCCCAAACCATTTCCTCCCACATATTTTTTTTTCGCTGCAAATCAGTGCACGGACAATTTGGATCACAAACTTTCTGCAGGCTATCATTTTTAATAACAATTCCAATCTCGCGGGGGAACTCCGGTTGGACACGTATCCATGATCTCGCGTTGTTTCCTTGTCACATCTCGCGTGTATTTGGTTATGAAATGTACCTTACGAAACTTTAATTAATGCTGTCACTTAACAAATCTGCTAAGTAAGATTTCATAATGCTTTGTCTGTAAATGACGGTTTACTCTTGCTCACGTTCAATATTGAGTGGATGTTGATACTGTTTAATATGATGTTAGCCAATAATAACAGTGGTTTACTGACAAGCCTTAAAGGAGCCGCCCCTTAAAAACGGATCATTTCAGACAGAGGGTCAGAATAAAAGTTGAAAATATATATATTGTAACACTGTTAGTATGTTCCGGGAAGAAGGAGGCGGGAAACCGGCGAACATTTAAAACTTTAATCAAATAAATAAACACGGCCCCTCACGGACGACTGCCGCGCACACACACACAAAACCAAACGTAAACAAAAACACAACGTAAATCCAGGCCTGGTCCTCTCTCGTCTTGCACTGTCGTCGCTCCTCCTTTTATGCTCCCGTCACTCCTCCGTGAGACGAGACCGGTGTGGCGCGCAGCTGGAGCTCATTATCGCTCGTCACCGGCCCGTTCTCACGGTCCCTCACCTCACCGCTCGCCACATATATATACACACATATATATATATAATATATATGGTAATATATATATATATATATATATATATATATATATATAATATATATGGTAATATATATATACTGGTAACACTTTACAAAAGTTTTCATTAGTCAGTTAACTTTCTTTAGTTAACATGAAATAAAAATGATTAACACTTCTAGTACAGCATACACTCACCTAAAGGATTATTAGGAACACCTGTTCAATTTCTCATTAATGCAATTATCTAATCAACCAATCACATGGCAGTTGCTTCAATGCATTTAGGGGTGTGGTCCTGGTCAAGACAATCTCCTGAACTCCAAACTGAATGTCAGAATGGGAAAGAAAGGTGATTTAAGCAATTTTGAGCGTGGCATGGTTGTTGGTGCCAGACGGGCCGGTCTGAGTATTTCACAATCTGCTCAGTTACTGGGATTTTCACGCACAACCATTTCTAGAGTTTACAAAGAATGGTGTGAAAAGGGAAAAACATCCAGTATGCGGCAGTCCTGTGGGCGAAAATGCCTTGTTGATGCTAGAGGTCAGAGGAGAATGGGCCGACTGATTCAAGCTGAGAGAAGAGCAACTTTGACTGAAATAACCACTCGTTACAACCGAGGTATGCAGCAAAGCATTTGTGAAGCCACAACACGCACAACCTTGAGGCGGATGGGCTACAACAGCAGAAGACCCCACCGGGTACCACTCATCTCCACTACAAATAGGAAAAAGAGGCTACAATTTGCACACGCTCACCAAAATTGGACAGTTGAAGACTGGAAAAATGTTGCCTGGTCTGATGAGTCTCGATTTCTGTTGAGACATTCAGATGCTAGAGTCAGAATTTGGCGTAAACAGAATGAGAACATGGATCCATCATGCCTTGTTACCACTGTGCAGGCTGGTGGTGGTGCTGTAATGGTTTGGGGGATGTTTTCTTGGCACACTTTAGGCCCCTTAGTGCCAATTGGGCATCGTTTAAATGCCACGGCCTACCTGAGCATTGTTTCTGACCATGTCCATCCCTTTATGACCACCATGTACCCATCCTCTGATGGCTACTTCCAGCAGGATAATGCACCATGTCACAAAGCTTGAATCATTTCAAATTGGTTTCTTGAACATGACAATGAGTTCACTGTACTAAAATGGCCCCCACAGTCACCAGATCTCAACCCAATAGAGCATCTTTGGGATGTGGTGGAACGGGAGCTTCGTGCCCTGGATGTGCATCCCACAAATCTCCATCAACTGCAAGATGCTATCCTATCAATATGGGCCAACATTTCTAAAGAATGCTTTCAGCACCTTGTTGAATCAATGCCACGTAGAATTAAGGCAGTTCTGAAGGCGAAAGGGGGTCAAACACAGTATTAGTATGGTGTTCCTAATAATCCTTTAGGTGAGTGTATATTAATACATTATTAAAAGTTGTATTTCTTAACATTAGTTAATGCACTGTGAACTAACATGAGCAAACATTGAACGACTAACATTTACAAAGATTAATAAATACTGTAACAAATGTATTGCTCATTGTTAGTTCATGTTAGTTAATGAGATTAGCCGCTTTTCCACTGTCGGGCCGAATGGTTCTCATTGCGTAACTGTTCTATTCCGCGCCAATCCAGGCCAGCTGGTACGGTTCTGGTTTCATTTTCCACTGTGGGGCTGATAACGGGCACTCTTTGGAATGTAATACAAAAGTGTCAGTCGTTGCCTTGGTAACACACCAGTTTACTGATGATATGAGATGTAAATATCGACCGAATTATGGAGGATGATCAGATATTTATTTTAATTGTATTACTAATTTGTGTTTACGCCACACAAATAGAGCGCTTATTCAGCTACAGAGAAACTGGTAGCCAGGCAACAGACAAGTGACCAATCCTGAGTGGCGACGTCACTTCACACATTCTACCAGCACGATTAGCTAACCATGCCGAGAATTCCGGGCCGAGAACGGTTTGTAATCATGCCGTGCCATACCAGGCTCAAGTGGAAACACAACTGGAACAGTTCCTTACCATTCTAAGAACCGTTTGGCCCGACGGTGGAAAAGTGGCTATTGTTAATTAACTAATGTTAACAAATGAAATGGTAACACTTTACAATAAGGTTCATTAGTTAACATGAACTAATAATGAACTGCACGTATAAAGCATTTATTTATCTTTGTTAAAGTTAATTTCAACATTTGCTAATGAATTATTAAAATCTTGTTAACATTAGTTAATGTAAGCACTGTGAACTAACATGAACAAACCACGAACAGCTGTATTTTTATTAACTAACGTTAATAAAGATTAACAGATACAGTAACAAATGTATTGCTCATGGTTAGTTCATGTTAATTAATACATTAACTAATGATTATTAGGATTAATGATTAATACATTCCACCTTATTGTAAAGTGTTACCAATGAAACCATATAGTAAAGTGTTACCATTTAAAAAAGTCATACTAAGATGAGTATTTTTGGGAATCCCTTTAAAAAAACAGCAGTTTTTTCAATAATAAAAAAAGAAATCTCAATGTAGAAAGTATGGGAGACTTGTAAAAAGGATTTCCCGCAGCATTCTCTCCTGTCCCGCTGTCCCCCTCCCTTCATCTTGCTATACCTCCCTCCTTCCCTCTGTCCCTCCCTCTTCAGAGTCTGGGATGAACAGTCTGTAATTGTGGAGAGGCCACAGCACACAGCCAGGGATATAAATACCCATTTCTCCTGTTCCTGTCAAAATAAAGGACCTTATGAAAAAAGAAACAAGGACTCTTTTTTTGTGGCATCCGCCTGCCAGTGTAAGAGTTTATTTTGGGTGCTTCTGAGTACTGTGTACCTACAGCATCCTCAAACTGCTTTCCTTAAAAAGATGCACTTGAGGTCCTCATATGAAGAAATTAAAGTTTATCGGGAGTTTTTTTAGAATTTTATTTAAGGGTTAATTTGTCTGGGAGTCAGACCCTTGAAAACATGCCCAGGTTAAATTTCAGAAAAATAAAGCATGTTTTTAAGATTTGAGACATTATTTTCATGACAATTAAGCACATTTTACTACAAAACTACTATTATAGTAATTCCAATTATTGTAATTTCTTTATACTACAGTATTTACATATCAGCATATATTAAAGACATTAGAGTAAATATTTCCATGATGTATAAATACTTTACAAATTGAAATATGTGTGCATTTAATTGAATAATTTGTGCGTTTTTAGCATTAATGTAATTAATTTTTTTTTTATATTAGTGGCAACATACAATGTGCGCAGAGAGAGAAAGGTACGTGACTGCACATAGTCTCATTTAAGTGGGTTTCAGGGGTTCTTTTGCCTGGTTAAACTTATAAAACTTATCACCGTTAAAATGAACACATTTCTGGATCCTTACTGATGGAGTTTTCAGGGTGCGTAAGAAAAAAAAAGTTAGAAAATACTGCTCTAGTGTATTGTATTCTCTCTGCATTGTGTACTAGGCTACAAATAAAAACAATATTTATATGTACATAATACCACATAGATCTTCATAGTAATCAGATCTCCTGATGATGAACCATAAAATATAATATATTACTGAAAGGACTGAAGTGTTGCTGCTATTGCCACAACAAATGATATGGATCACTGACTCATGCTGGTGTAACCCGCATAAATATGTGCTTGAACTAAGGACAGTGTATTTTGAGCTGTGCGCTGTGCACAATTTACTGCCGGTTGCTTTATTTATTCATTTCTCCCTCACTGACAACAAGTACGAAACACGTTGTTGGAAAGTTTGCAAGATATTATCTGCCCAGTTTTATCAGTTTTCTCCTACTCTCCCACCATGAGCTGTGAAGTTATTTTCCTACACCATGATGCCACAACCCTAGTAAAGAATATGGATTCAAGATGATGAGCGAGTCTAGAAATCTCCAGAGAATAAAGTTTGGAAGAAGAATGGGTGGGATCTTAACCTTAAAGTTTATCCTACGTATGAGAGGAACTACTACGGCAGTAAACTCAAGCTATGTTTACACTAGTGCGTTTTCGTTTTAAAACGCATAACTTTTGCTACAATTGTCCACACTACTCTGGAGTTTTCGACCCTCGAAAACTGAGACTTTTGGTAATGCTGCAGGTCCCGTTTTAGTTTGAAAACTCCAGGGTTGCGTTTCAGTGTAGATGGACCAAAATGGAGAGGTGTGGCTGCCCACATTCGCTCCCTGATTGGGTCTTCTGGATCATTGCGTATCCTTCCCTGATTTGTGATGCCCCCATCATATATCATATGTAAACAATAACATGTAGATGGAACTGCAAGCTTTGCTGACTTTGGGCCCTATTTTAACGATCTGAGCTTATGGTCTGAAGCGCATGGCGCAGGTGCACTTAGGGCGTGTCCGAATCCACTTTTGCTAGTTTAATGACGGAAAAAACAGTCGCCGCACCAGGCGCATGATCCAAAAGGGTTGTACCTAGTCTCTTAATGAGTTATGGATGTGTTTTGGGCGCAACATGCAATAATCCCATTCCCTTTAAAAGCAAGTTGCGCTTGCACCATGGCGGATTCGCGATTTACATGGTGGAATTTGCGAGCGGAAAGACTGAACGCTTCTCCAGAGAGGAATAAGCAGAGTGAATGTGCGTTGTGCACCGCCTATAGGCGCATATTACTAACGCACCCTTTAAATAACAAAAAATACTGCGCTATTGACTTTAGACCAGGTTTTTGTTGGTCAATGTCGCAGTCGTTTTCAGTTCCTCAAAATAGCAACGCGCCAACAAATGTGCCTGAACACACCTCGTTTCCAGACCAGCATGCCCATGGGCAAACAGATGGGCACGAGTGCATTTGCTTTTTAAACAAACGTGGCGCTGGATGTGAAAATGATAACAGCATCGGTCTGAAACTAGCAAAAAACACTTGCGTTGCGCCTGGCGTCACATTGCGCTGGGTGTATGATAGGGCCCTTAGAGATTCCTTTTTATTATTGTACAGTTAAAACTGCATTTTATAATAGTGCCTACACGCACAAGAGGCAAGCTATTATTAGAGCAATCTGCAAAAAACGTCTGTTTACACTTGTAGGCACATGCCCAGTGTGCATGAATGGTCATGTGAGATGCGTTTACGGTTGTGTAGTGTGGACGGAGATCTTTTCTGAAACGCATTGGGAATGCCAGTATGGACGAGGATCGTTTTCATTTTAAAACGCTGTGTTATAATAAAATGAAAACACACTAGAGTGGACATAGCCTCAAAAAACCTAAGAATACCTCAGCAGTACTAAGTTTTTTGTGTTGTATTCTTTTCCACACACTCACATGTTTAAAGAATAAGATGAAAAATGTGTCTGTGGTCTGGTATTATGGGACGGAGGTGTTGATAAGAATTCTCTGAGCTGTGCGTGCATAGACAACTGTTGACGGGCTGCCTCGTTTGATCTTGGTTTTGACGTGCAGAATGCAACCACACTTCATGGCCCACACACCTGCTGCACAGGTTTGCTGCACTGTGCATTTTATAGCATACACACACACTTAAACTTCAGCATGGTTTTTAATAATTTGCAATAATAACATGAATTATTTGCATTAATACCCATTTCCAAATCAGACTTGCACAAAAAGGTTATAAATATATCACAAGACACATTAGAGTAATCAAATTGACCACATTTACATTAAGGCACATCCTAGGCTGTGTCCGAAATCTGATACCATCTAGTAGTACTTATTGGCAGTGTTGGGAAAAGTTACTGTAATGTAGTAATGCATTACAATATTGCATTACTCCCTAAAAAGTAACTAATTGAGTTACTTTTTATGGAAAGTAATGCGTTGCGGTTCTTTTGCATGACTTTTTCTTAAATGGACTGAGCTTGTTTGTTTGTTTTTTAATAACAAAGAAAAAGTAGTTTGTTCTATTTTAGGCAAATTTAAAGGCCCGTTTTATACCAAAAGTGAAATGAATGAGCCTCAGGCTGGGGGAGGAAATGCAAATTCACACCTGTAGAGTAGAGGTCACAGCTCAAACAAACCTTTCAGCTGTGCTGCCATTCTGGATTTCAGAAGAATAGGATGCAGGAGAAGAAAGTTCAACACTCTTACTTCAGCAATAAAAACAAAAAAATTAAACGCAAATATGATGTTTATCTAGAGTCATTTTTGCTTATTAGTATGGTTTATCACTGAAGGTCAGCACCAAAGACATTAGTTAATAAAGTGATATTAAATACATTATTATATTTATATTTAATACATTACAAGTATATTTGTGTAATATAACATTTTTAATTATTGAAGGTTTGTGTAATATTCTGACTTTGCATTTCACTTTTTTTATTCATTTTGAGGAATACTGAATCTGTTTTTGTGCAAGTGAGATGAGTAAATGCACATATACAGCGAACACAACTTTGCACTTACTCCTGATTTCTCTCAACATGGGAACAGGAGAGCTATCAGTCAATAAATGGGAAAACAAAGTAACTTGCATTACTTATTTGAAAAAGTAACTTATTTGTACATTTAAAAGTAATGCGTTACTTTACTAGTTACTTGGAAAAGAGTAATCCGATTACGTAACTGCCGATAATGCATTACCCCAAAACTGCTTATTGTCCTCATGGGATAGTAAAGTGTTCATTGGATGTGCACTTCAGAAGTTCAGAACATCACCGGAAGTATTAGGTTATACAGGTACTTTTTTGCCTGCTGTTTTATGAATATTGTGAATTATGACATACTATACTACACTGTTCACATTTCACATGCCTTTTTTTGTCTACTATACAGGTGCTGGTCATATAATTAGAATATCATCAAAAAAGTTGATTTATTTCACTAATTCCATTCAAAAACTAAAACTTGTATATTATATTCATTCATTACACACAGACTGATATATTTCAAATGTTTATTTCTTTTAATTTTGATGATTATAACTGACAACTAAGGAAAATCCCAAATTCAGTATCTCAGAAAATTAGAATATTGTAAAAAGGTTCAATATTAAAGACACCTGGTGCCACACTCTAATCAGCTAATTAACTCAAAACACCTGCAAAGGCCTTTAAATGGTCTCTCAGTCTAGTTCTGTATGCTACACAATAATGGGGAAGACTGCTGACTTGACAGTTGTCCAAAAGACGACCATTGACACCTTGCACAAGGAGGGCAAGACACAAAAGGTCATTGCAAAAGAGGCTGGCTGTTCACAGAGTTCTGTGTCCAAGCACATTAATAGAGAGGCGAAGGGAAGGAAAAGATGTGGTAGAAAAAAAGTGTACAAGCAATAGGGATAACCGCACCCTGGAGAGGATTGTGAAACAAAACACATTCAAAAATGTGGGGGAGATTCACAAAGAGTGGACTGCAGCTGGAGTCAGTGCTTCAAGAACCACTACGCACAGACGTATGCAAGACATGGGTTTCAGCTGTCACATTCCTTGTGTCAAGCCACTCTTGAACAACAGATAACGTCAGAAGCATCTCACCTGGGCTAAAGACAAAAAGGACTGGACTGCTGCTGAGTGGTCCAAAGTTATGTTCTCTGATAAAAGTAAATTTTGCATTTCCTTTGGAAATCAGGGTCCCAGAGTCTGAAGGAAGAGAGGAGAGGCACACAATCCACGTTGCTTGAGGTCCAGTGTAAAGTTTCCACAGTCAGTGATGGTTTGGGGTGCCATGTCATCTGCTGGTGTTGGTCCACTGTGTTTTCTGAGGTCCAAGGTCAACGTAGCCGTATACCAGGAAGTTTTAGAGCACTTCATGCTTCCTGCTGCTGACCAATTTTATGGAGATGCAGATTTCATTTTCCAACAAGACTTGGCACCTGCACACAGTGCCAAAGCAACCAGTACCTGGTTTAAGGACCATGGTATCCCTGTTCTTAATTGGCCAGCAAACTCGCCTGACCTTAATCAAGATAAGAAAATCTATGGGATATTGTGAAGAGGAAGATGCGATATGCCAGACCCAACAATGCAGAAGAGCTGAAGGCCACTATCAGAGCAACCTAGGCTCTCATAACACCTGAGCAATGCCACAGACTGATCGACTCCATGCCACGCCGCATTGCTGCAGTAATTTAGGCAAAAGGAGCCCCAACTAAGTATTGAGTGCTATACATGCTCATACTTTTCATGTTCATACTTTTCAGTTGGCCAAGATTTCTAAAAATCCTTTCTTTGTATTGGTCTTAAGTAATATTCTAATTTTCTGAGATACTGAATTTGGGATTTTCCTTAGTTGTCAGTTATAATCATCAAAATTAAAAGAAATAAACCTTTGAAATATATCAGTCTGTGTGTAATGAATGAATATAATATACAAGTTTCACTTTTTGAATTGAATTAGTGAAATAAATCAACTTTTTGATGATATTCTAATTATATGACCAGCACCTGTATACATTGCATCCGGAAAGTATTCACAGCGCTTCACTTTTTCCACATTTTGTTATGTTACAGCCTTATTCCAAAATGGATTACATTCATTATTTCCTCAATTCTACAAACAATACCATATAATGACAACATAAAAAAAATAAATAAAAAAAAACACACATGTACATAAGTATTCACAGCCTTTGCCATGACACTCAAAATTGAGCTCAGGTGCAACCCGTTTCCACTGATCATCCTTGAGATGTTTCTACAACTTGATTGGAGTCCATCTGTGGTAAATTCAGTTGATTGGACATGATTTGGAAAGACACGCACCTGTCTATAGGTCCCACAGTTAACAGTGCATGTCTGAGCACAAACCAAGCCATGTAGTCCAAGGAATTGTCTGTAGACCTCCAAAACAGGATTGTATTGAGGCACAGATCGGGGGATGGGTACAGAAAAAATTCTGCAGCATTGAAGGTCCAAATGAGCACAGTGGCCGCCATCATCCGTAAATGGAAGAAGATTGGAACCACCAGGACTCTTCTTAGAGCTGGCCGCCTGGCCAAACTGAGCGATCGGGGGAGAAGAGCCTTAGTCAGGGAGGTGACCAAGAACCTGATGGTCGCTCTGACAGAGCTCCAGCATTTCTCTGTGGAGAGAGGAGAACCTTCCAGAAGAACAACCATCTCTGCAGCACTCAACAAATCAGGCCTGTATGATAGAGTGGCCAGGCGGCACATGACAGCCCACCTGGAGTTTGCCAAAAGGCACCTGAAGGACTCTGAGACCACGAGAAACAAAATTCTCTGGTCTGATGAAACAAAGATTGAACTCTTTGGCCTGAATGGCAAGCGTCATGTCTGGAGGAAACCAGGCACCGCTCATCACCTGGCCAATACCATCCCTAGGTCAACGGCAAGAACTAGGAGACTAGTCAGGATCGAGGGAAAGATGAAAACCTGCTCTAGAGCGCTCTTGGCCTGAGACTGGGGTGAAGGTTCCTCTTCCAACAGGACAACAACCTTAAGCACACAGCCAAGATAACAAAGGAGTGGCTACAGGACAACTCTGTGAATGTCCTTGAGTGGCCCAGCCAGAGCCCAGACTTGAACCCGATTGAACATCACTGGAGATATCTGAAAATGGCTGTGCACTGACGCTCCCCATCCAACCTGATGGAGCTTGAGAGGTCCTGCAAAGAAAAATGGGAGAAACTGCCCAAAAATGGGTGTGCCAAGCTTGTAGCATCATACTCAAAAAGGGCTGTGAATACTTATGTACCTGGTTTTTTTATTATTATTATTTTTTTTATAAATTTGCAAAGATTTCAAACAAACTTCTTTCTTGTTGTCATTATGGGGTATTGTTTGTAGAATTGAGGAAAAAAAATATGAATTTAATTCATTTTGGAATAAGGCTGTAACAACAACATTTGGAAAAAGTGAAGCGCTGTGATTACTTTCCGGGTGCACTGTAGTAGTATAGGGAAGTGTGCATATATGGATGCCGCCCTAGGGTGTCTCAATCAGTTCCCTAGCTCCCAGGCTCGTAAATCAGTATATCGTGTAAAAAACTTTTAACTCCGTTAAGGGAACATAGTGAGCATCGATGCACGCTGGGTTTTGCAGTGCATTGTGGGACTTTTTAGGGAGCGAATGTTTCAGTGCACTGGAAGGATTCTGCGACTGAGACAGCCCTTAAAACGGCTGACTCCCTGATCAGTGCCCTGACTACTGAACTAGAGAGCTGATTGAGATGCACCCCTAGTGCACAAGCATGTGTGTTATTGCAAAAGAAAAAAAAAAGATTTTAAAATTTTTTAATAAAAACAACTGACTCTGAAACAACTTTCCTTTTCAGCTGATGTAACGAAGGCCTTTTATTTTTAAACCCCTCCCCTTCTATACCATAATTTTCACCATCCACCCTTCTTACATTTTATCGTGTTGAATATCCTCAGAAATGACACATTACTGAATGTTACTAATGTTTTGTGAATGCAATTTCACGTTGACTTCAAAAGAATCCATTCGTATGGCCCTGTTCTGCCATTGTTCCAGAAAAGGCTCAATAAAATTCAAGCAAGTCTAGATCTAATTCCCAAGAAACATGTGACACAGAGTCTTCAAAACCAGACATGCAAAAAACAATGTACACATGCATAAAAACATCCACACCTGCATGCCAAAACACACACATAAATGTTCATAAAAAAGCACACACACACACGCATCAGAATTCCCTGTCTGGTACGGCTGGGAAGGGCTGGGATGAGAGAAGAGGAAGGAGGAGGGTTATGTGTGGAATGCTCCAAACCCGGGCTGGTGTTGCGACTCGTCCCAGACTCTGTGCCGTCACCGCTGGGGTCTGTGGCCAGACCTCCCTGTGCCAGACCCACTGGCTCCAGAGACCGCCCAGGCCAGTTTAGCTGCAGCACAAGGCCCATAATTACCCAGCTCTACCCCCTACTCTCTCTCTCTCTCTCTCTCTCTACAATCCCTACAGCAGGGGCTCATTAATATTGTTTCAAAACCTAGTGACCTGCCTACATAGGCAGCATTTTAAGGCAATATACAAGTGCTCCCCACTCCTAAGATTTGGGCCTTTTTAGTCAAATTTTTATGGCAATTTTGCAAGTAACTTTCATAGAGAAGCTAATCCCATTACGTATTGCAACAAGCTCGGTGGGAAAAAAAGTCACAAGAAATAAATCTAATATAAATATTGAGAATTACCCTAATGCTGGAAAAAAGTTTTTACATTTTTAAAAACTATATTTTTTTACACAATATTGGTGTGGTGTATTTTTATGCTTACTATAATGTGTCCTAATGAGACGCAATAGTATAGCTATGGTAATAGTATATACATGAACTGTTTGTATGTTATTAATGTAACATGACAATCAAATCCAATCAAATATTCAATGTTTAATGCAAATGTATAAGTAGTGGAATTTTGGACCAAATGACAATTCAAAGTGGGTAGGGCGAGAATATTGCCACCGACATAGAAACTGTAGGTCAAATTAGGACAAAATTAGATTTTTGTTTGTTGCATTGCCCCTGGTTAGGACATAATGGTAGACAATTGCAGCAGTAGCTCAGGAACATTTTAATATCAACCTCTATAGAGTGGTGTAATGATGACTTCATTTTGTAGGCCAACTCAGAAGTTAGCATCACCCTTGACACAAACCCAGTAGGATTTTTCCATTGGATTGTTGCAGCAAATAAGCTTTGTGGCCAACAAGTTTATGATTCTTACATGTTTGGTTCATCAAAATAATCTTCACAAATAAATAACTTTTATTGATTTTAAAGCCTAAATACAATAGCTAAACATATAGGCTATTAACAAACTACACCATACGCTAAACCATAGTATTTTTCCCCCCACTATGGTAGTCAATGGCTGCTGAGATCTGCTTAGTTACAAACATTCTTCCGAATATCTTCCTTTGTGTTTAGCAGAAGAAAGAAATTCATACAGGTTTGGAACAACTTGAGAATGAATAAATGAATAAATGATAGAATTTTGATTTTTGGGTGAACTATCCCTTTAAGTGAGGTACAATAGTTTGAAAGAGCGTGATTATAAACACAATCGAGGCTGTAAAAGTGGACTAGTGAGTAGATGAGTTTATCTGTTCGGTGTGATGATTAATGTCCCGACAACCTTTGTAGTCCCAATTAGCCACTGCCCTTTTTAAAAGACCAAAAACCCATACAAAAACCCACTGACTTTAGGACGGTGGGACCGGAAGTGCTAAAATTGTTACCAGGTTTTAGCCTACAAAATTGCACCATCTCTGCAACATTCTTTTGAATTCATTTGTTAGTCAAGTCTCAAATGCAGAGCATTGTTTGTGTGCCATTATTTGAGTTTTTGCTCATGTAGAGCATTCTAAATCAGTCGAAGGCAGCTTGCTAGGTTTGGAACAGAGCCAAAGACTCATTATTCATCAGTACTCATTATTAATGTCATTCACTGCTGTTTTATAGATGTGCTACTGGGAATCACATAGCACAGTTGGTGGTGGGATGGAGAGAAGACTCGTTAAATTAACTGCTTATAAGCTTCCAAGTTTGCCAAACCATCGCTCTACATTGTAGAAATAGGGTGGAATGTGTTCGGCAGCACAAATGATCTCATAAAAAAGCTATAGTTCTCAACTGATGGTGGGTAATAGCAAAAAAAAAAGTGTCTCAGGTTTGTTCTGAAAAAAAAAAACTATGCTAAATGCTCATAGTAAAATGCAGCAAACCATAAAATCAAATATGTAATAAAACTTTTTTTAAAAGGCTAGATAAAACACTTCCCAATATCTTTTCCCAACATCTACTGTATTTTAGTGCAACTTCATTAGGAGAAGCAGAGGAATTGTGGTGAGCCAGATTCAAACTAATGTCGCCTGCATGAGAACCAAGGATCAGGCTACACATTAATCCGGATACATTTGAAAACAGCGTTTTCGTTTCAAAACACTCCGTCCACACTGAAACGTCGGAAAACGCTAAATTCACCCCACTGCACATGCGTAAAGCCTCATAAAAGCTCACTGAGATGACGGAACAGACATCATAAATTTCTCATGCTATTTTTTCTAGCAGGGTCATTTTATTTAACAAGAGATCTCATCATTCACTGATGCGTCCAGGTCGCACTCACTCACCATTATATGTTTGGTCTAAAACGCATCTTTGCCGCAGGACAGCAATTGCGAGTAAATTCATCTTTGCAGAACTGTGATATGAAGAGTGTACAAAGTAACAAATGTTTAGCAACAGTGTGAAAGTGAACAGCACATAACAGGCACAATACCGGCAAACAATATGCGCCACATAACTAAACATGCACCATCGTTTTCAAATACCTCCGTTTTCACAGTCCACACTACAATGCGAAAACAGTTTTAACGGTTTCAGATTTATCCACTTGGGAAAGCGTTTTCAAAAAGCTCAGTTTTTGCAGGCCAAAAACGCTGTCTAAAGGTGATGATACACGGGGCAACTTTTTTGAGCAATGTTGCCAGGCAATGTTGCTTGGGCACTTTCCCATTGAGAATGGGCAACAAATTTCTGGATACTTTAGATTGTTCGTGGGCCCTGTCTCTCACCTGGTTGCCCGTTGATGGCAACATTGCCCAGCAATATTGCTCAAAATGTTGCCCTGTGTATCATCACCTTCAGTGTGGATGGAAGGCCAAAACTGAGAGAAAAATAAGCGTTTTTAAATGGAAACGTATTACTGTGGACAAGGCCTCAGTGTTTCTGAACATGTTTGCTAAGTTGGGCCTCACCTAGACCTCTCCTTTAGACTAATGGTGAAATGTACGCTTCTTACAGCTGCTTTTGGGAGACTGAAGAGCTTGATTCCAGCTGTCATGGAGATCAAAGCAAAATCTGAATAAAAATCTGAGAAAATCTCCAAAAAGAAGCCGCTTTTGCATAACATTGCTGTAAAAGAGACAGAACGTAAACCCTCTAAAGTCCATGATTAAAGCTTAAAGAGACACACAGACAGCATAATGATGCTAAGTGATCAAGGAATGTTCCAGGTTCAATATAACTTAAGCTCTAGCAACAACATTTGGGGCATAATGACGTTATAAAAATAAATTCTACTTGTCCTTCAGCCGTTTTTTTTTCTTTAACAAAAAGACAAAAATGGCAGCTTCAGTAAGGCATTTAGAATGGAAGCAAACCACCCCTTGCATGGCTTAAATGCAGAAATATGCATTGAGTTATGTTACTGTATCAGTGATTTTGCTTATACAGTAACAAGCTGAAATTATTTTCTGGTGGTAACAGATATTACGCCAAAATTCAAAATGCATTTACACCTCCCTTAAAAGTAGTTAGCAGGCTGCATGACTCTGCAGCATTGCATAAAATTATAGTACAATGATGATAAAACGACCCTACGTGCTAACAGTTGCTAACATAATGCTAACTGCTCATTTGTGGCCTCTAAGCTTTCCATGGAAATGGCTGCACTGGTGAATAGTGTTGACAGTTTTACAACACGAGATGAAGTTTAGATAACGTACGCAAGCGTGCAGAAAGGGTTACAGCAGGAGACACCAAACCCCCCACTGCGGTCTCCACAGCCTAAAGAAGACTGACATTGTTTATCTGGGGTCAGAGGGTTGGGCCAGAGGCTTCATAAATCTAATGAAGCCTTCTCGAGGAATACCTCATCCTCCATGAGAGAAATGAGAAAATTATACACTTTACTGACCGCCTGTCCTTTTCTCCCCCTCTCTCTCTCTCTCCGTTTTACCACTGCTGCTATAATTTCCTCTAAAGCAAAGCTACCTAAAATAACTTTAACCTAAAATTCTCCATCCGGAGACTTACAGGACTTCCTGGAGGTCCTCCTGGGTGGCTTGCCTGCTTCATTCGCACAGGACTTTGAGCTGCGGGGTGGCTCCTCATTGATTAGACAGATGCTTAGAAACCAGAAGCCTCTGGTTTCCATGACTTCCATGATCATTGCCATTGATTTGTTGCAGATTATGGCTGGTAGACTGAAAAAAAAAAAACTTAATCAGTAAAAATATCTAAACAAATATCTAGACAAAACACTTGTTTTCACATGTCAACAATTCACTCAATTGGGTCTATTTTTGTCTTCTAATTAATTTTAGGAGCAACATCGAAGACAAAATTGATACACTGCACAAGACATAAATGAGACTTTCGTGAACGTCTAAAAGTTCTGAGTTTCAGTTCGAGTTTTCATCCTGGACATAAAGTTCATGCAAATAAAAACAAGTGCAATCCGTTTAATGTCATACTGTTGGATGTTGATCGCTCAACCGACAAAGAATTGAAAATGTCTTTTTGTGGAAGGCCATATTTTTTATATTTTCAAATTGTAGATCTGTCCCTCAGTCTTGTTTTCATTCATATGAAATCAAATATGGCATCTGTCTACTATTAACAGTTTAACAACCCAGTGAAATTCTATTAAAAAACAACTTTTGTTAGTAATGTCTAAACATTTATATGGCAATTAGGGCTGGGTATTGACAAAGATTTCATGTTTTGATTCATGGCAGTCAGACGTCATGCATGGCCCACGGACCATTAGTTGAACGTCTGATGCATATGGCACACTTTTCTAGAAAACACTTCAGGAGTTTCAAAGTCGTCATCTGATTGGTTGAATTCTACAGGATGTCCGCGAGATGTGTGTGTTGCGTTCTTTAACGGTCCACCTGGAAACAAATGCCATGACGCCAAACACTCTCGTGGAAGAAGAACGCCATCGTGTTTACAACAGTGACAATGAGTGCTTACAAGGATCAACTAAACGCTGGATTTTCAAAAGTATGTTAAGTTCGCGGCTCCATTGTTGCAGTAAAATTACACAACGTTCTAGAATGATTAATTTAAAGATGCACGCCGGTCTGTTATTGCAGGGACATCGATTTTACATCGACGTGTAACAAAACAAACTGTGATTGGTTGTGTTACATGTCAGTCAAACGTCCTCTTGGGTGATCCTTGGCCAATGAAAGCTGCGAAAGAGTCCAGACCTTCTGCCGTCAGTCTGAAGATCTAGCTACGCATGACTAGTAGTAAAGAGGAAGAGATTATTGGTTTACGTTCGCTCCGCTATCTGTCATGCTACATTAAAGAATGCAAAAAATACATTTATTGTTTGAAGTTTGTGATAAAACTGACAGAATTTGAAAGCGAAGACATTTTCATATCAAAAGTAACTAAGCACAAAGCTTATAGCGATTATTGGATGGGAGGTGCGTTACAACTAATGTTTAGTGAAGTTTGGTTGATGCAGCAACTAAAACACCATAGACCAAAATATTGACCTTGGGATTTAAGAACCAATATCGGTTTATCAAAATTAAGATATTGATATTGTCAATCCAGCCCTAATACTAATAGCTCTGTAGTTACTGTTCAAAATGTCACGTCAAAAAGCATACTCAGCCTTCTCTAAAGTAACTACAGCTTCACAGTCAGACTCAGATTATAAAAAGGTAGTTCTTAGAAGTAACCACAAAACCACAGAATACGATTGATGTCTGTTGAAACAGAGATGCCCATGATCTCATTTGAACCAAACGTTCTGCCTTTCTGAATCGTGAGCTCGTGCTCTGTAACACAAGCCTCATATTTCTCTTCGTGATCATCCCTTCTGTATATCCATCAACAGTAGTGACTAGCGACTGCTTATACAGTCGTGGAAAAGAAAATACAAACCTACAAATTTCGGTTAAGGTATGCAGACTAAAACGTGGCGTCAAAAAAGACTGCGATTTATGATTTATGGTTACTTACTGAGACTCACTTTGTGGTTTTGTTGTTACAGTATGTGCACATTGTAACTGAGTGAAACGACAAAAGACAGAGTCTCAGTGTATTCAGTATGAAGAGCATGACAACTTTTAGTACACTTAGCAAGACTTAATACAGTCATTGCGATGGTTAAAAGGGGGATATATGCTTAAAATATTTTACACAAACTCATCTTTTTAAAGAGTACATAACACGCACAGTTTCTGCCAGTCTCATGTTAATCTTGAGTATCTATAGAGTAGTACTGCATCCTTCATATCTCTGAAGAGTCTTTCGTTTTAACATATTTATAAAAGACAGATATGCTGATCTTTTTTTTTTCTGAAAACAGCCAAACTCGTGGAGGTGTGCAGTGAGCAGAGCTAAAGAGTCACGAGCGCACACACACACACACACACACACACACACACATCATGTCATTATCCCTGGATAACTTTTGATTCACTATACGTTCGTGTTGTTTACATTATATGCACTTATGCGCCGATTGCCAACAAAACACAGACATTTGATGCAGTTTCGTTCACCACCTGCGGTTTCAACTTATGACCGGGAACAAATAAACACACTTGCAGAACTCAGTGGATGCAGTTTGTTTTTCTGGAGCAGCAACGGTTTCCTTAACGCTGGGTTATTTGGAAAGCTGAACAAGGTTATCTTTCCCTCACAACCAAAAACACACTTCTTTAGTGACATTGTAAATTTCGTGGTCTAAAAACAAAATGACAGCGCAGCCGATGGCTACCGTAACCCGAATAAAGCTTGTTGATGGGCGCGCTCTTGCTCTCGCTCTGGCTGATGCGCGCACACTCATCCAGGAGAAGTGCCCATACAAGGAATCCCGGCCTTTATGACGTCATACAGGGCAAAACTCTGAAAAAACATTCCGAAACTTGTTCGAATCCTGAAGGAGTGTATTCAGCACAGAAATACTCTGTCACACGTCTAACTCGTTTTTTAAAATGTTGGACATGTTTAGCATGAGAATCCAACTCTTTAACAGTGTAAATAAGTCAGAATGCATGAAATAGCATTAGACCCCCCCCTTTAAGAACTCTATGAAAATGTGGTCATGTGCTATTATGCATTTGGAATGTCCTTACATCAGAGAAAAGCAGTTTTCCAGCATTTTTGCCTTTTGACCAGGAACTTTCAGTTTATCATATTAAACATGTCACACAATCAAGAGCACTGTTGCTCTGAAGCACAGCCACACTACATGATTGAGAATGACGTTTGCTTTTATGCAAAGTTCAGTAAAGAAATTAATATTAAGTTATAACTTACATTTTAGATATAATATTCCTACTTACTTATTTTGTACTTATTTTTACTTTGCTCCTCCATGAAAATAGTTCCTAATGAAGCCTAAGAGCAACACTGGCGTTTCCTTCTGGGATTAAACAGCGTTTTGTGCAAATTGATTGGGTGAAACTCCATTCATTTTCTCCATGGGAAATTGATTTTTAACAAAGTTTGATTGTCGTTCGCAGTGCTTCATGGGATTGTAGTTCTTTCCCTCACAGTCTTGTACCTTTGTCTTTTTGTCGATTTTAAAATACTTTGAATAAAGTTTGTAATGTTGTGATCCACCTCGTAGCTGGCTGGCTTTGTTCATGGCTTATAACGCTTTAGCAAAGACTTTTTTTCAAATCCCTATGGGAAAAATGAATTCTTCTGGAACCAACGCTGCTGAAAAAGTGGCCGGACACTAATGCACTCTATAAATCGCCTAGGTAAATTCTGTTTTTAACGAAGTAAAATAAGATAAATGTTTAAGTAAGTATTCTGTACATATGCAAGTGCACGTAATATAAAATGCCATGATATTAGTACAAACTGAGGGACTTGACACACACACACACACACATTCAGACTCACATTCAGACTCTCTCTGTCATATGGAATCTCATGGGTGGCACTGGATAGGCAGAGCGCTCTGGAAATAGCTCAGGAGCAACCCCTCTGTTTCTCCAACCCAGATTTCCTTTTCTGAGGTCAGCGCAAGGGCTGGAAGTGCTGTGCTGCAAACCTCCAGTCGCCATGGCCGACCGCAGCGGCTTCTCTCACAGCACTTCAAGGGCCTGGCGGCAGTGACCAGATGGCCCACCTCACTGGAGCATCTCGTAGACTCTACACTCATTCACCGAGACTGTTAGACACACTCAATATAGCTAGGAACAAAGAGCAAGGCTATATGTGTGATGTGTGTAAGCAAGAGAGGAAATGGAAGCTTTTTTTCCTGCCACAGTAAAACAAAAAATAAAAAAGGTAATTGCAACTTTTTCTCTTTTAATCACTTTATATTTCACAATTCAGACTTTGTTTCTCGCAATTCTGAAAATTACGAGATAAAAACTCAGAATTGCGATATAAACTCGCAATTGTGAGCTAAAAAAAATTGTAATTACCCTTTTCTTTTTATTTGTTATTCCATGGTGGGAACAAAAATAATAGAATTGCGGGATGTAAACTCAGAATTCAGAGAAAAAAACAAGTTTCCACAGAAATATGTGTGAAAGACAAAAGAAAGAATGCTGATTAAGACTTTTAAGGAATAATTTTTTTTTTTCACCCTAAAAAGAAGATTCACTCACCATCATGTCATTCCAGATACATATGATTTTTTCCCCTCTGTGGGATACAAAAGAAGATATTTCGAAAAATATTCATGTTGCTCTTTTCCATACAATGGAAGGTGATGGGGACTATTTAAAACGGCAACTCTTTTAAAACTCCATTGTCCACTTTCGACCACTTCTGTCCTGATTTCTTCAAGGGGAGGGTCTATGGATGGGTAAATTAATGGGCTTTTTCAGATCTTTCGATGGATTAATGGATTAAATAAATTCGCAGATTTAGTTTCTGCTCAGGAATGGTGGGAGAACATTGTGCTTGGTATGTTTTTTGACTTCTAACTAAACTTGGGTTTTCAGCTGACAAAGTATAAATCCTGTCTGGCTAGCGTGCTTCCCATAATGTTTACACATTAGGTCAGTAGGCGGAGAGTAGGCGGTCTTTTGTGGCTGTTCGAATGCATTTGACTATATGAGCGTCTACACTACAAAAGCAATCCACTCTAATGCGTTTTCGACTATCTCTGGAAGTGGTCGATAGTGGACAAACTCAAAATGTTTTGGACTCCGTCTACACCTGTATTAAGCATCGTCCACTTGTGATCAGATTGACAAAATCGCTTAATACCAGGTGTAAACTAGAGGGTGACACGGGAGTGGATTTTCAACCCTCTCCCGTCCCAATCCCACGAAAAAACTGGGGGAACATTACGTCCTGTCCCAATCCCAGAAGAATGACTCCCATTCCCTCCCACTCCCGTGTGGGTTTTTTTTACCGGAATCTGTCAGTTACAGTAAAACAATTCTGTACAGATCACAGCATGCCCACTTAGTTGAATAAAAATCCAAAATGTAGTTTTTGCTATCTTATTGAACTGAAAGCCAGCTTAAACAACGCACACACATTAAATTCCATGCAAATCATCTATGCAAACACACAAAAACACAGGCACGCACGCGCAGTAAATGTCTTGCAGCTGGCGTATGGCGTTTTCATGCCGTCTTTTTGGCTACTTCAGTCTGCCCCGAAATGTCGGTGAGCACAACTGAGGTATCATTTTCCGACAGCCGTTGCAGTGTGGCTTTCATGTCTGACTACATTTTGATTATGATTTTCACAGCTACAAAGTGCATGGGGAAGCCTCCTTCTCTTATATTATTGGTGATTGGCATTGGCATACCAACTTATAGGGTATGGAGCACGTCATTCACTTAACCAGCCACACCGAAGCAAACAGGAGAGCATAAAGAGACAGGGCAACTAGAATTGAGTTCAAAATTAAAACATAGTTAATTTATATAAACGGTATATTTGTGTATATAGTTGGTATCATAGTGTTATTACGATTCCACTCCAGCTGAAATTTTTTCCTCTCCCGTCCCAATCACGTGACTAATAGTGATTTTGTTTCCCATCCCGCGGACTCACGAAAAAATTACAGCCTCAAGTGTAAACAGGGCCTAAGTTTTTTCTGACTTCATTTGTGTGACTGAATATTTACTGAATATCCTGCATTGAAATTCTCTTTGACAGCCGTGGTCAACATTCACTTTCATAGAAAACAGCAGTCATTCAGTTATAAATAACTGTTTTTCTGTTCCATGGAAGGAAGGAAGTCATATTGCTATCAAAAAGAATGAGTAAATGATTAGAATTTTCCTTATGAACACAGTTAAGTTAAACCAATGTAAAAAGACGACAAACACAAAAACAGGCAGTCTGCCTGAATGTTAAAATCTTTAAATGTTAGTATAAACTCTATGTTTCCATTTTTACAGCCATTTTTACTCCGGCCAATGTTTTTCGAGCTTTCAGAGGGCTTTACGTTTCCTTTTCCTGTGGTTTTCGCAGACAAGAACAGCCAAACCCAAATGTAGATTCTCAGCTTGGCACACTGATGACTTGAGCGTGCCGGACAGACAAAGGCACAGAAGACAAATCAAGCCTGTTTATTTGTATGCATTTTTATTTCTCAGTGGTTTCGCATTTTGTGGCCCAGACATACAGACCCCAGGACATACAGACCTCCTGACTGACATTGTGGTGAAGGTAAAGAGCACTAATGTCAGTCCCATGTGTCTAAAGAGTCATGCACACTGTGACTTGTGTCACAGATAGTGTAGTATTTTCCTCCATAAAGCAATCTCGACCTCAATACAGTGAATTATTTTAATACTCTTTTAACTTTCCTCATGTCTTTTATTTTATAGACAAATAGATGTAATTTGTTATTTTTATAAGCAATCAGACTTTTGATTTTCGCTGGGCAGTGATAAAACAGGCTAAATATCTAGTCAGACTTACAATGCAGGGTCACATTTTTTTGTCCTATTTTGTTTAAATTTTGTAGGGGCATAAAGAAATAAAAAGCAAAGCCTTATTAAAATTACCTTATTATAGCTTAGCATAATCTTTTATTATAATTTCTTGATATATCACTTATATCACCAGAACTGCTTCACTGAAACTGCTTATTTGAAAGTCATGTGGTCCCTAATGTTTAGTGCTGTCACAAAACATAATATTCATGAACTAAATCATTTATAATATTTGTTTAAAAAATATATTTAAAAACTTTTGCGATGCAATTAAAATGTATTCGAGGTGTAAGGAAAATTGGTTATAATTTTTTACTTGATGGTTACACCAAACGAGCCATATATATTGAAACCTCTCTTAAAAATGGTATAAACGTTTTCCAAAACCATCATAAATTCAACAAGAGTACATATCTAAGAACTTGGCACATTTAAAAAAAAAAGATTTTTCCTTTTGTTTAAAAAAAAAATCTAAAAATCTAAATGATGATTTTATACATTAATTGACTCACCTAGCAACCATCCAGAACCCCTTAGCAACTACATAGCAATGCCCTGGCAACCACCCAAAAGCTCTATACTGAAGCCACCACACTGTCTCTGAAGGCGGATATTTCCCCACCACCCAACTCTGACACACTGTCGCCCGCGTAACGCACTGCAATGACCTCACTGTCAGCTGAACGTATGGAACCAATTTAACATGCGCCCCTTTCCTCTTCCTGTGTGGATGGGTCAAATCTATGCACATCTGGGCCCTCCTCCAGCTTTACAACAACCAGATCCCTGCATATCAAGACGAGCGGAGATGAAACAACAAAAACTGAGAAACCACAACAGCCTGACGCAGGCAGCAAACATGAGAGCTCTGCTAAAAAACATGGACAGGAACGCATCGCAACTGGACGAAAATCCCAGGCATGCGTTTACACACACGTCAGATTGTGCTTTTGGACAATTATGATTCTTTTACAGTAAAGTTCACGGGTCAAAGACCTGTAAATTATTGTAAAATAATTATAATTATAAATAAACAAGAACAAGAAAGAAAGAAACTTATAATAAATAAACAAACAAATAAATACTGATAACTTAGAATGAACAAATAAATCTATACTGAAAAAAAAGAATAGTAATTATTTATAATTAACAGATAAATAAATACAGATAACAACTTAGAATAAATAAATAAATCAAAGAGACAGAAAAAATTAAGAATGCTAATAATTTATAACAAATATACAAATAAATAAATATAGATAAACTTATTTAATTAAATAATACTAAGTTTATAATAAATAAATAAATTATTTAAATTAAAATAAACAAACAACTAAATACGAATAAGCAAATCAATAAAGCTGGACAGAAAGAATGTTAAATAAATAAACAAACAAACAAACAAACAAACAAATAAATGAGTAAAATGACGCAGGCAGCAAATATTAAGGCTCTACTAAAAACATGGGCAGGAACGCCTCGCAACTTGACGAAAATCCCAGGCATGCGTTTACACACACGTCAGATTGTGCTTTAAGACAATTATGATTCTTTTTACAGTAAAGTGTAGAGGTCAAAGAATTAAACAATTATTTCAGTCACTCTTTCTGAATGCAGATCAGCCGGACAAGTAATGCAGGCAAACACACACGCACTTGCGTGCATAAATCGAGGACAGACAGGTTCTGCTGTTTGGCACACCTTATGAAGCTCTTGCCCTGAGGTAGATTCCCTCGCACACACACACACAGCTCATTCTTTGGCCTGCTCTCACATGCTGTGGGGAGTGTTGGCTGCCTGGCCTCACTGGTCAGGTCCGTTGCCAAGCCTCAGCCCAGAACTGAGAGGCCTGTGTTTGCCGCACGGAGCCTGGGCGCTCTCCCTCAACCTTGTTTCTAAATACACTGCGGCTTCAAGGAACAGCTCTCTCAGCAGCTGGGCCAGCAGCCATGGAAAATGTAGACGCAATGAGAAAGACCAGGAAGAGGGAGTGTGGAGGTGTTATTTTGTTTTCTGAGGTTTTTAACCCCCCCCCCCCCCCTTGTGAGGGGTTATTTTCATGTGCTCAGAAGAATTTCTGACAGCTTGTGATTTTCTTAAAGGTTTTAACACATTGTTAAAGCCTAACGGCCCTCATCCCTCGAGGAATCTATAACGGTCGTTTCTGCTTATTTGGTTTCTTCAGTGGCTCTTTGTTTGCTGTTAATGCTGAGGCATTTGTCCAGGTGCTCCATTCATGGGCAAATTCACCTAACCAAGCCAAACCGAAACTAAACGCAGCACGCCGTCACGTTGGGCAACATCTAAAGTATATCATACCCAAGTGCCGTGCTCAGTATAACTGATGTAGTATGTCATAGTTAAGCTGCTGAGTGCTATAATTATCTAATGAAATTACATACTGCTGATCTGGCAGAGTGGTTGATTTAGATTTTGACACCTCACCTGACTCTCAGTCATATAATGACAGCCTTTCGCGCTAATGATTTGTGTAACATGTTTATTTACTACGGTCCTTTCACTTCAATGACATAATCGAGCACTACAGCAATACCACAACAATACGCACTCTAGGATTTATTCTGGAGAATGGAAAGACAAAATAAAAGTAGAATTTTTCATTTGTCAGTGCAAAACTAACCAAAATGATACTAGGTTGTTGTTAGTGCTATTTGGTTGGTTGGTTTGCTTACTAGCCCAAGTCTAAAGAGGTAGAAAATAAATACATAAATAAATAAAATCAATACTTATAACAACTTAGAATTAATAAATAAATAAGTAAATAAGTAAAGAAAGATAGAAAGAAAGAAAGCTAATAATTTATAATAAATAAATAAATAAATAAATAAATAAGTAAATAAGTAAAGAAAGATAGAAAGAAAGAAAGCTAATAATTTATAATAAATAAATAAATAAATAAATAAGTAAATAAGTAAAGAAAGATAGAAAGAAAGAAAGCTAATAATTTATAATAAATAAATAAATAAATAAATAAATAAAGGCAATGATTGATAAAAATACTGACAACAACTTGAAAAAGAAAGAAAACTAATCATTTTTAATAAACAAAATAAAATAAAAATAAAAATAACAACTTAGAGTTATTAAATAAATACTGATAACAACTTACAATAAATAAGTAAATAAGAAAAGAAAGCTAATGATTTACAATAAATAAATAAACAATGGTAGTAATTTATATTGAATGAAAAAACAAATAAATACTGATGACAACTTCAAATAAATAAATAAATAAAGATAATTTATAAAAAAAAACAAAAAAAACAACAATGGTAATTAAAGCTGCAAGCAGCGATGAAAGGGCCCTCGCACACGGGAGCACCGCCACCCTGTGGCCTCAGGAAAACAGTGAATAGTGGGCGACATGCATTTAAGCCGGTAAATATAGGAGAAATATGGCAAAGTCACTACAATGTGCCACATTTCCTGCTGCCAGCAGGTGGCGCTTGACTATAACTGAATATTGGCATGTAGCAGGACTATTATTAAACAAGTGAAGTTTGGGGCAGATCGGACATTGTATGCCCGAGTTACAACAACTTCCTGTTTCGTGGCGTTAATCGCATACGTTAGCACTTAGCCATGAGTTGTATGATTAAATGTGTTTCTAGCATGTTTGGTACTTCATGGCATATTTAAATGAGTTTCTGGGAGTGAATTACAGTGTAACGCATGCCATTTCCTGTTGCCAGCAGGTGGCGCTTTGACTATAATGAATATTGCCATGTAGATGTCTTCAGGCCAGGACTATTATCAAACATATGGGGCAGATCGGACATTGTATGCCTGAGTTACAACAGCTTCCTCTTTCATGGCGAAACATCAGATTTTGTCAGGCCGCGACGGACACGCCCTTCAGCGAAAACTGAAGATCTTCGCAATTTAACATCACCAAGACCTTAAGATTAGACTGACCAAATATGATGTTGTTCTGGTTGAATCTCAATGAGGAGTTAATCACATTGTAAAACATGCCATTTCCTGTTGCCAGTAGGTGGCGCTATGACTGTAACTGAATATTGTCATGTAGATGTCTTCAGGCCAGGACTCTAATAATACATGTGAAGTTTGGGGCAGATCGGACATTGCATGGCCGAGTTACAACAACTACATCTCACTTCCTGTTGGTTTTCAGATTTCATACCAGGAGACTTTTTTGTAGGTATTGGGCTGTTAAAACGTTGTAGGTGGCGCTATAGAGCAATTTTGCCATTCCTAATTCTGAAACCCATATGTAGATGTCCTTAGGCTAGGACTCTTATCAAACATGTGAAGTTTGGGGCAGATCGGACATTGTATGCCTGACTTACAACAGTTTACTGTGTCATGGCGAAACATCAAGACTTTGTCAGGCCGCCACGGACACGCCCTCCAGGGAAAACTCAAGATCTTCACAATTTAACGCCGCAAAGGCCTTTAGATTAGACTGTGCAAATATGATGTTGATCTGATTAAATCTCTAGGAGGAGTTCGTTAAAGTACAACATCTAGAAATGGCAAAATTTGCAACAATTTTGCAAAGAAAAATCTAAATATCTCACTTCCTGTTGGTTTTCAGATTTCGTACCAACAGACTTTTTTGTAGGTATTGGGCTGTTACATGTGTCTACCGAATTTCATACCTGTATGTGAAACGTAGCTGGAGGGGCACTTCGTTGAAATGTTGTAGGTGGCGGTATCGAGCCATTTTGCCACACCTAATTCTGAAACCCATATCAGGCGTACATTTTCACCACTTTTAACACGTGTGCAAAGTTTCATGAGTTTGAGCATGTTTAGGCCCTCAAAAATGCGATTCATTTGGGAGAAGAATAATAATAGGCTGAGCACCATCGGTGCTCGGGCCCTAATGATTGATAATAAACAAAAAATACTTTAAAAAACTTTAAAGAATGGTAATAATTTATAATAAAAAATAATATATCTGTATATATTTCTTTGAATGGTGTCCATTTGGTTTGCATGTGTAACTCAAGATTTATTTCAACATGACCAAACTGTCGAATTTCTCAGCGGTTAATGATTTTAAATCCTTATGAACGGTCAGCTTCTTGCGTAGGCATACGTTTAAAATAAGACGTTGGAAGAAAAGTAAACTTATGAAGAAGCCATTTAAATGTGAGGCCTGTTTATGATGGAGGTTACTGATGAGGTCACTCCAAATCCTGATTAAAGAAACTTCAGACTCGCCGTAGCTGCAGGTGCAGTAAGAGCAGTCTGGGATTCTGTGGCCAGTTAAAGAATGATTCAGTCAGATAAGAAACACTGTGTACTTCCTTGTGCTTTCTGCATTCTGAGCCATCACGCAAAATCCTAATGCAACCGGCCCACGGTGAGCCGAGATCACAAGGCTGCCGGCCTCCACTGGGCGGGTTATCAAAATGTTTGGCAGCGATGGCAATCAAAAACTAATCAACAAAGCTTGGAGGTCATCCAATAGAGCTCCTAAATCAGTCACTGCCAAATCAAAATGAAAGCAGCACTAAAACCACAGCTAATAAAACAGGTTTCTGAAGTCAATCAGAAACCAACTATAACATATTTCCACAGAGTATTTGGATTAGCCAGCCCAAATCTCATTTTTGTGAGGTGGTGATTTTGTATGAATTTGTACGATGTGATTTCTATGGAAACATTTGAAGGAAGCATGAAGGCCCACCCCTAAACCTTAGCCGTAAGCAAAACATTCGCACAAATTAGTGACCAATTCGCCAAAACATAAAATAGTTACGAATTTCCATGAGAGTGTGTAGGAATACATACTATATAGCAAATCTCAACTGCTTGATTGTTTGTAATGTTGCAATTAAGATACTATAAACATTAGCATCATGATTTTCTGTAAAGCTTCTTTGAAACAATGGGCTCTATTTTAACGATCTGAGCGCATGGTCTGAAGCGCATGGCGCAGGTGCACTTAGGGCGTGTCGGAATCCACTTTTGCTAGTTTAACGACGGAAAAAACAGTGAGTTTGGTCCAAAAGGGTTGTACCTAGTCTCTAAATGAGTGATGGGTGTGTTTTGGGTGTAAAGTGCAATAAACCAATCAGAGTCTCATCTCTCCGTCCCTTTAAAAGCAAGTTTGCGCTTGCACCATGGCGGATTCGTTATTTACATGGCGGAATTTGCGAGCAGAAAGACTGAACGCTTCTCCAGAGGAATCCTTTTATTTTTAATATTTAAAAATGTTTGTGTGCTGCTGCACATCCCTGTGTGTGTAATAAGTAGAGTGTATGTGCGTTTTGCACCCGCCTATAGGGGCATATTACTAACACGCCCTTTAAATAACACAAAAAAATACTGTTATTTTGTCGGTCAATGGTGCAGCTGTTCTCAGTTGCCTCAAAATAACAACACGCCAACAATGTGCCTGAACACACCTTATTTTTAGACCAGCACGGCCATGGGTGAAATGATGGGCGTGAGTGCATTTGCTATTTAAACAACGTGGCGCTGGATATGAAGATGATAACTGCGTCAGGCTGAAACTAGCAAAAAACACTTGCGTTGCACCTGGCGTCACATTGCGCTACTCTTATTACTTACTATTTCTGCAGTATAGTATGTACACTAATGCGCTATATACAGTGTATTTATTTACTTTGTGTGTGACAAATGAACCGGAAGCAATATCAATATTAAGCAATAACATTTTCAAGTATTTCTTTCTCAGACTTAAAGTGCAAGACATTTTTACACAGAAATAGATTGAAAATGCAAAATACTACATTTTCAAGATAAAAAAAAAAACTTGTCACTTGCAAAAAGAAAAAATGCAACGTGACAAGGTCATGTGACAATAGTGTAGCAAACTACGGTTTAAAATATGTATTTTGCATAATGTGTTGTTCCACCTGTTTAACCAAAGCGACTTACAAATGAGGAACAGTGCAAACAATTTAGTATTTCAACCAAGTACAAGTGTAAGTAAGCTAAAGAACAGTGCATCCAGAAAGTATTCACAGCGCTTCACTTTTTCCAAAAAAAGTAAATGTTACAGCCTTATTCCAAAATGAATTAAATTCATTATTATCCTCAAAATTCTACAAACAATACCATAGAATGACAACGTGGGAGAAGTTTGTTTGAAATCTTTGCAAATGTATAAAAAAAATAAATAAATAAAAATAAAATAAAAATCACATGTACACAAGTATTCACAGCCTTTGCTGATCATCCTTGAGATGTTTCTACAACTTGATTGGAGTCCATCTGTGGTAAATTCAGTTGATTAGACATGATTTGGAAAGACACACACCTGTCTATATAAGGTCCCACAGTTAACAGTGCATGTCTGAGCACAAACCAAGCCATGAAGCCCAAGGAATTGTCTGTAGACCTCCGAGACAGGATTGTATCGAGGCACATATCTGGGGATGGGTACAGAAAAAATTCTGCAGCATTGAAGGTCCCAATGAGCACAGTGGCCGCCATCATCTGTAAAATGGAATTAGATTGGAACCACCAGGACTCTTCCTAGAGCTGGCCGCCCAGCCAAACTAAGAGATTGGGGGAGAAGGGCCTTAGTCAGGGAGGTGACCAAGAACCTGATGGTCACTCTGACAGAGCTCCAGCATGAGAAACGAAATTCTCTGGTCTGATGAAACAAAGATTGAACTCTTTGGCCTGAATGGCAAGCGTCATGTCTGCAGGAAACCAGGCACCGCTCATCACCTGGCCAATACCATCCCTACAGTGAAGCATGGTGGTGGCAGCATCATGCTGTGGGGATGTTTTTCAGCGGCAGGAACTGGGAGACTAGTCAGGATCAAGAGAAAGATGAATGCAGCAAATGTACAGAGACGATGAAGTAGGGTAGAGTAGAGTGCTCTGGACCTCAGACTGGGGCAAAGGTTCATCTTCCAACAGGACAACTAAGCACACAGCCAAGATAACAAAGGAGTGGCTACAGGACAACTCTGTGAATGTCCTTGAATGGCCCAGCCAGAGCCCAGACTTGAACCCGATGGTTCCTGATGGAGCTTGAGAGGTCCTTCAAAGAAGAATGGGAGAAACTGCCCAAAAATAGGTGTGCCAAGCTTGTAGCATCATACTCAAAAAGACTTGAGGCTGTAATTGGTGCCAAAGGTGCTTTAACAAAGTATTGAGCAAAGGCTGTGAATACTTATTTAAATTTTTTTAAACATTATGGGGTATTGTTTGTAGAATTTTCAGGTAAATAATGAATTTAATCCATTTTGGAATAAGGCTGTAACATAAAGTGTGGGAAAAGTGAAGCGCTGTGAATACTTTCCGGATGCACTGTACACAAACTACAGCAGACGTGAAATGCAGAAGAGTATACCCTATGCTAGTATTGCCTTCCAAACGTAACCTGAGCATTTGCTGCTCCGTGTATTAAGGTTTAGCAGCTTATTTGTCTAGGAGTATGTGGTTCAAACTGCACATGAACTCCTTAACCTAGATTGCAGCGGAGCATTGGAGACGTGGGTTTGCCGCTGTTTGATCTCTATAGGAGGGATGCAGAGGGCTTCCTCTCTAATCTCTGTCTCTAAATGAAGGTCGGCACTTCAGACAAGAGATCCAAGCAGACATAAACCCTGCAGGAGGTGCGCTGGTGGCACGGCTGCAGACTCTCCTCTGTCTAGTGTCTCAGTGTACAGGTGTACACACACATCCTTCCAACTCACCACAATCAAACATGCATGTAAGACCCTAAGAAGACCCAGTATTTGTACTTCCTTAAAAGGGTTGAATGCTTAAAACTTAAATGCTTTTAATTCATCCTTCGCCCCCCTGGAAATTTGCTGAGGCCCACTGGTGGGTCCTAGTTGATTACCACTGGAATACAGCATTTCATTAATGGCACTGATTACTGATATCCACACCACTAGGTGTCAGTATAAAGGGCTGCTCCCACTAAGAACAATAACTATCTGCTTTTTCCATCAAGCCTACTGCGTTTTAGATTATGGGAGGCACTTCCGGTTTGGGGAAGTTCCACTCAAAAGACTGAAACAAATAATTTCAAATCATAAGGCTGTGCTACAAACAATCCTTATCCATCAGTTTGAATGCATAAGCTGCTAAATTTCCTTCATGTTCTCATGGTATATCAAGAATATCAATGGAAAGAGCCCTTTCAGTCACTGCATTCTTTCTCCTCCTGATTATTTTCTTTTTTCCTTTGTATTTCCCTGTAACCGTATGAACAAAAGACTGCACACTTGTGGTCTGCTCTCCTGATTTAATTTACGATAGATCCCATGAATAATTCACTGGAATGCACTAAGAATCTCTCGTTTTTCTCTCCAAATCCTCACGTCTTTCCAGGTTTGTTTTCACACGGATGGTTTAAAATGTAATTGTCTTCCCTTTTCACTTCTAATCCCAGTGTTTACTGAAATGTTTCTAAAGCAATATTTATTGTCTGTCAAAATTACGGAACTCACTTTTAAATATTATCACTCACTGTTCCAGGTAATAACCATTTTTGATTAAAGAGATAGTTCACCCAAAAATGAAAATTAGGCCATGATTTAATCACCCTCAAGTCATCCTAGGTGTATATGACATTCTTCTTTCAGACGAATAAATCGGAGTTATATTAAAAATGTCCTGACTCTTCCAAGCTGTATAATGGCAGTGACTGTTGGGTCATTTGTAAAGTCCATAAAAGTGCATTTATCCATCGTATAACTGCTGCACGTGGCTCCGGGGGGTTAATAAAAGGCCTTCTGAAGCGAAGTGGCGCATTTGTGTAAGAACAAAAAATCCATATTTAAAACTTTATAGACTAAAATAGCTAGCTTCCGGCAGTCAGTCTGAAAGAAGAATGTCATATACACCTAAAATGGCTTGAAGGCGAGTAAAGCATGGTCTAATTTTTATTTTTTGGTGAACTAACCCTTTAAGGCAACATGTAACATAATACAGACATATATTACAGTGGTATTTGAAGTCGGCATGAGACGGAAGTTGCGATTGGTCTTTTTTTCCCTATTGTGATGGCTTCTGAAATAAAAACAAATTGTAGGACGGGGCTTGATTTTGTCCTTCAGTAATTCATTGGATTGTTGGAAGTTGCTAACAAAATGGAGGCAGAAATGAGACAGACCGCGATAGCCCCGCCCTCGCATCATAGCACATGGCGGGAAGAGAAGTCGCTTCGAGGGGGAGTGAAGGTTAATGATTTCATGGCGACTTTAACGTCCGTAATATTGCTGTGGAAATAATCAAGCTTATTCATGGTCTGCTGTAGTAATTTGTAAATGCTTTTACACTTTTAAGTGTCCTTTTAATGTACGATGGTTGAAGGGTGAATAGAATAATGCCATCTGGTTGTACCAGATTTTTTTTTGAAAATGCTTATTGTGAACCTTCCGCTGATTATTTACAGTTTAACAGGAGTTACTCCAATAATTCGCGCAAAGCATCATGGGGCATAGGAAAAAGGTGGATATGGGGCTCTTTACAAAGACTGTGATGATGTATTTCCAGTTATCAACATTGCAAATCTGGTGAAGTTTTTTTCATATTTTTATTTAAATAACCCTATAGTCTCGAGTTTCTCATGGAGGAGCTTCGGAAGCATAAAAGGAGGAGCGACGACAATGAAGGATGAGAGAGGACCAGGCCTTGACTTTACGTTATGTTTATGTATGTGTGGTTCGCCGGTTCCTGCCTCCTTCTTCCCACAACAACTAACCTTATTACATTAGTGTTTCCGTCTCCTATCCCACTCAGAGCGGGTCGAATAGGAACGTTACATCAGTAAATGACAAAAATGTACTTTTTTTCCCCCTTTTGTTATTGGAGCAAATGGAAATACAAAAATTATATTTGCTGTCATCTCCTGTTCACCCATTCATAGAAGTTTACTTAACTATGACAACTTCCACTTCTGAGAACCACAGAAATGCAAAAAGGGACCAACACACGATAATGTTCTATTCATTATAAGAGCGTGCTCTGGTTATGCCACAAAAAAATAATTTACTTAGATCTTCCAAAGCCATTTTTACTAGATTTGTTAACTAGCCGTTTCAGTCTCTACTTCGAGTGCTAGCTAATCTACTCTAACAGCTATGTTGAAAACCATTTGCATGATTCTACGGTCAGATTAGCATCAATCTAGAAAAATATTTGACTGAAGAATACCGATTGGCCAATCAGAATCAAGTATTCCAGAGAGCTACAATAAATATACAAATTTATACTCGGACTGTACTTCTATATCATTTTTCAGTGCGTCAGGGCAGTTCATAACTACAAGAATGCCAGCAAACGCCAGAAATACCCAAATTGAAACAATGACTTCACAAGTACGTTTGTGCACACACACACACAGAAAGCATTGTGCTATACTTAAAAAGATTTGTGTATGTCCTGGTGTCTTTATTTATTTTGGTGTAGGTGTTGCGGGTGGGTGGATCGTCTGGGTCTGTTTGTGCTGTCTCTCTTTTTTGTTTGGTGTATTTAAAGAGACTCAACATTCCAAGTTTTTCTTTTCTCTCTCTCTCACTCTCTCTCTCTCTCTTAAAGGAGCTGTGCTGTGTTGCAGCAGTTCTGAAAATTAGGTGTGGGTTTTGGCATAGTTTTGAGCTGACTGTAGCATCACACGGCAATGCTGACGAACAGCACAACTCAGACAGGGTAGGTATGACTGAAACATGGCACTACAGTGTTCTGGAGTTTTTAAATTGTGTGTGTATGTGTGTGTAAGAGAGTTGTACTTCCTGTCTACATTTCTCCGGCCCACTTAGACAGTGAGGGAATCTGGGCGGACTGCTGGCCACATGACATTTCTGTGCTCTCGCAGAGTGATGTGTTCAGTCCTTCCCTCCCTCCCTCTGCTGCTCTTCAAAGCTTCGACATGTCATCTCCCACCACAAAAACAGAGGTGGGAAGACTCACTGGCGCTACCGCTGCCTCAGGGTGTCTGGCGCTAAAGCCGCCTGCAAATACAGCGGAGGAGGGGAAGAAATGTACCGTATGTATTAAACAAGCCTCGTAAAGTCAATGGCATCAAACTCTGTGTGAATTTGTGTATGCGTGTGAGCAATAGCTAGCTATCAGGTAGGTTTCTAGAAATCGGTACATTTAGGTGCCCCATGTATTTTTTAATTATTATTATTATTATTTGTGAGGACTATTACATACAGTATGCTAGATAATCTATTATCCAACACACAATTAACACAGCATGAAAATTAACTAGTTGTTAATAAGTAAAATGTCTGTATGAGACCCAAGTATAATATAATTTGGACCCTTTCTACATTATTCTGGGAAGATCAAAAGTCAAAAGTTTGGAATAATCAAGATGCCTCTTATGCTCACCAAAATACAGTAAATAAATAATATTGTGAAATGTTGTTACAATTAAAATGAGCTGTTTTCTATTTTAATATGTGGCAAAGCTGAATTGGCATCATTACTCCAGTCTTCAGTGTCACACAATCCTTCAGAAATCATTCTAATATGATGATTTTCTGCACAAGAAACATTTCTTATTATCATCAATGTTGGAAACAGTTTTTGCTGCTTCATATTTTTGTGAAAATTATGGTACACTTCCATTTATAAGCCATTTTAAGTTTTAAAGCAATCATAATTGACAGTTTTGGTTCGAATAAATGGTTCGTTTGAAGAATCCTGAAAAAAAGAAATCCTATAATCCTATATAATATTAAGCTACACAATTGTTTTCAACATTGATAATTAGATATTTTCATTAAGCAACAAATCAGCATATTAGAATGACTTCTGAAGGATTAAAAATGTGTTTTTTTTATTTAATTGTGTGCATTCAAACTAAACTATTCAACCCTGTTTAAAAATAAAATTATATTTAAGGTAGGCTACACTATGTAACTTTTGGCCCTCTAGCGGTTAAAAAACAAAACTGCATGCATTTTGCGAAAGAACATTGTTTTACTTGTGCTCCGGATGAATATGGTTATATAACCAGTTTAGATGGAAAGGATCTCAAGCTGACTAGCTGAAGACGTTACTGTAGCTATACCTATTAATAGACACAGTACTTAAATGACATATGGCAATTTATCTGTTCAATAAAATACCTTACTGACCTGCTGAGTAATAAAAACATCATCTCTGCATCGTTTTTACAACATTTCAAATCCCTTAGTTCTCATGATCTCTGAAAAGCCCAGCCAATGTTTATTGTCATTTTATTATGAGCTCTGTCGCTTTCTCTTTTTGCCACCAGTGATTCCCCGGAGGTTTGAGATTTAGTGGGCTCCATGTCCACTTTTCTCACTTGTTGTAACAACTAACCTATGACAAGACACGCACAGGCAAGTAATGCATGTACGCAATTTCCCGCTAAAACCATCCCGACAGGTCTAACATATAAACGTTATAATCAGTTTCTGCATGAAAGCTCTTAGGCCCTGTTTACACCTGGTATTAGGACGTGTTTTGGTCAATCGGATCACAAGTGGACGAAGCTAAAGCTAAAAAGGTGTAAACAGGGTCTAAAACGTTTTGAGCTTGTCCACTTTCGACCACTTCCAGAGGTAGTTGAAAACATTTCATTTTCGGATTGCTTTCATAGTGTAAACACTCATGTGGTCGAATGTACTTTCCGCCTGCTGACCTAACGCGAAAACATTATGGGAAGCCAGATGGGATTTAAACTTTGTCGGCTGTAGACCCAAGTTTGGTTTGAAAACGAAAAACGTACCAAAGCACAATGTTCTCTCACCATCCCTGATTTCTGAAAAACTCAGTGTTCGCCATGGTCTTCTTGCGGCTATCTCTAGGCATGTTCATATGTAAATTGCACAAGCTTATGTCCATTAGATCAAAAGATTTGAAAGAAAAGAAAAAAAAAAAACGCCCATAGATAAAATCAGGACAGATGTGGTTGAGTGTGGACAAAAAAAGATTAAAACACCAGGTGTAAATGACTATGTGTCTACCTCATCCACTTGTGATCCGATCGACCAAAACGCATCTTAATACCAATTGTAAACCACATTTTGGAAGGATTTCTAATCTATTGACTCTATTATTTATATGTTGTCAATTTAAAAAAAAAAAAAAAAAATTACAGTGTAATAGATTTTTTTTTTTTTATATTTAAAAAATATATATATTCATAATATTATATTATAATTGTGTATATTTGATGTTTATTTAAAGGCACAATATGTCATTTTCGCTGCTAGAGGTCACGTATTCAAAACAAAGGCGTAGCTTGATGACGCGTGGAATCATGGGAGTTGTTGTCTTCACCTCTACAGCTGGTGGAAAAGAATCCGACAGGACTCGGGCAGAAATCATATTCATGGATGAGCTAATGTATTAAAGATTTATTAATGTTACTGTATTATGAAGCAGGGTGGGGCTGAAAGCTGTTGGAGCGAATGCTAATGAGAGACGAGCACGACAAACAGCTCGAGAGAAGTGGAGCTTTTATTATGCTACAGTTGCCGCTTCCGCTTTTTCCGCTCATTTGATGTGGGGAACGCAGCGCTGTTTTATCATATTAGATACATTTGAGTGTGTTGAAAGTTGTTATAATGCTACTCTGTGCGTTCACTCGGCGGCTACTATGAGACACTTGTTGCACACTGCAGTAAGCTAGATCGATATATGCGCCTTTGGTGTTTCCATGGTTTCTACAAAATAAAACTGAAAACCGAGGGTAATGTGCGTATGATGTCATTGATAGGAGACGCATGGATACGGTCCGTGTCCTGGTTAAAATAGCTTATTTCTCTGGATTTAAACATTCTAGGAAACATTTAGGATGTTAAAAATATAACATTGTTCTAGTGGTTTTTAGATATTTGAATCCAAAAATCTTACATATTGTGCCTTTAATGTTTATTGCTAATTATATAAACACACAAATCAAGGTTAACACTATCCAACAGTTTTCAAAAATTGGGCAAGGTTGCAAATTACAAACATTTTCTAAAGGTTGCTTTTCACTGACCATTTGTTGCAAAAAAGTGAGAGAAAAAAATGACATTTACTGTATTCATGGAAACTGTAATTCATGAAAATGACATATAAAAGTTAAATGACAGCATATGAATCGGATGTTAATCTGTGACATACATCTAGGCTTATTATAATAGGCTAAATAGTCCATAGCAACACCCGCCTAGCAGCAAGACAAACACTGCAACAGTATAATGTTAACACTAGTTACTATTAAAGGGATAGTTCTCCCAAAAATGATAATTTTGTCATTACTTACCCTCAAGTTGTTCCTACTATAGAAGTCAATGGGTGTCGTTTCTGCTTACCAACATTCTTTAAAATATCTTCTTTTGTAGAACAACTTGAGGGTAAGTAATGACAAAATTTTCATTTTTGGGTGAACTATCCCTTTAATACTGAAGTCGGTAGCTAACTGTTGTCAACCACAAGTTACTACTTAAAAGGCTATCTAATTAGCTACTCCAACTTCTGTTGATGAAGTGTGCTTAATTCTATTGAATGTGCACTTTTAGTGTACCTCAAATCATATTGTAAAAAAAAAAAGTACATGCAGATAATATATTAAAGAAATAAAAGGCCACCTAAGTGTACTTCAATGACTGTGCTTCTTAACACACTTAAGTACACTTAAGTGCAAAAAGTGCACTTAGTAATAATGTCAAATTAAATGTAACTTATTTTGATGTGTTGACTAACATGCTAAAGCACATGTAAAGTAATTGATTATGATTTTAACCGTAGTGTGCAATTGATATTATATTTAAAGTTAATATATTTGAAATGTACTAAATGCAGGTTTATCATTACAAATATATTTCAATACATGACAAGTTTCAATAGAAATGACATTAAACATATACATGACATATACTTGAACATCTTCAAGTATAAATCAGTGACATACATCCAGGCTTACTGCTGCTGTGTGGCAGTAACAGTAGGAATGCATTAAAGCACACTAGATCTGATAATTACAGAGGAGGTCAAATAGACATGAGGGATATGTCAAATCATAATCTATTCTGACGTGACTGACACAATGCCACATTGTGAATTTATTGCCATTTTCCTCACAGACATTTGAAGATTCAGTTGTACAACACTCCCAGTCGACCTATTATGCGCTTGGCTTTTGCACCTCTGTGGTTCACCAAAGTTGCTAGCTATTGGCTGGAAGACAAAATAAGCAAATTTGACCATGCAAAGCAGAGCATTGTAGGGTGTTCTCTGAGCACACAAAATTGCACAAAAAAATTTAACTGCATTCATTATAAATGCATTGCAGTTGTAATTTCAAACTGCTGAAAGGAAAAATGTTAGGACATAACCATGATAACAAGCTTTCAGGTTTGGTTTCTGTGTGCAGCCATATGATCAGCTGTCGAACAGGCAAACACAATACACCACTAAGAGCGATCCTTACAAATTTAAGTCAGTGCCTGTTAAAAATGGTAAATAGTTGCTTGTGATGACCGTTATGTTGTTGGCAAAAGAGCTCACCCTTAATTACATAGTGTACAAGTGTGTATATCAGAGCATCTGCGTTATTGTTTATAGGGGACCCACATCAACACACAAGTCTGTGAGAAAATGTCATTGTGCCCATGACTGATGTTTGTTTGAATTGGCAACCGTTCACTGCACAAAATGCTGGTTGGCACCTAATAAAGTGGTAGGCATATAAATAAATACATTATGTGAAATAACCAAAATAGGTCAACATGCTGGGCTTAGGGTTAACATCAGTTTCTACACGTCTGTTTTAGGAGCAAATTGACAATAAACCAGACATTTTATATTACTATAAAATTATTACAATTCTTAATTATATATACAATTATTTAATTAAATATATTTTTAATAAGAACTATAAAATGTATAGTTATTATATTATACTAAGAACACAGTACAGCATATACTACACAAAAACATTTATTATCACTACAACAAAAATAGAAAAGTGTTTGCTTCTCTTGGATTTGCTTCATGTAAGTCAAATGTTTCTCACACTGTGTGTATTTTGGTGCTTTAATAAGTTGTGTTCTCATGTGACGACAAAAATCCAAATAAAAAAAAAATAAATGACCACTGTCTCAAAGGATCTGGAGTTTTGCTGGGCTTTTACTGGTGAAACGTGTGAGAGAAGAGATAAAAAATAGAAATAAAAACAAATGTTACTGCCTCAAAGTTCCCTATTGCTTTCTCGTAGGCCACATAATGTGCTATGGGTCACAAAATCAAAGAAAATAGACTTGAGGAACATGAGAATCAGGCCTTTGGGATCAAATATGCAATAGAACACGCTGTCTCTCTGTCAATTTATAGCTCTGTGCAAGTCTGGATGCTACGCCCGCTATTGTGACTTACTAAGACTTTATTTCAGGAGTCTGTCTGCACCATGTTAGCAACCCAGAATGTTATATAACAGTGCTGAGAGGATTTTGCCACTATTATCTGACATAACATTATGTAGTTTGTTTTATCCATGGGGGTGAAACACAAAAAGCAGTTTTTGGTATGGAATTATTACATAAACGTGAGAAACAGCTTGAATTGGTGGTTTAAAAACAAAAAGATCCAATGAATCTTAGGAAAAGAAGTATATTTGTGTTTGTGTGAAAGGCCTGAGAATGTGAGAGGATAAAGACATGCTGACATTATGGAGTCAGTAAAATCTCAAACAACTATGACTACCACACATAAACCACACACACGTGCATACAGGGACACTGTACTTTATAAAACTGAGCAGTCAAAATGCCATTGTCTACTCATTTTCTTATGAAAGCATTGTTGTATATTTCTACACGTCCTTTAACAGTTATAGGTATGGAGATAGTCCAAACATGAACGTCCAATATATCAACATTTTGGATTGGTGCCACTGTTGTCACAGACTGCTTGACTGGGAATTACAACAGCATTCATACTTTAGCCGCAGGTAATCACACTTTTATGCAAGATAATGATTGGTTATTACTTGGAAACTGCAGATATAAGTGGAAATGGTAAAAGCGAGATTAAAGTCAAGTTAATGTTGGCAAACAGAGCATGGCTTGCCAAGAAAAAAAGAAGTGAAAAGGGATCTGTCAGGATATTTTTTATGTTTCATAAATGAAACAAGACTGCCCTCTAATGACAGAATAAGAATGTGTCACATCAGAGCAGCTCCAGTTTTAAAGGGCAAATTTGTAGGCATGTTTGAGAGGCAACTATGTTTTCAGAGTTTTCATTTTAGTTTCTAGGATGATTTCATGATTCATGCAAGGGAGATTTGCATATAGCTAAGGGTTTCAGAATGGAGGGGTTAATTTGCATGTGGTGGCCTGAAATGCACTGCCATTTGAAAGTCTCCTGCAGTTATATTTTGATTAGTTTAATCTAGTGGTCCAAAATCGGCGTTGTTTTACACTTTACGGATCAAGTGGTACAAAAGTATAAAAACCAAATGTACCAAAGGTTTATCATACAAAAATCAAACACTGAATGCACTGATAAAAATTATTCTGTGTTGAAGTAAATAATAAAGAGAAAACAAATGTAATTTCTACATGAAAAAGTTAGTTAAGTACATTCTATATTAGTACTCAATTCAATCAAGTAGAAATTAAAGTGTAAATATCAAATGTTATCAAATTAATTAAAACTACTCAACTTTTCCATCATGCACTGGGGTTTGAAAAATTAATGAGATCGATTTTTCGAGCTGTATTTTGTAGTTTTATCTTTATCTGCAATTTTGTGACATTTGGAGTTCGTTTTCTACTCAAAATGACACATTCAATACACTCAAATATACTATACTATATATTTACCATACTATATACTATACACTATACTCAAAAAACGATCCATTGAATGTTACCGTCACTGTCTATTGTGTGCAAAGTATTGAGGTCTCTGTGATCAGGTGCTGCGTACTACTATTACGTAGATATGGTGTCTGCACAATATCTATTGTGTTATTTACTTAGATGTTTCTAAGTAAAGCATACACTTTGAAAGCGTGGTTTAATTCAGTGTTATATTGTTTGTGTAAAAAGCATTTAAAAGAAAACTTAGTAGAAATTACTCAACCTTTTACTGGCCAAGTTAAAATGACGTATTATCTTGGTTAATTTTGCCAAGTTAACTTAATTCCATATGTGAAATTTACTTTAAAAATATGCATGCAAAAACTTGAAGAAAAATTAAGTAAATTGTACTTTCAGTCTGTAACTAATGTAACAAAATGCAAAATTATTAGCACTGATTTAGGAAAACTGTCATTAAACAACAGCAGGGGTGTGATTTACCTGCGGAAAACATGGGACTGGGGCAAATATTATTGTAATTGTTTTAGTAATAAAGCTTTGGAGTCAAAAACATTTTCTCTTTGCTTTTCAAAGTCCATAGGAATATGCTGTATATTTAGAAAATGTGGATTTCTAGTTCATTGGTTAGCTTTGAACTGCCAACCATGTGATCTGGTGTAAATAAAAAATTCAATTGGGCCTAGTACTCAACCTAGTGGATTCCAGTAGCAATTTCTTTAAAATGCCGAAATCCAACATTTCTATCAGATTTAATATAATCCAAGTGTGACATAATCCAAGAACATGCAGATCCAAAGATGTCCATTAGTAGTTTGTGTTTGACTGTTAAATTCTGTTGCTATTATTGAAGCACAAGTCAAGACAATGATGAATTGCGTGACTAAAACCAAATGTCATCTCTGAAGAGATACTGGCCTCACCCTGGTAGGATCACACCTGATATAAAAGGTATTGGTTGAAGCGGCTCAGACCGTTCAGCCTGGTTATGTGATGACTCCATGGGAGGAGACCTCAAGAATCTTGGAAGGTCAAGGACCAAATAAACTTGTCAGACAGGAATTGTCCTCAAGCAAGGGTTTACAATCCTGCCTTCGTACACAACAGCTGCATCTGAGTGGTGTCTAATTTCCATGAAAGGCCCAACAAATCTAGTGAACAATACCATCTGGTCAATTCAAACAAATAAAAGCGAAACAACCTCCACATAACACACCCAAGCTGAAGTACTCGTCATTCTAACAGCAAAACAAAAAAGCGATTTACCAACCAGTTTAGCAGATCTAATGGCATGTTTGTTTATCATGTCTGTTCTAAATATATTGTGTTTGTTTACATTACATGTGTTTTTTGTTAAATCTACAGTATTTTTTCACAGACTAAACTGTAGAAAATGTTTATCAAAGGTTTCAAGTGGGTTACAAGAGCTGGATATTGACGCTAATATTAAATCAGAAAAAAATCTATTAAATTAATATGATTGAAATTCATTAAAAATGACAAATTAAAATTAATTTGCGATTAGTAGCACTGTGTGAATTGTGTCGGCCCCCTTTGACAGTGATGATACTTCAACCTAATAACTGTGGGATTAAAAACAGTGTTTATATGGATTGACTTGGCTTTAGGGGATATAAATAGGGATGCACGATATTATCGGTACGACATCGGAATCGGCCGATAAACGCTTAAAAACTAAAAATCGGTATCGGGCGACATGAACAAATTATGTCGATATGCCTTGCCGATATGATAACGTGTTGATATGCGCCTGCAATAACTTGCGTGTGCAAGGACTGCTATAGCGATAAGATCACGTCAGCAGTGTAGTCATTCTTGAAGTGAACTTGTATGTCAACAAGCAAAAACCATTGCATGTATGGTGATTTATATTGACAATTTTTAAATGCTGCCTTGTGAATGCGGGTACAGCGACTCCCCACTCTCTAGCGCGTGCAGCAGCCTCCGCAGCAGCCTCCGCAGCAGCAGAAGCCTCCTCCAGGTCCTAGTGCCCGCCGGTAGAATGTTATATATATTTAGTGGGGGCTCTGTTGTTATAGTAATAAAACGAAAAGTAGAAAACACAAATAACTTGAAGTTATTTCATTTTCTGAATAAATAAAGCAGTAATGATGTCAAATCACAAGCATGACACTTGTAAATTAAATACTTTTATATACAATTTATTAATCTGTAATACAATTTTATGAAATGGATGATGAAAAATAATGTCATGCCACCCCCACTTCATGTGCACAAATGTTAAATCCAAAAATAAAATATTTAGGTTACAACTGCATCTATCAGGGGAGGAAAAATTACTTTATTATTGTTTTTCCTTTCAATATACTCTTATTATAAAAATAACTTTATTAACATTTATTTATCTTTAACAAGTATCCTTTTGGTATGGAGACCTCAGAAATCTGAAACCAGAATGAAGAAGAAAAAGTTTTTGCTCAAAAGGGAAAAAATAAATGTATATCGGTATCGGCATCGGCCAAAATGAGTTAAAAAATATCAGCATATCAGCAAAAATCCAATATCGTGCATCCCTAGATGTAAGTGATTATCTTTTTAAAGCCTGTCAAATTTTAAAAAGATCTGCCATATATATTTATGTGCTGCTTACACTTTAATAGCTAATAAAACAACAAATAACATCAAGATCTGTGATCGCAGATTTAATTTGCTACAATTACAACAGTAATAAGGCTTGCAATTAAAAAGGACATTAAATGGAGTCTGTAGGATTCAATGATTGTTCTCACACACATACACAAACTGGCATTTAGCCAATCTGACAGTGAATCTGTCATCACAGGATTAGAGCACAATGATTTAACACAGAGTGCTCTAACAAGAAAGGAGACGTTTGGAGAGCCGAGGGCCTGCCCGCAGAGTCGCTGTCTTTATTCTGCATAGACACAGTCTGTAAACATGTCCAACACGTCCATCCTCTTTGTTTTTTTTGTTTTTTAATATGCCATCGCATCACGTCTATCCTGTGTATCATATTTGATACTTCAGGCTTTTAAGGCACATATACTATGACATAGGAGAATATATGGAGCTCATACTTGAAGAGAAAAAAACCTCAGTTTTATTCAGAGGCCCAAACTGAGCAAAAAATATGAAAACTGGTGTATTTGCTAATATTTATACGACCAAAAAGAAAGATGAAATTCTGATATCTTGTGATCTTGATGATATCTAACTGTATAGCAGACTACTTTCATAAAATGCACACTGTATCTCCCAAAAATGTCTTATATGTAAATGCTTAGTTTTATGATCCAAGCTGTCTAGTTTTAATTGAGGAGGCAAATCATATAATACAATGGAGATGAACAAATAAACATTCCTCAAAAGCCTGTTGCATCATATTGGATACTCACATTTTAACATTATTCTTCTAAAAAACAATGCATAATCAATTAAACCCAAGTGGCTTCAGTCCAGTAAGTATTCATCTTGAAATATTACTAGCAATATAATATTTACTCTTACGTTTACTTTATAATAGGGCTGGACCAGAATATTTGAATATTCGTTCGATGAGTTGGTATTCGATTTTCAATTTTGGGATTCGAATAATCGTTGTTGTTTTTTTCGCGCACAACTGTCATCCACCTTGAAACGGTTCTCATTTGCGCTTGCAGATGTTTACAATATAAAATCTGGCGAAATACAATAATATCTTTTTGAATAGGATGGACATTATCGTTTTTAATAGGATGGACACCAACCTCGTTATACTTAATAAATATATTTCCCTGCAATAAGTGTTCCCTGCAACTGGAGTAGGGGTGAGCGGGGCACAACACGCGGGGTTAGTTGTAACACACATGGTTTAACACTTTCCACACATGCCAGCATGACGAAACTTAGTGTATTTACTAGTTGCCATATCAACACTAAATAGAGGAAAAAAAATTTAATCTTAGGAAGATATCACTGAACATTTATTTAACCATAGCAAAAGTAAATTTCTTAAGTTTATTTTTCATCTCTGTTTTTTGTGTTTATTTAAAAATAGACAAATCTGATATTATTTTAATCTTATATCTGTTATTTAAGAGTTGAGATAGTTCTTTAATGCTGATCTAACAGCAGAAGACATGAGCCGGGTTTAAATCCCAGTTGTGCAGGTGGGGCATGTTGTCTCAATGCGTTACAATGAGCCCCTATTAGAACTATGCTATTATATTCTATACTTTTATGAATTCTATTGAGAAACCATGAGAAAAAGGTGAATAATGACTGAGAGTCACTGTTCAGAAATGTTTAATTATTTAAACACTTTATTGTGTTTTGAACTATACTGTATTTAGCGATGTGTTTGTTGTCAAACTCAAAAATTTGTATATTTTTATTTGATTAAATTAAATTTTTTATAAAAAAAAAAACTGAATAATTGTATTTTATTGACAAAATATTTTAGTTTGTATTGGATATTTTTTTGATTATATCAGGTAACATTTTAAGCTGTCATTTGGTAATGTTACAATGTACCCCGCCTATGGGGCATGTTGTCACTTTTCACTTCCATTCTTTCGGGGTAAATCAAGAAAAAAGTATACACTGTATTATTACTGAAACAAAACCACATAATTGTACTAGACATGTGGGAAATTAATGTGGGAAAAAAAAAATACTCTGAACCCAAGTGGATTTACACAAACTGATAAAGTCAAAAAGCGTTAGGTTGTGCCTCGCTCTCCCCTATATTCTCTGTCTAGAGCGCACAACTGCATGAGCTTATATGGAAGAAGCCATGCCTGAGCTTGCATTTTGGGTTAAGCTGCGTTGGTTTGACATTGTCAAGTCAAGTCACCTTTATTTATATAGCGCTTTTTACAATGGCGATTGTTTCAAAGCAGCTTCACAGTGTTAACAGGAAAATAATGCAGCAGAATTTGATTCGGCTGTACAGCCGCTCTGGTGAAATGGTAATGTCATCCAGCTCTTTTTAATTATCATACAGTGTCAATGCGGGCAGATCAGTAATATAGTTGAAAATGTAGTCCCCCCAACTGTGCAAGCCAAAAGCCAAAGGCGACAGATTGTGGAAAATAGAGTAATAGAATCAAAATGTATTAGCCTTTTTACCCGTTAGGGATGTGACGGTGAGAAAATTTTCCCTCACCGTCACATTACAGTGCTTGTGCACTGTGCAGCCGTGAACGAATGACAGTGCGGCCGTGCGCATTTGACTTTCGGTTTGCCAATTCGAGGGTGGGTTGCTTGAATGGTGGGTTCATTAGCCTATTATTCTTAATGAAAAACAACAACAAAACAGTACAATGACAAACTCCCTTAAATAGGCGCATTTACATTTCGCGTTTAAACCAAATCTTCCGCGATCATCTTGTCATTTGTCTCCTCCCTCTCGTGATGAATGAAATCTATCTCCTCCTGCTGCTGATGTGCTGCGACTCTCGTTCGGCTCACGCTGCACGTTCAGTTTTTAATTGTAGTTAATCTGTTCTCTAACTAAACAAAAATTTTTACTACTATAAAATATCAAAACGACGGCGGGGGCGGTGGGCAAGTGATGTAACCGGTGAACACCGGCAACACCGACTATCGCAGCAAGCCTAATATTACCCGTTATTATCAATCTAAATTAATCTACTGCGAAATATAGGAGCTTGTTACTGGGTAACAGACCTGTGTGTTTTGTATCCATAGTGCAGTGTCCGTTCTCGAAGCACATGTGAGGTGCACCGCTTCTCGAGATTCCTGCCTTTATTAGAGAGAAGAATATGTTCAGCCCCCTCCCTCCGAAGCTTCGAATATTCAGTGTTAATTACTACAGAAGCTTCGAAGCTCAAAAAATGGTATTCTGACCAGCCCTACTTTATAAAAGGCAGTATTTTAAGATCTTACAGCAAAAAGACATGTGAACCACTAACTGGAAGGTGGACATTTTTACAATTATACTAAAAGGCCTTTTACTTGCTACAAAAGTATAAACCATCAGTCAGATAGTAAAATTAGAAGTCTGTAACAAATATGATAAAATAGGCTTTATCTTTTTCATTTGTGATTTTACTTTCCTATGGGATTGTTTAGCTGAGCAACCCTCTACGCACACCTTGGCAATAGAATCGCCATTGGCTATTCATTTTTTTGTTTACTCACCAGACTGATATAACTGAACTTATGACTGGTGGTGGTGCTTAAGATATTGTTGGTCATTCAGTGTTTCTGTAAAAAATAGATAATAGTAATAGATAATAGTAATTATTATTAAAAGATAGTAATAGAGATACTAATACTACTAACTCTACTACTAATAACCATATACAATGCACTAAGGATTGATGAGCTGCTGGGTTCATGAATATTAAATCACGTTGTCTGCGTTCACTCAAACTGATTTGCTAAAATCAAAACAGGGACAGTAATAGATGAGTGCCAGCCAATGGGATTGCCGTTTCTGCATTAGCGTAGCCAGCAGCCATATCACCCTGTAGCCCAAGACTGGTTTCCCACTGAAGCGAAGCAGGGCTGAGCCTGGTCAGTACCTGGATGGGAGACCTCCTGGGAAAACTAGGTTGCTGCTGGTAGAGGTGTTAGTGAGGCCAGCAGGGGGCGCTCACCCTGTGGTCTGTGTGGGTCCTAACACCCCAGTATAGTGATGGGGACACTATACTGTAACAAGCACTGTCCTTCGGATGAGACGTTAAACCGAGGTCCTGACTCTCTGTGGTCATTAAAAATCCCAGGATGTCCTTCGATAAAGAGTAGAGATGCACCGATTGCAATTTTCTTGGCTGATTGCGATTTCCGATTTTTTGTTAGTATGATCTGCCGATACCGATTTTTGCCGATTCTGATTTTCTTTCTAAGAACTATAATTGACAACATATATAAACAAAAATCTATATTTCTTCAACGCAGTGTTTTTTTTATGAAAATAAAACTTAAGTAAAAAGTCAGTAATAAAATATAAACAGCTCAAATAAATGCAATAGAATAAAGAGAGCTATGAAACTAAGTTTTTCAGGTTAACTGGGTTTCTATTCTATTCAGTTTTATTTTAGATTGGTTACCTTAATTTCTGTAGTCTTTATTGTAAATATTAATACAGATCAATTCTTACCATTAAAGTTATAAAACGTATTCAGTCAAGAGCAGAAAGTGATTTTTTTTTGTCTTTTGTTCTTTGATTAACATGACAGACAGCAGCAGGAATATTGGACTGCTGTCCTTTAAGAGTTTATAAACTGTGCTCAGCGGAACAGCGGTTACACACAACATGGGTTCACTTTCTTAGCTATTTAACGATTCAAAACTGACTGTTTATCTGAATACTCACCAAGATTGCCTCTGCCACTGGTTTTGACATACTTTTGTATGTATTTTACAGTTTAAGCGCAGTAAGTCACTCATTTTGGTACTTGTGACTCTGTTTGACTTCTGTCTCTGTTTGAGACTGAGCGTGGCTTGTTCGCTTCACTTATATAGATCAGGGGTGCGCGTGCTTTTGGTGTGAGCACGAAACCGGCGGGAATGACTAAAATTATGCGCAATACAAGCACTATTTAACCGGAGCGAATGAGACGAGTGAGAGAGAGGAGGCGCCCACGCGGATGTGTGTCACTTCACCGTGACAGAGGAGAGCGAGAACGCGCAGCTGACGTTATTGCCTGTGCCGCTGGCAACAAAACGGATCGGCTCGGAATCGGTAAGTAGTGACACTGATCGGCCGATCACCGATCCGGGCCAATCATGAGGGAAATCGGCCGATTCCGATCCCTGGCCGATCGATCGGTGCATCTCTAATAAAGAGTAGGGGTGTAACCCTGGCATCATGGCCAAATCTGCCCATTGGCCCCTGTCCATCATGGCCGCCTAATCATCCCCATATATATATATATATATATATATATATATGATTGGCTTCATCATTTGGTCTCCTCTCCACCAATCAGCTGGTGTGTGGTGGCCGTTCTGTCACGTGGTGGGCATTCTGACGCAATATGGCTGCCGTCGCATCATCCAGGTGGATGCTACACATTGGTGGTGGTTGAGGAGATTTCCCCCTTCCATGTAAAGCGCTTTGAGTGCCTAGAAAAGCGCTATATAAATGTAACAAATTATTATTAATTATTCTTAGTTCCGCTCACTACCTGAGAAATCGCATATCTTCTGCTTGTTCTTAAAAGCTGAATAATTCCAAATGAACTCCGTTATTTTGACAGGAAAATGCAACAAAGGATATGGTTTACATGTAGCACGTCGAATCTGCTTGGTATGCAAGTCTCTCTCTCGCTCGTTGCGCGTGAGAGAAACACAGCGCTTTCAGCAATGCGCCGGCGAGTCGTGCGCCTACACACTAGAGTTTAAAGTATGTCAAACACAGGTGCACTCGCATCCATTGAGCTGAATTGAAACAGTACAGATCGCCTGACGGAGAGCAAAACTCTTAAACGCTCAGTCAACGTTCAGCAACTGAAAATATATCTTTGCTAAACTTATACTTAGCCTCTAACACTGAAGAGTAAAATCTAAGATTTTATTAGCCAATGACTAATGATAGACATTATTTAGTTACCCAGAGTGAAGATTTACTCGCATTGTAGAGGGTTGCTGGGTGTAGCTAAACGTCATATTTCAAAGAAATTCTAATTACGTTTGCAAGTCGACACTCAAATGATTGAGTTAATAGAAGATATTCTGATCAAACTGTGCTGGTACATTCTTTAAAGCTTTTGATAGCTTTCAATCTTACATAGAAATTGAACATGGCTCATTTTAAAGGTCGATAAAAACCTGTTCCAGCACACACTGTTCCACTCCTATCAATGCGAATCTGGACCTGCACTGCACTCAGATTCAACTGTCTGATTTGAAGAAAAAAAAATACTTGGAAATTACAGGACAAGTTGAACTACAGCTACAAAGGCAAGGAATGTCTCCTCACATCTATTTAAAAGCAAGAATATCAGCAATCAGATGATGCACAAAAGAAGTTGAAAAACCTCCAGGAAATGTCATGGGGTCAAAGTAGATGCAATCAAGACATATAGATTAACAGTCACGATTTCCCACCAAGAGCACGACACTCCTCAGGAGAGCAGAAAAGCTGACCTCACAGCCTGTATAAGGATTACTAATTTGCTTTAACAGTGTTATAGGCCTACAATTATAAATGTTAATGCACTCAAAAATTATTTTAAATTCAAGATTTATATATTTGAATTGCATATAAAGTATCCAGACGTCGAGATGGTTGTTAAAAGTATATCGCTGCAAAGGTATTTTTAACTTCTTTTTACTTCTAAGCAAAGTTATGCGTGCATGAGTGCGAGCACGAGCAATAAGTTGCTGGCTGCAGTTCATTTATCGACTAATAACAAGTGTTTCTTAATTCTTCAAATAGCCTCTTTAATATGATGCCAGTAATACATGCATGAAAACGTTCACATTTCTACACTCCAAAATACCATGTTATTTATTAATTTAATTATTTATTCAAATTGCTTAGAACCTCCATAAATCTTTGTGAAATCGATTAAAATTATTCAGTTAAAAAGTATGAACATGGTTGAAATATGGATAGCTGTGGAACAAGCAATATGCAATTAGTTTAAATGTATGAGACTGAAATCAACAGGATTTACTGATGATAAACAGATAAACCTGGTTATTGTGTATTTAAAACACATTCAGTTTATTAGTACTATTACAGAAATCTTACCCGTTTCATTATGACTGACAAATATGCATCACATTAAGTTGTTTATTATGTTTATGTTAAAACATGCAATGGACGGAAATTTCAATGAGGATCAAATACATTCATCTTAAAATTTTGGAGATTTTTTGAGTGTGCATGTCATGCTGATCAACTATCAATGGTTCCATATTCCATCCTATAACTCTGCCTGATATGGCAAACAGTTGAGTATAACATGGTAATATGGTGTCAGCATTGTCGGACCCCATTGAATGAAGCAGTTTTCATATGCAAATGAAGAGCCTCTGATTCTTTTTGATTCAGCACTCAATGTTAGACCTCTGTGGGCTTGGAAGCGCATGAGTGGCGTTCAGGTGAAATTATCGAAAATTGGTTTCTTGCTTTGTTAAGCACCTGTGGTGAGATCAAAGAGCACAAATCCGGTGTGTCATCTAGGTTTCAATGAGGTGTTTTTGCGATGTCTGATATGTTAGTCATTTGGAATTTAAAAAACAACTTTTAAATATAATTGTCAGAAGAACACAAACAATGCATCAATCTTTTGAAGTACTTAATAAGTGAATTTTAATTGCTTCAAAGAGACAATTAATGCGTTTTGGGAAGATTCTCAGACGTTGACGTAATTTAATCCTCCTTTTAATTTTGATACCAGTATATATTTATTGCAGAGACGTATAAGAAAAGGTTCTATATAGAACCTTAAATGGTTCTTTGAGGTGCTTCATATATAGAACCTTTAAGAAGTTCCCATCATGGGATCATTTTATGGATTTAGTTAATTAATTTTGTTTTAATTTAATTTTATGAATTAAGCAGCTCAAAAACATACTTTATCACCAGAAAAAGAACATGACAGTTAAACATGACAGTATTATGCCATCATTTAATATGTTTATTCTTATATAGAACTTTTTTGGCATAAAAGGGTTCTTTAAAATTGATTCAAGAACCCTAGAAAAAATTATTCAGTTAAAACCTCTTTTTTAAGAGTGCCATAAAAGTGACCATTTCATTCACACAGCAAAAAAATATTTTTTTCTTGTTTTACAGTACACATCTCTCAACATTTATTAAATCAAAGTACATTCACTCAAGAAGCTAAACGAAAAATGTGTTTCCCTGAAAAATGTTTTAAAAAAAATAAAAACATTCTGCCAAATGGGGTAACACTTAAAAATATCTTACGTCATTTTGCTTAATTTGAGAAAGCGGAGATATTTTTTTACTAAAAATGGTTTTTTTTTTGCAGTGCATCTGCATCATTTCATAATTCCGTAGTGATTTCTGTTTATTTGTTCAGGCGATTCTTTTTAACAAGAACAGAACAATCCTGTGCCTCTATCTTGTACACCCGAATCCAACCATCATCAGGTCACAGTGTTGATATTAAAAGCCTTTTTTAGAGAAGAAACCCTCATATTTCAACCCTCAGCATGAATCTATGATCTAAAAAGGTCTTGTTCTATAGTGGTCAGCAAGCAAAAAGTGAGTTTCATCACAGACACTGACCAAAAGATATTATTCCACACACTGTAAAAAACATAAAACATATGTTTTTACATTGCATTCACTCATCAAAATACATTAAGCCATTTTCAAGTTTTTTTTAATGTTATACAAGATTCAACAAATGTAAGTAATTTTAATGTAATTTAAGTTGAAATGACTTAATGTAATTTGTTTTACAGTGCATGCACATAAACCTGAATCATTTAAACAAAGCCAAATGATGATGCATAGGACTGACACTTTAAACCATCTGAATCACTTTTCAACCGAATTCTTCATTTAAATCACTTTTCAACAGATCATACACCACTAAGTGGTATAACAAGTTACAGTAAGCAGTAGTTCCTCAAACAATTCCTTACAATACTGATTTTGCAAACCCAGGCTCATTTGGAAGCAATGGGCTTTTGTTTACAGGGATCTTATACGTGAAAAGAACTTACTGAATGATTAAGTACTTAATGATTTAGTCAATACTACTTGCGCAACTGAAGGGATTGTTTGCCAAACCCTGTTACAGTATCATAGACACCGTAGTCAATTTGTTTAGCTCAGAAAACAAAGACAAAATGTCAGAAATGCAATTACAGTAAAATCCTCTCTATACTAGTTATATATGTTGTACAAGCAAAGAAAAAGGAGGCCAAATAATGTCTAATGACATTTTAAACATATGACCGTACACATAAACGTATAAGTATGATCTGTGTGTTTATCCCATAGTGTACTAGCAGGCCAGTCGCAAGGGGGGTGCGAGGCCCTGTGCAAACGTGATGTGCGAGGCCTGGGGGGTATATTATCGGGGGTATACTGTTGCTATAGTGACGAACAATTTGTTGTTTATGTGGATATTTAAAGGAACACGCCGACTTTTTGGGACTTTAGCTTATTCACCGTATCCCCCAGAGTTAGATAAGTCCATACATACCATTTTTATCTCCGTGCGTACCATAACTCTGTCTGACGCACCCACCGCTAGCCTAGCTTAGCACAAAGACTGGAGGTAAATGGCTTAACCCTAACTTAGTGTATTTACTAGTTGCCACATCAACAGCATTTAGTGAAAATAATTGCGCCAAAATTAAAACATTTTTGGAAGAGATCACTGAACATTTATTTAACCATAGCAAAAGTACATTTCTTACGTTTATTTTTCATCTCCGTTTTTTGTGTTTATTTAAAATAAGACATATCTGATATTATTTTAATCTGTTATTTAAGAGTTGAGATAGTTCTTTAATGCTGATCTAACAGCAGGAGACATGAGCTGGGTTTAAATCCCAGTTGCGCACTGCGTTACAATGAGCCCCTATTAGAACTATGCTATTATATTCTATACTTTTATGAATTATATTGAGAAACCATGAGAAAAAGGTGAATAATGACAGAGTCACTGTTCAGAAATGCTTAATTATTATTATGTTTTTAACTATGCTGTGTAGCTGTGTTTAGCGATGTGTTTGTTGTCAAACTCAAAACAAATATTTTTACTGTTTATTTTATTTTAAAAAGTTAATAATTGTATTTTATTGACAAAATATTTTAGTTTGTCTTGGATTTTTTTTTATTATATCAGGTAACATTTTAAGCTGTCATTGGTCATGTTACAATGTACCCCACATATTGGGGCATGTTGTCACATTTCACTTCCATTCTTTCGGGGTAAATAAAGAAAAAAGTATACACTGTATTATTACTGAAACAAAACCACATAATTGTACTAGACATGTGGGAAATTAATGTGGGAAAAAATAAATACTCTGAACCCAAGTGGAGTTACACAAACTGAGACAGTCAAAAAGCGTTAGGTTGTGCCCCGCTCTCCCCTACATAACACACACAGTTTCTGCCAGTCTCATGTTAATCTTGAGTACCTATAGAGTAGTATTGCATCCTTCATATCTCTGAAGAGTCTTTAGTTTTATCAGATTTATAAAAGACAGATATGCTGTACCGTTTCTTTCCGATAACAGCCGAACTCGTGGAGGTGTGCAGTGAGTGGAGCTAAAGAGTCATGAGCGCGCGCACGCACGCACACACACACACACACACACACACACACACACACACACACAATACATCATGGCATTATCCCTGGATAACTTTTGATTCACTATACATTTGTGTTGTTCACATTATATGCACTTATGCGCCGATTGCCAACAAAACACAGGCATTTGATGCTGTTTCACTCACCACCTGCGGTTTCGACTCATGACCGGGAACAAATAAACACACTTGCAGAACTCCGTTGCTGCTCCGGAAAAAAAAAAACTGTATGCACCTTTTCCTTAACGCTGGGTTATTTTGGAAGCTGAACAAGGTTATCTTTCCCTCACAACCAAAAACACACTGTTGACATTGTTGACTTCGTGGTCTAAAAACAAAAAGAGAGTCCTGAAGCTCGCGTTGATGGTTGCACTCTTGCTCTGGTTGATGTGCACGCGTGCTCATCCAGGAGAAGTGCCCATACAAGCAAATCGCAAGCAATTCCGATTCCAATTTTTTTTAGTCATTTTCGCAGATTCGTGTGAACAGGGATCATTTTGACAACGGTATGGTCTGTTTTTAGTACATCATTGTTGTGTAAACATACCCTTAGTTTGTTTCCTTTGTTCTAGTTCCCTAGAGAAGAAAACACCTGTGTATCCTCGCTCATGACTCCTCAGGAAGCTTCCTCGCCTCCTCGCGGTGCAATTAGAGAATTGAGATGTCCTTCAAGATGGCTGCTTTGATTGGTATCCAATCCGGGTCACAGGCTTGATGACATATAGGAGCGATGAAATGAGGAATTATCATTTGAGGAGAAGCACCCAAAGTGACCGTTGAACTTTCTTCTCCTGTGTTTTATTCTTCTGCAATTTAGAATGGCTCAAACGTTTGTTTGAGCTGCGCCCTCTACTGTACAGACATGATTTTGCATTTCCTTCAACCTGAGGCTTATTTATTTCACTTCTGGGGGGTATTCCAGAAAGCCGTCACATATACCCTGAACTCCCGAACTTGATTAACCCAAGCCTTGCTTACTCGAGGTATGTTGGTTCCAAAAACACGTCCGGGAGAAAGTTCAGCCAACCCATAGTAGGTTAACCGTGAACACACAAGACATTCTCAACAGAGCGACGAATCAACGAGTCACCATGGAAACGGACAAGTGCGCCGTTCTACTTCCTCTTCTTCTTTTGTTTAATGGCGATTTACATAACCTACTTAGTGCACATCGCCATCTATTTGGTGGTGGTGCAATGATTTTTTTCAAACTTTTCGTTTAATAAGTCATCTTTATTCACTGAGAATAAGGATTATATTGTTTGTTTGATGCTAATTAATTGAATGCAGATCCATGTGTGAGATGACAATAAAATAAATAATAAATATATTTGAATTTAATTAACATTTAAACATTACCTTGTCATAATAGTGCTTTAGAATTAATATATAATATTGCAATACTGTAACTATATAACACATTTAGTTATATTAATATAACTATTAATTATATTACACACATCTGAATGCCTCTTAAGCAAACTAACCCTAAGTTGTTATGGCTACTTACCCTGAAAGTTACCTCCTTTTTTGGAACCGAAAGTTGAGGTTATCCGCTTACTTCCCCTTAAACATACCCAGGTTACACATAACCTGCTTTCTGGAAGGGCCTTTAAATTTGCCAAAACTTTTATGTTATTAAAAAAACAAACAAGCAAGCCCAGCCCAAGTGGGAAAAAGTAATGCAAAACTAACCCAACTCATTACTTTCCATAAAAATAGCTAAGTAACTATGCAATATTGTAACACATTACTTTCCCCAACACTGATAAGTACTCACTGAATTCATTATTTGGTTATATTTTTATATCCATTATTCTATTATCTACCAATCTTCCATAAAAAGACCTAATAATGGATTAAATAACATAAAAAAATAAAACATTCTTTCATGAATTATTTTGCATTTTCACTGACGTGTGATGGCTTGATTAATCCTGGATCAAAAATGAAGTCATTGATCACTTAAGTCAAGTGTTATTTTTTTTTTTTTTTAAAGAGGTATTGAATTGATTATGGCAGAGAGATGTTGGAGACGAGGGTGATTTGGTATCTCAGAGCAGGGAGGGGGTTGGCAGCCGTATGGATATAAATGCAGCCTCTGATTTCAGCAGACCCTCCTGCTAGCTGAACAGACTATACCGACAGAAAAAAATCCCTTATCCAAGAAACATTTTTCTTTTGTATTTTAAGCTCATTGTCTGTGTTTTAAACACATATAATATACATATAATAAAATAATTGCACATTTTTTGTTCCTTATGGAGATTTGGAAACTCTCAGCATTAATGCTCACCACACTTGCTCTTGCCTACAGTGTTCAAGGATTGTCTTTCACTCTAAACAGAGACCACTGGATTTCAAATAACTGGGAGGTTGGTAATGCTTTTTTGCTTCTTTCTGCATACATTTTTATTTTAAAGCAGATTGTTCATTATGCAAGTAATCCTTATGGTTGTGATGAATAAATTAATCTGGTTTTCTATCCATTACAAATGTTGGTACTAAAAGATGAAGAATGTTTTGTTTTTCTATCTAAAACAATATGTAATATTCCTTTTACATCCACATCATAATGGTTTGGTTGTTAACACAGGATGAACCAGTGGAGGAGACACTAGCCAGTCAAGTGGCCAGTCTACTTAAAAGATCTAAACCTCATCAGTTCTATGGGCTAATGGGAAAACGCTCCGGTAAGACTTAACCTCCTAAGACCCAGGAAAACAAAGTCTTTTGAATTTAGTATTTTTTTCATGTCATTACATTGATTAGAGCATAGAGCATTTTTGGGGGAAAAATTATATTTTATTCATATGTTATGCTATGTCCTCGAATGTGGACACCGGATCAAGATTCTTTGAACCAAACTTTTTTTAAAGATGATTCTCAGCTATGTTATGAAAGATATACCAGAATTAATTGATATGCCATTTTACTTTATGCAATATGTGGGTAAAATGGCCATACATGGGTTTTCCCATTCACTGCAACTATACACTGTATCTAATTTGCATATTAATGTGTTCTTGGCAACATGTAATGAAAAAAGAAGTGTAATAATGGAAGTAATAGTTGGCAACATTTTCATAATAATATCAGTAACACTTTACAATAAGGTTTCATTAGTTAACATAGTTAACTACATTAGTTAACATGAACTAATACTGAACTGCACTTCTACAGCATTTATTCATCTTTGTTAATGTTAATTTCAACATTTACTAATACATTATTAAAATCAAAAGTTGTATTTGTTAACATTAGTTAAAGCAGTGAACTAACATGAACAAACAATAAACAGCTTTATTTTTATTAACTAACGTTAACAAATATTAACAAATACAGTAACAAATGTTTTTCTCATGGTTAGTTAATACATAATGCTAACAACTAATGTTAACAAATACAACCTTATTGTAAAGTGTTACCATAATATCTAATATTTTATAGGAACATTGATATGTAATTTATTTCCCTATTCACTTGTTGTGTCTCCCAAAATGCCTGATAAACATGCTGTCCCGGTGTTCGACATGTATGAAATCAATGCCCTGTTTTGTAACAGAAAGTCATATTTCGATTAGAAACCCCATAACATTTTCCTGACATGTTGATTTATAACAAACAATTAGAAAATTAATCAGATTTAATTAAGTCACTTTTAAAGACCAAGGAGAAGCTGTCCTGGTAAAACCTCTTTACAGGACATCCGGATTAAAACTGTGACATGTATGGTGTCAGAGAAATTTACTAAAATATAATGTCCTCATACCAGGACAGTGGCACCCAGGAGGTTAGGATTTGCTTTTGTTGGCTCTGTGATGTTTTACTCAAATTACACTAAGAATTTGAAATATGTTGTATTACAGAATACAGTGGAGTCTAATTTAAAATGATTGTTAACAGTTTTTTAAAATTAATTTTAAACATTTAAAATGATAGTGCAGTATTTTAGAAGGCCTTGCCCAAGTCATTTTTTTACTGGGAAGTAATGCTGGTAACAATTTGCAATGAGATAAAAACAAAAAATGAAATTGCATTTTTGACCTCATTATATATACATAATCGTATTTCCCTTACTTGTTCTAGGAGTCCTCCAGCCTGTGAAAATGGAACGGAGAAGTGAGTAAATTCACTTAGCTGAATTAAATACTACTAAATAGTACATACATATACTAGTTTATAACATCAATATCTACATCTCAACGTATTAATTTTTGCCATTGTCAATGGCCCGGTTTCACAGACAGGGCATTCAAGTAGCCTTTATAAACGTGCCTTAAAAAAAACATTACTGATGTGCATCTTGAGACAAAACAATGGCATTGATATATTTTAAGATATATCAGAGCAAGTTGCTTTCTGTTAAAACGGCTCAAACATGCATTTTAATCTGTGAAACCACAGGTAAATGTCTCATCTTAGTATAAAGACTCTTACATTGTTTCCTCAAAGGGCATAAGGGGGATGTGTTTGTGGGACTCATGGGCAAGAGAGCTTTAGGAGGTATGGCTTTACACTGCTCTGCTTACACCAGCAATAACATGTTCTATGCTGCATGTTTATACCTGGTGTAAAATGGATTATATCTGCAGGTGCTCTCACAAGAACAATTCCAGAGACCAGTACAGCAATGGACGACTCTGCAGATTTGAACAAACAAACAGGTACAACACTGAAAGAAGTGTATCAGAACTATATTTATGCAAAAATGATGAAATTAACCAGTAGTTTATAAATCTGAAATCATGTTCTTCACACAGCAGGTCTTCGAGAGGAATGGGACAGACTGCAGTACTACTGATGACATTTTTCAACGCTCTATTACAGACTTCACTAGCCTCGGTGTATCAGTATACAATTACTCTTGACTCTTCACTGTCACCAACATTAATAAGGACATCATTTGGGAGCATTTTAAGCAAGTAAATGTCTTGCTTTAGATATCAAATGCGACATAATAAAAGTATTTATCAAAAATGACTTTTTTTTCCCTGTTCTGATTTACAATGAAAACCTTTTTACAAATCATTCAACACAAATAAACCAAGAAACAATGTTTGAAGATGAAGAATGTGTAATCCATGTAAATCTTAAGTTTTTTTTGTAAGGCCCCATTTTTTTCTACATTCTATTGATAAACTATTTTTTGCTTTTTAAAAAAAAAATCTAAATTTAAAATATATGCTGGGGCAAAGAAAATACTTTGGCCAGAGACTTCAAAAATAAATAGCACTGTATAAAACAAAAGTCAGAGATTCCAGAGTTACAAAGAGCACATAAAAAGAGACAAAAATGACAAGAACACCTGAAGCCATTGCAAAAGACTGATGGAGTCATAAAAAGATTTAACAGCATATATGAAAAGTAAGGTTTAAGTCCATTAGGTTCCTTTGGGAGGGGTCCATTTTAGAGAGCTGGGGTCAATGGTCTTGTTGTTGTTGCCTCTTTTGGTCTCTTTGGCCTTCCACTCGTCAATCAGGTCCTGTGCCATTCAGAAACAAAAAAGAATCACTGTTTAAGTCACAGAAAAAAAAAAGCTAACACACTTATGGGAAAAAGGCAGCTGTGGTTGCATAATTTATATCTTATAACCATATATTTTATTGTTATAAACTGTTAATATACCTACATATCTACATTGTACCTTAAAATCTACTAATTTTAACTGAGTAACTGAGTTTCAATGTCAACTTGCGTTGGGAGGGGTTGACAGATTGTGCTGTTAAGGATTTACATTTTCATTCAGTCTGTCTGCCGCTTTTGCTCAGATCAATTCAAAAATCGGATTTATTTTTGGTAAAAATTTTGTTTCTTGGATTTTCGTTTCAAATGGAAAATAAGCTAATGTGCATTCTTAATCTAAACAATCCAGATGTACAACTGTTTATGGAGTAGAAAACACCTATAATTCAAAAAAATTATCTAAAATGTGAGGTTCATCATTTAAAAAAAAAAAAGTTTATTTGAACATTAAGTACGTGTTAAATTAGTAGATAACATTAAATTGTAAGTCACCCAACTAATATTTTTAGCTCATTTAAAATTATTGTTATTTGTTTGTTGGTTTTTGACATAAAACTTCAAAACACTTTCAGAGTGTATCAGCACTTTAACTTTATTTTAACAATACTGTGATAATATTGATAACCATAATCATTTTGGTCACTATAATGCTGATATAAAATGTTTCACACGGTTTTGTCTCTAGCAGACATGTATGTACATGCATGTGAACAATAATTGTCAAAAATACTGCTTATGATAAATTATTTGTTGAACAAAAAAACATGCAATTCATTTATTTTTAATGCAACAATATTTCTGCAAGAACAGAAACCATAATGTAATTGCTATTAAATTAAGAGAATTACAATAAATAAATAAAAAAATCAGCATTTTTATTTTTTATTGAAAAATAAATATATATATTTTTTTTATATAAAATAATTTAATTTATTAAAAAAAAATAAGATTAATCATCATCAACTGTGTATGAAAATAGCAGCCCTATAATAAACAAACTTAAAGCATGTAGGCAGTGTATGTGTGCTTTGGAGAAAAAAAAAGGAAAAAGAAAAAGATTTTCCTGATACCTGTCGCTTCAAGACGAGATGCTTCCCCTTCCAGTACTTGAGCATCTGAAGTGACTGCAGTGTACTGACAATGTCCACAGGGTTCACTGCGGTTTCTTGACTGATCTCTGAACAGGAGGAAACAAAAAACAATGCTAAACCTACATGGATTTTACAGGGATGTCATAGTGAACATGCCTACAAATGTTCCCTTGTTTGGAAGGGCCATCTTATCTTACCCTTAATGGAGATCTCTTTGCCCTTGAAGTTGTACATGTACCGCAGCAGAACTTCCTTCCAATAGCTGCGATAACTGATGAGGCCCAAGTCCGAGAGAGGGCGCTCAGGAGAACCAACCTTCTCTTCAACCTTCGACAGGAGGTAACCTAGAACCATGCCAAACAAAGAATGTGATGCAAGTGTTGAGGAATAACAGGCATGGCATTTCAACTCTGTATGACAATATGATGCTATTTAAAGAGTCGGAGTGGGAAAGAATGGGAATGATCACAGTCTTGAAATGTAAATAGTTTTCATATCCAGCACTCAATCCATAAAGGTCTTCACAGAAATTAATCGCAAACTCGTACAAATATAACAGATTGTACGATACATAGATATCAGTGGTGTGTGGTTCCCCAAGCTGATTGCCCACTAAACCCCCACAGTCATCATGTTTTCAGGCCATTTCAAGGTTGATTTTGACGAAGACAAAAGCTTCTTTCGGACCGATACCAGAACGCACATGAAAACAAGAGGCGGGATTTATCGAATGAACCAAATCATAACCGATCATATCCAATAATAGCGCGATGGAGCCATTGCCTCCTCTCACGTGACTTTTCCCCATTCATTTCAATTACACCACATAAAACTCAGGGTGTCAGTAAGAATGGGGAGAAAGGAGGCATGCCTCCCTCTGTAACTTTACCTGCAGGTGTCGCTGTTGAGTGACTTTTACACTGTTTAATGTCACATTTTGTAATATTTGCTATGTTTTATTTATGTAATATAGATTATTTTCTTATCCAGTTCTTTTGAGGAGACATTGCCTCCCTTGCCTCCTCAGAGGAAACACCCCTGATAGATATATACTTTATAAACGGAAGAGGCAATACTATTTAACGGCAGTTAATATGAAATACACAGTAGTTTGATATGAGCGCATCTGAAAAATAGTGGAAGACAGAATGAGCTGCTGTGCGGAAAGTGCATCATCCAATTTTTCCTAAAGATGAGACATGCTTTATATTAAGGGCTTCAAAATAAATAAGATATAGTTAATGCATATAGTTTAAAGCAGCTTGCACTGTCAGGTGCTCTGACAGATACTTGCACTGTTTAAAGCGTTTGAGATATGGCATTTTCCTTAGTGCGTAACTTGCATGGAGTGCACCTGAATAGGAGGGCAATAATGACGACTAAAATATACATACTAAAATATATATATTTTTCTAAAACATTTCCTGTTGGATATTAAATGTGCCCTGTCAAATTTTAAACCTACAAGTAAATGTATTTTTATGATAGCAGTAACTGTAAAGTGTCTACTGTTATGGGGTAATCAAAATGTAGGCTAATATAATTACTAAGCTCAGATGATTGAGTGCGTGTTCCTCTTACCAGTTACCAATCAACCCAAAAATACATGGATATGATTTTTAGGCCATATCGCCCAGCCCTAATAACAGACAGGATGCATCACAGGTACTCACTAAAATCAATCAGCATCTTGCCATAGCCCTGTCTCATGTACTGTGGCATAGTCAGGATACAAGACACGTTGTAATTCAGGAACGAGTTCTTCTCCTGCGGATATTAAAAGAAGCAATTTAGCCAGCGTGCACTTTCCATGAAAACTCTCCTGCCAATGTTATGATCCAGCCAGAGACTTCAAAGACACTACAGGCTAACATTTCTCAAAATTAACATGCAAATAAACGTAGCATTATATTTGCATGTTCTGCTGGTTTATGAGACTTTCAGCAGACAATTAGGGTGAAGTGCTCTTCAGGTTAGTACCCCCACAAAACACTTTAGACTGGTTCAGATTTTTATTTCTTAAAAATAATTAGCCCCTTAGATTGGCACTTTATGCCAGTTGATCCTTATTCACATATTTAGAACAGAAAACATACAAAGATCAAAACAGAGAAATTAGGTAAATCGTTCATTCCCTAGTTTCAAGCAGCATCCCACGAACCACCTTTTGTTAACAGCTACCAACAGTTTTTGCTGAATCTATTCAGAGGTCTGTAAAACGAACAGATTAAGAATGGAAGAGGGATGACAGACTTTTGAATGCGTGTTCTGTGTGTTTGTCCCTTCATGGTTGTGGAAAGTTCATCCACCACTTCACTGAAAAAAACTGACATTCATAAACTTGTTTTGCCTCTACTTTAATTTGTATGTGTATAAATTATGGGACTAACCAATGATGGATAAAGATATAAATCATGATTATTTTGCTCAAATTATAAATTGCAATTGTTCTCATTTAAGAATTATTGTACTTTCATGTAAGCACAAAGCAAAAGAATGTCAACTCATACGCAGTGTTTATTTTACCTCATCAAGTTGCCTGATTTATTATATTTTCCATATGCATTAACACTCTTTACATCATGACAACTGGTAAAACCTTAAAATTCAACAGCTGAAAAAGCCAGAAAAACTCAGATTGGAGGTTTCGACATCTGGCAACCACAGGCATGTTACCAATGCTAGATGATGAAAATGTCAAATTGGAGAAGAAAAACAATAGGATAACTAACCAGTGGGACAATAAATCGCAGATGACTATGCTTAATGCAGAAATTGTGATCATGATTCAAATGATTAATACAGCAGCCCTAATAAACCTTAATTGTAAAATGCTTGGTTATGTAATTTAACAAGGATAAACATAAGTAATATTTTGGATTTGTTTTCTAATGAAAACGCTTGAATCTGATCTGAGGGATAAAGGCTAGTCAGTTCTTAAAAGTGAAGTTGTTCACTGGTTGCCGGCCAATGCCACAAGAGTTGCTTCAAATACTTTCAAGCAAGTCTGGTGTTCTAAGAGGAGTGGACCATTACCTCAGAGACTTGAGTCTATGTGAATGAGACTCATGACTAGAGAAAAAAATAAATAAATAGCTAGTGGGACACTGGCCCTAAAGGCAAAAGTGTTGATAAGTGTTTATGTTCTTTTATGCATTTTAGAACATGCAAGTCACCATACGCTGTCTCCAGCACCACATTACCTTTGAGAAATATCCCACAAGGTGACAGCCTGTATTATCAGCTTCCGTCATGACATAAAACAAGAAAGGTTCCACATCATAGTACAGCGTTTTATGGTCCAGGAACAGCTTGGCCAGCAAACAGAGGTTCTGGCAATAGATCTGTTAAGACAGGGATAGAAAACATCAGTTTCATATGTAGCAAACAACACTCATCAACAGACTAGAATTTCATGTCTCTTTCACAAAAGCAACATTGTATGTATGCAAACAAACGTTGCATACATACAACGATCAATGAGTGCACTAACATTAATTCCTTACCTTGTTCTTTTTCCCATCAACCTCAAATACAGAGATGGCACCTTTTCTGTAGACTTCATCACCAGGAGGGTGTTTCCACACACATTTGGCCTGCATATACCACATAGGAATTAAAATGTCAAACTTAACTTTCCTTCCAAATATATTTAGCAAGCAAGACGTTAGATTTCATACCATATGTCTGCGCAGGATGGTCTGGCTCTTCATGTACTTCAGGCAGAACTCACAGACGTACAGACGCCCCAGACGGGCGTACTCCTCAGGGTAGGGAGAGTGGTACCAAGTGTCTAGCTCATAACGGCCAAACAAGATGGTCTTGATCATGTTACTGCCCTCTGTAATCTGACCCTGCAGACGCAGTTTCTCCTGCAAACACCAAAAACCTTAAGACATCAAATTTCAACATACAGCTTCAGCTAAAGGAACACACAAGAACAGTAGAACCAAAATCACGGTGTGAGTAATTTTATATCACAGTTACAGTATACCATCATAGTTATTTTTGCTAAATTCAACAAAGTTTTATATATTACATAACCACATTGTAATGTCAGTGACTTAAATACTTGAAAATTACCAGGGCTGGGACAATTAAATCAATGCATTGTGAATCGAGGAATGATTCTGGATCGTTTCTGAGATTTTCCAAATGCATCGCAATTCTCTCTGGAATCGATTCTGAGCTTAGTTTTTAACAGCAGATGGCACTGCATGCTCTAGAAACAGCCATATTTGCAGGCTCTGTTTGCTTCTGATTCCTAACACACCACTTGAACCTTCTATAAAATAATAATTCATAAAGGTTGACGTGAATTACAAGGATGTTTGCAGTAGGCCGTCTACATTAATCTCGTCATAATAGCATTCTGAGGTGCAAGTAAATTCTCAGACTCAGCCGAATGCACAAGTGCTCTTCTTCATGATCATTTGAGTGCGCAGTTAAACACTAGCCTAGAGTGCCATCTGCTGTTAAAAACAAAGCTCAGAATCGATTCGAGAGAGAATCGCAACACATTCAGAAAATCTCAGAATCAATCCACGAAACGCGGTGCATCGATTTATTGTCCTAGCCCTAAAAATGACATATCAACTGATTCATAATTTGATAATATAACTGATAATCTGATGGAATGCAAGCCAAAGGGTAAACTTTGTTTCCAGTTGAGTTGTGTTTGCAGTGTCAAGTGTGAAATGCGAGGCACGTCTGTTCATACCAAATCCTCTGATGCACGGGCCTGAGCTTTTCTGAAGAGCTCCAGATCATAATCACTGGTGATGTTCTCCAGCAGTGGTTCTCGAGCGGTGCCATGTGTCTGTCTGTGCTCCTGATAAAAATATAAACAAACATAAAATATGAACAGATGTATTTGAATTACAAACATAAACCTCATAAACAACTACACCCAAAAGGCTTGCTGCGGTTGTCTGTTTTAAATGGTGTTTGACACATTACTTGCCCAACGCAGCACTGCACTCACTATCGTTTTGCTTTTTTATAGATATCAAACCCATTTAAATGGACACTACAATTATAAAGTGAAAGCATCTGCTCTAAGTTTGAGATGGCTGGCAGGATGATGGCAGAGGGTTTGGTGTGCAACAGATCTTTAACATCATTGACATATCTTATCTCAGCTCTCTGTACAGAGATTACTCGTGATGACAAATTCGAAAGCGAAAGAAAAAAGCAAGCGTGCATTCAAAGGCGATATCAATACCACGCACAGGGTTCCTACAGATAGTGTAAAATGAAATTCTAGGACTTAAGGACTTTTCAAGCACTATTTATGGTTTTCAAGGACTACAATCACAGATCGCACTTATTGAACAAGATCTTTATTATTTTTTTAAAGATTTTTTAAAGGTATCCAAAAATGTATTTAATAATATATATTAAATACAAATTTTATCATGGCTATTACTGTTCAATAAATAATATTTTATATTATAATGTTGGCGTACTTCGTATTGAGAAAAGGTCTGCTGGGAGTTTATCAGATGGGTTGCAGTGTTATTTTTTGTGTGAAAAGATTGTTTGTGTTTTTTCAAAAAAATTAAACACTGATTTCATATATATTGTATTTAAATAAGTCAAGCACTTCTTCAAAAAATATGAATATTTTCAAGGGTTTTCCAGGACATTATTTTAAGTCAAAACCCAGAAACACATTAGCATTTTAGCACCTAAAGACTGAGCAAGTTGTCCGAAGCCTCATGGTGGCGACGTTGAAGTCATTCAACCATGGTGTAGTTTGTTTATAGCCTACATTTCGCTTTTTACTTCTGCCGATTGTATTTAGGCTTCAAAGTTAGTTGTATTAATTTGTGAAAATTTTCATAATGAACAAAATGTGTAAGAATCAAACTTCTGTTGGTCACAGAGCTTATTTTCTGCATTTATCTAAAAGCCAATGGAAAAATCCTATTTGTTTTTTTGCAGAGGGAACCAGGTTGACCGGGCTGGCCTATAAAAAAAAAACGTCATCACTACAGCACTTTTAAGCTTACATGAATACACAAACATTAATATACAGATATTTCAGTAAATCACTGAGAGAACACTATTACCATGTACTTTTCTTTTTGGTCTTTTGTCAGGCCAGAATCCCTCCTCTTCCTAATTTCCAAGACCTTCTCTTTATATCGAACCTGTCTTGGAGTTGGTGCCTGTGGAAAAGCATTGCAAATGAATTACATCCCACTTTTACAAAAAGGTACATTGTGTCTCATCCAGATAAAGCTCTTCATGCATAGCTTATCAGTCATAACTTCACTGTGGTTACCACAGAATTTATGGCTTGCAAACAATCACATCTCATCTTAAAAAAGGAAGGCACCACGCTGCTGACGTTAGAGCTTCACGCAAATGTCTCTTTTTTGAACAAAAGCATTGCATGCACTTAAGATGCATTAACACGCTTGTGTGATGTTTGTTTAGTGTTGAGTGAACATCTGTTTGGTGAGAACCTGATGTCGAGTAGCGTGTCTGTTCTCCTCGTTCTGGCCCTGACTGCGCTCTTCCTCTTGCTTCTCACGCTCGATGGCTTTTACCTGAATGAGATAAAAAGCACACAAAGATAAACAACAGAGAAAGTGCTAAACAATACAGAAAAGGTGCTTATGCTAAATGACCATTACAATTTAGCTGTCGACCTTTTTTTTCTTCTGTTTTTCTGAAGATCATACCTCATTTAACCCAAGAAGGTGGCCAAAAGATACAATTTAATAATAGCAAATAAGAACGCAGGCAAGTATACTTTGGGCTTAACGCACCTTGCACTCATCTGCTGACAGGTTATGGTAGAGAGGGCATCCTGATATGGAGAAATGTCGCTCATGTTTCCCTGTTAAATGTCCTGTACAAAAGAAATTCAGAAAAATAAACAGATTTTAGCTGTAAATTTAACTATAAACGATCCAGTGAAATTTAAAATGTTTTAAAACACTGCGAACATTGTTCTTATTTTCAATTAAGCCCTTGTAAACCATTAGCACTGAATTTGATTATTAAGCAAATGCAAAAGGAAATTAATTTGAAGAGCAATTACCCAGAGAATTGCACCCAGGTGTGGGGCACTTCATATTGAAGTTGTAGCTCTCATGAAAGCGTCGGCGTTTTGGGCGATGAGAGGGATCGCTGCCAGAGTCTTTCTGGTCTTTAGTCACGCTCTCATCGTGGGATGCATTGGGGCTGGATATGTCGATGTCTGATTCGGATGAAGGGGCGTTTCCTGTGGGCGTCCTGGGGGGAGACTCGTCTCTCTCTGCTGCTTGCTTCACATCCGGTGGAGCATCTAGATCAGAAACATAATTAACTTCTTATAAATATATGTAAAGGTATTAAATATAATACATAAAATTATTTGCAGCAGGGATTTTAATAAGAACAGTAACTTTCAATAATTATAATAAAAAATATATTTTAGAGGAAAATACACTAAAGCAATGAGTTACTAGGAATGTGTGTGATTTTGAAGAATATAGTGTCATACAATTGAACACTTAGTTTGTGCTTTTGTTTTTCTTTATTCATTTTCATCTATAATACAGTGATTTGAGTTGTATTGGTTCTTCCAAAAAGTGGTCCTTTTTTGATAATGTGATTTCACTTTCCTAATTTAAACTAAAATATATATGTACATCACAATATAAGTTGCAGACAGATTGTCTTTTATTTTAATAGCCTCCAATTTTACAACTGGACAATGAGCACTTACCAGGCTCAACTAAATGCTGAATTTTCAAAAGTATGTTAAGTTTGCGGCTCCATTGTTGCAGTAAATTTACACAACGTTCTTGAATTAATAATTTATAGATGCACGCCGGTCTGTTATTGCAGGGACATCGACTTTACATTTTCACGCCTCTAAACATGACGTGGAACGAAACAAACTGTGATTGGTTGCGTTACATGCCAGTCAAACGTCCTCTTGGGCGGTCCTTGACCAAAGAAAGCTGCGATGGAGTCCAGACCTTCTGCCGTCAGTCTGAAGGTCTGGTTATGCGAGACTCTGTTGGTCAACACATTGAATCCACATGCAAAATGTGTGTTGGAAAATCTTTTGCTGTCATGCAAAATTCCCAATCGTGTGGATTCCAACTGAAATGGCTGGACTTTATTAATTATGGAAATGTATTAATTAAACACGTACGTTTATCCAAATTGACTCAAAACGTGTTCACACTTGTAGTTTGGTCCGGATCAAAAAATAAAATTATACATTTACTCCAGGTTCACTTAGCATTCACACTGTCATGTTTAACATAGATCCTAAAGACACACACAAAAATAAAACATTTATGGTGTATATTTTGCGACGGAACTTATCGAACATCCAAAATGATGCTGTGAGCTGGACTAAATGCGCTTGTTGTATGTGCGTACATATGATGGTATTTTACAAAAGTATTTTAGAACTTACAAACAGCTTAGAAAATGTGTCAAAAAAAGAAAAGGAGTCAAAAAAAAATCTGCTGCAAGAAGACGCAGTTCCGACACCTGTATCGAACTGTAATGGGCAACTTCTCGACTATGATGAGAAAAACCAGGTATCTTTGAGTACTGTCTTTTTTAGGGTCACATCTTGAGACATCACATCCTGTTTTTGGTTTGTTTAGATGTCTTTGAACACCGTACCATTTTATTTCAGTTTAACAACACCAGAGTATGCTTGCTTGATGTGCACCAGGGTTCGGGTGGCAAGGGTCACACTTATTAAAGGGTTAGTTCACCTCAAAATGAAAATTCTGTCATTAATTACTCACCCTCATGCTGATCCAAACCCGTTCATCTTCGGAACACAAATTAAGATATTTTTGATGAAATCCGAGAGCTCTCTAACCCCTCCATAGACAGCAATTTAATTACCACTTTAAAAGGTCCATAAAGGTAGTAAAGCCATTTTTAAAATCGCCATGTGACTCCAGTGGTTCAACCTTAATTTTATAAAGCAACGAAAATACTTTTTGTGCGCAAACAAAATAACGGCTTTATTCAACAATTTCTTCTAGTCTGTCAGAATCTTACGCTGCTCCAGAACGCCGGCTTACCATTAGCCGACGCTGTTCACATGAGCACCACAATGCATGCGCACAAGTCGTTCTGCCATTGAACTAGGAAACGCTGCACTGTTTACTACGTCAACAGCATATAGGATACTGACACAGACTAGAAGAAATTGTTGAATAAAGTCGTTATTTTGTTTGTTTTTTGCGCACACAAAAAGTATTATCTTCGCTTCATAAAATTACGGTTGAACCACTGGAGTCACATGGACTATTTTAACAATGTCTTTACTACCTTTCTGGACCTTGAAAGCGGTCGTTGCGTTGCGGTCTATGGAGGGGTCAGAGAGCTCTCGGAGTTCATCAAAAATATCTTAACTTGTGTTCCGAAGATGAACGAAAGTCTTACGGGTTTGGAACAATATGAGGGCAAGTAATTAATGAGAGAATTTTCATTTTTGGGTGAACTAACCCTTTAAGCTCCCACTTAGTCTGATAGCCCACATAAACCATCTACTGACACATACTGCAAGAGAAACCAATGTATCAGCTGTGTGTTTATACCTTGAGAGCTCTGGCTCAGGCGCAGTGATGCTCGGGTCATACGGGTGTTATTGCGCTGATTGGCTTCACTATGGGAGCTGTCGGTCTTCTCGTGATCTCCAGAGTCGTCAGAATCAGCAGTCCCGTCTGAACTACTGCCTGCTGTTCTCTGCAAACAGGGTGTAAACACAGTTATATCACCATGCATATGTAAACAGTCAGACTAAAAATAATAAAGATACCAACAACAACACACACACACACACACACACACACACAACATACATATAGCATAACAAATAAAACAGGAACATGTTTTATTATACAGTCTGGGTTGTGTTTTAAAGCCAAACCGCTAACTAGCTTCATTATCAGTTTAAAACACTGGCACTTCGGCGTTTTTCGATTCTCATGCGATAAAAAGTTAGCTGCTAATAGTGTTGATAGTGCTAATAGTGTCAATAATGCGTGGAAAACAAACTATATTTGTCCGAAAATGTAAATAAACATTAAGCTAGCATTTAGCGCGCGCCGAGGCGACTGGGCAATTCTCGCATTTTCTCTCACCTTTCTCCGCGGCATGTTCCGCCTGATAAATCAGACCGCTGTCCTTTTTACAAGTTTGTCAAACGGGTGTATTTCTTCTGTGCTATCTGATATAATACAGCAGCAGTGTATTCATAAGTTTGTGTGTTTCTGTTCTCGCCGATTGTTCACTCTCTCGCGACTCGCGCCACACAGGACCACAGCGGAAGTGACGCAGAGACGACAAACATGGCGACGCTGAAGCGCCGACCAATGTTAGGAATGTGCATTGTTTTTTGTTTTTTTTTGTTATAACAAATTGGTGCAGAATACAGAAACAAATATTTTTCTTTTAGACTTAAATTAAAATTATGTTTTATTATTATATATTTTATTTTTTTAACCTATATTCTTTTAGGTAAATGTCATCTTCACAAAGCCAGAGCAAAATTTAAACCTAAATTTAGGATGTTTTCTTCTGAAGTAAAATCCCCTTTACCTCATTTGGTAATATGTCAAAAACATACCATGAACGTTGTAATGAAATATATTTTTGTTGTGATAAATTGTTATGCTTTTGTGTTTATATGATGCTCTTGTAGTTTACTTATGTTCGCCATATAGGCCTACACTTGCATTCAAAATTATTTAAAATAATTATGTGAATAAAAATGTTAACATCCTTGGTTGAAATCGCGCAACTATTAGCGATTAGGCCTATAGCATATTTTTTGTTTATTTTATGCATTTACAATTTTCTAAGTTGTTTGTACAAATAAAAGTTTTTAAATTGTGAAAATATGTTTTAAATAATCCAAACATACTGTTTTATGTGATTTAATCATACTAGCTCAACATTATATGCACAAAGCGAACTGATTGATATTTGCATTTAAATAATTGACATTTTTACTAGTTTTATATATGTTTTTTTCTGTTCTCTGTTCTCATTATTTGTTTTATAAAAATTATGTACATTTTATATAGCAAAATATTGACTTAATGCACACAATCTCTACAGATGGCGCTGCAGGACCCCCACTTTAAATGAGAGAGCCCATTATCAATGACATGAAACTAATTCATTAACATCAGTTCTAGGGGAAAAACAGGAATATCTCCATTCCACGTGAAAACAAACAAACAAACAAAACACTTGATTGTTTGGGACAAGAAAAAAAATAAATGTAAAGAATTTAATGATTTTATACAATATATATATATTTTTTTTTTCATTTTTCATTGCTTTTCATCTCTTTTAGCTTTATATCTGCAAGATTTTGATCACAAATGAAAGGAAACAGACACAATCTGTTCTTTTTTTTTTTTTAAACTCTTTATTAAAAGAAAAAGAAAAGAATGGGCTTTAAGGGTACACTGTATAAAAAAAAAAGAATCATGGGTCTTGTAATTTTCACATTTTCCTATTTTTTTTACGGAAAGTTAAGCAGTTTGAGGCTTGAATTGAGGAACCGATTAAGCTGATAAAATTAAGGAAAAAAGGCTACCTATTTATTTTAAGATAATTAGTTCAATTATGCGGTTTTATTTTGAGACACCTTAGTTCCCAGCATGCTTTGCATATGGCTCGAAATGGAGAGTTAATTTTAAAATGAAGTGTTATGTTTTTGAGTGAAGGGAATCATCTGTTAATGTTTAATGATCAGTTATGTTAGGTTGTGAATAACTGCATGTACTAATAATATGAAACATTTTGCTTTGTTCAATGAGCATTACCTTCTAAAAGTTTGGTCCTACTTGTGCTTTGCTAGCAGCATACAGTCTATTAATTGTACAACATAACTCAAATTAAAATATAAACAGGTAATTTCCATTCACTCTAATTCACACACTTTTTGAGAGTCAACTTAAAATAAAAAAAGCACATTTCACTAAAAATATTAAATTCATTGTGTCATAGACTAAATAATTTATGAGATTTTACATTATTTATTCAGATAGATTCCATTAAATAAATCAAGCCTTAAAAAATACTCAATGTGTAATATTGTTACCATAATTTTTTAAAGGGGCCCTACAATACCCCTTAGAATATGTAAAATACATCTCTTAAGTCCCCAGAATGTGTATGTGAAGTTTTAGCTCAAAATACCCCGCAAATAATGTTTTATAGCATATTAAAATTGTCACATTTTAAGGTTTTTGTGTGTGTCCCCTTAAATGCAAATAAGCTGCTGTTCCCGGCCCCCTTTCTAGAAGAGGGCGGAGCTTCAAGAGCTCGTGTTAGCAGCTCCGCTTACCTCACGCTAAAATGTCCAAAATGGTTCAGCCTTTTATTTTCAAACTGGAATCAGACAATGATGGAGAGACTCAAGAAGTGACAACAAATAGAATGCAACAGACATTTTCTGAATGGTTAGTAGATGAATTTATGTAGCTAATGTGGAGTTAACTATCCTCAAGTCATTGATTAGCATATTCTGTCATAATCTATAAATCGCTCGTGTGGGAACTGTTGTAAAATGCCTTCAGAGCCAGAGAATATCTGCTGCATGAAGATAGAAC